>JABSTQ010011292.1:0-412033 GCA_013358835.2 Ixodes persulcatus
AAGACCCGAAAAATGCTCCGGAAGCTGCATGCAGGTCACTTGGGAATAAATAAATCAAAGGCAAAAGCTCGTCGATTAATGTTTTGGCCCGGAATGTCTCAAGACATCAGAGATATGATTGACCGGTGTGAAACGTGCAAGGTTAACTCGTATGCTCAGCCCGAAGAACCGCTGTTGATGAGACCAGCTCCCGCTTCTCCGTGGACAAGGGTAGGGGCAGACTTATGTCAACATGCAGGCAAAACATATCTGGTTGTCTATGACGCCCACTCTAACTACCCTGAAGTTGAACAACTGGAAAGCACCACGGCTCAGGTCGTCATATCAAAACTGTCGTCTATATTTGCAAGGCATGGCATACCACTCGAGGTCTTGACAGATAACGGGCCCCAGTTCAGCTCCAGAGAATTCGCAACTTTCGCAGCAGACTACGACTTCAGGCACATCACCTCGAGCCCTCGATTTCCGCGATCCAATGGGCTAGCCGAGAAAGGTGTGCAGATCATCAAACGTATCCTGAAAAAGACTTGCTCTGCAGGAGGGGACTTCTATCAAGGTCTGCTGAACTACAGAACTTCGCCCCTCGAGTGCGGCCAAAGCCCAAGCGAGCTGCTGATGGGACGTCGTCTACGCTGTGGCCTACCAGACTTCACCACGTCAATGGGAGATCCACCCACAAAGCGGATGCAGCGTCGCACCACCAGAGGAGCACTACCAGGCCTGCGCCCAGGCAATGTCGTTCGAATGAAAAGTGACAAAGGATGGACGACAAAGGCAAAAGTCAAGGACCAAGTTGCTCCGCGTTCCTACAAGGTTGTCACCGAGGATGGTGCGGAGTATCGCAGAAACAGGCAGCACTTGCGGACCACTCCAGAGGCCTTCAACATCGACAGACATCCCGAGGAGTGGACCACAACGCAAGCTCCGCAAGAAAGCCTGCTAAAAGACTCTTCAGGCGAGACCTCAGTGGAGTCTGAGCCAAGAGACCCCCCGCTTCAAGACCAGGACGGTTCGCAGCCCAATCTGGATCTTGGTCCTCCTGTCAGCACTCGCGCACCTGACCCACCACCAGTCCGACAGTCTAACCGGACGCGTCGGGCTCCACGAAGACTCAGCTATGACCGTAATTTTGATCAAGAGAAATATTAGACGCCTGTGGTTAAAGAAAGGGAGGTGTAACGGCATCACTAACCTCGTCTAGCAACAATGGCCTAGAAGCGGCTAGGCATTGAACTGATTAAACCGGCTCCGACGAGTAGTCGAGTCGCAGCAGTCATAGCGTGCACATCGTCTCCCGGCTCTTTACTAGCGACACATCCCGGAAGTCGCCGAGATCACGGAGCTCCAGCAAACGTTGGTGGGCATCTCTACTTCCGTAGCGGCACTCACCACCCGCCTCCCTCTTTTGGCCAAGAAGGAGGTGGAACTCCAAAACAGCGAATGTAGTGCAACGCCAGACCCGGACCCTTTGAGGTCCGCTGAGGAGCCCCACTCCTGGTTGGAAAGAACGACGGAGGGCCGACCCCTGGAGGTATACCCTGCCGTCCTGGACTTCCTCCAGGCGCACTGGGGCTTTGAGGGGCGCTCTGAGCAGTTCAGGGCGGCCCTGACGAGCTTCCCGCGACTGCAACTCCCCTTCACCATGGTGCCGGAGTTGAATCCGGAAATGAAGGCCCTGGCGAAGGAAGGGAGCCGCCGCCATGAGGGAGACTCGGAGGGGCCCACAAATGTCACGGCGCAGGACCAGGCGCTCAAGGGGGGCCAAGATGCAATGGCTGCGGCTATGGGGCCACTAGTAGGCCTCTTGCAGATCAGCCTCTCAGAGGAGGTCATCGACAAGAGAATGGTGGCGGACCACGGAGATTGGGGCGACTCTTTGCGTCGCTCACTTGCGAGCGCCAGGAGGGGTGATCGCACGGGTCGCCCCAGACCTCCGCCAGATGGTAGCCCATGACGGCGGGGATGAGGGATCCCCCTTGCTGTTCGGGGAGGGCTTCCTGGGGCAGTTCTGAACAAGGAACAAGACCCTCAAGGTCCTCGAGGAAGCCTGTTAACCGCCCCCTACCGCCGCAGAGCCGGCAGCCAAAAGGCCCCGCAGCTCGGCTGCCCCAGGGACCAGCGCCTAGAGCCGGAGTGGGAGCCAGCAGCCCTTTCACAGGGGGACCCCTTCCCGAGGCTACATGAGGGGGGCCTACCTCAACCAAGGATATCGAGGCAAGTGTAAACCTGCACCTCTTAGCATTACCGCTCGCGGGCCGACTGGCATATTGCCGCGAAGCGTGGAGGTTACTCACCCACGATGCACGGATGCTTCAGAAAATGCAAGGGTATAAGCTGGAGTTTACACAGGTACCAGCGATTCAAGGGTTGCACAGCGTGCCGACCCAAGGGCACTCAAATCAGGTCCAGGAGGCAGTGTCCAAGCTGGTCGAAAAAGGAGCAGTCTCTCGGGTGCCGCTTTCCGAAGTGAAGTTCCTCTCCCCCTTCTTTGTAGTACAAAGGACAAGGTGCGCCCAATCCTAGATCTCAGATCAGACAACTAAACAAATCGGTGGAACAAAACCACTTCAAAATGGAAGGCTGGCACTCGGTAAGGGATCTTATACAGCAAGGCGACTCCATGATACATACCGACCTGAAGGACGCATACCTGTCGGTCCCAACCTGCCACCAGGACCGCCCCTAGCTCGGCTTTCGGGAGGGGGACAGGGTCTATTGTTGGAACGTGCTACCATTTGGCCTCAGATCAGCACCGAGAGTTTTCACAAAACTACTGAAACCAGTCACGGCCTATCTCCGGTCGAAAGGATTTCGCATCGTCATGTTTATGGACGACATCCTCGTCATGGACCAATCCCCCTCCCTAGTGGCAAACCAGGGACGTCTAATCATGAGCCTCCTACAAAATCTGGGTTTTGCCGTAAACTCTGAGAAGTCGGTTCTAACACCAGCCCAGGACTTGTTGTTTCTGGGATTATCAATAGATTCAAGACTATTGACGCTCGAGCTCCCAGGAGAGAAACTCGCCAACCTGCTGGACCATCTAGAGCAAAGGCTAGAGCAACCGGGGATCACGGCCCACCAGGTTGCAAGCTTGGTAGGATAACTGAACACATGCCTAATGGTGCTGCCAAAGGGTTCCTTTTATATCAGGAACCTTCAAAGAGATTTGAGACAAGCCCCACAGAGAGGCACGTACACGACCACTCTTACACTATCCAAGGACATGTAGCAGGACTTAGCGTGGTGGATCCAAGCACTGAGGAAGACCCCAAGTGCCAGATCAAGACACCCCTAGTAGTGCAGACGGTACAGTCGGACAGCTCGTTGAGAGGGTGGGGAGCATGCTCAAAGGGGTGGACGATTGGGCATCACTGGACACCACTCCAATCCACTTGGTACATCAATGCCCTGGAGCTGATGGCAGCCTTCCTGGCCCTTCAGGCGCTGGCAAAGAATGTGTCTTGGGGCTCCATCATCCTCGAGCTAGACATTACAGCAGCAGTAGCTGCCATCAACAGGAGGGGCAGGCCCTGATCTCCACAACTCACCAGGATAGCCCACGAGCTATGGTCGTGGAGCTGGGTGAGGGGAATATCAATTAGGGCGCAACACATTCCGGGGCACATGAACACGGGTGCAGACCAAGCATCCAAGAGTGTGATGGATGCCAGCAGTTGGAAACTGCCTGCTCATATTCAGCAGGGTCAACTGTCTGTGGGGCGCTGAGTTTAGGTGCACCTGAGCCCGAACAAGGTCCGGGGTATCGAGTTGCGCTTGCTAAACTCGCACGAGTTACAGTAATCCAAATGTTAGCCTCACTGGAAGCATTTGTGGGGGGCACGGCGCTCGGCTCGCAAATCACCTATCATCTCGATTATCATCTTGGTTTGAGCCTATCGTCTTATCGTCTTGAATATATCTGCCTCGTGCGATGTGCTGTTGAGCTCGGCATGGCGAATACCTGTGCCATCAGATTGCGCCAACCAACCAAATGTGGAGCGAAATGTCCCTGAAAAAAAGCGGGTAAGTAAAAAAATTGACTTGCTCTGCATGTTTATAGATCCTTGATGGAGATACGCCTCAACGGGTAATCGGTCTCTTAGCTGTAGATGAGAAATTTAGCCAGTGCAGTACAACCGCTAACCTGGGATTTTTAACGTGCATCACGCAGTAGTGATTACACGAACGCGTGCCGGTACGAAACTCGTCCAGATCGAAACGGGCGGGGCGGCGGGGATCAAACCCAGGAGGTTCCCAGCGTAAGCTTTCGCTCCACGCTCCGAGCTGAGACGCGTTAGCCCACTCGGCCACTTCCTCCCCAAAGCGGGTAAGTTATTTTTCTGAAAATTTTATATTCATGTTGCTTTTCTGGATCGATTGTCCCACCTTGGTTCCTTTGTCCGTTATATATCTCGCTGTTGCAAAAACAAAAGATGTGGCAAAAATTAATTTTCCTTCATCCACACTCGTAGATTTCTTTGGAAGCAGGTTACACGGAAAGGGGAAGGTTAAAGCTACGTATGTCATTAATAATTAACAAGTTGTTGTTGCTTTTTTTCGCAAGCGTCACCGCAGGGCTGATCTTGGCCAACATTAACCCAATTAATGAGGCGTATTTGAAGTTCATGGCCTACGTCTTGGGTTTTTTTCATCAAAATGAATGCTCTGTTTCAGAGCAAAAAGAACCACATCGCTGTTATGCAACAAGAAAGCCTAAGGCTCATTCAGTGCCTGTGCCAAAATTTTATGCGACCTGAAGCAATTCAAGATGTTGAGAAGCTGAACCCCATGAATCTGTGTTCTTTTCTTCCGCTGGAGGAAGTTTATATTGCAGAAAGCTGTCTAGAGCTCGGATGTCAAGCACGTAAGGCTGCGCTGTCTGGCGTTCTACTAGACGGCTGTCGTCAAGGTGAAGAAAAAGCTCCCAATATCCGGACCATTCATCCAGCCCAGCACATCGTATGTGGCGGCGCCCGAAGACTCGGTCAAAGGGGTCATGTACAACGCCTACGCGGGAGACTCGCCCGAATCGGACCGCCAAGGATTCAGTACAAGAAACCCAGGGATAGAAGTTGTGGATGCCCGAAGGATCGGACAGTCCAAAACGATACAGATCACGTTTTTTGGAAAGAAGCTACCAAGCCAAATCATCTACCAGCGCGGCGTCTTTCGGGTGCGCCCCTTCAGAGGGCAGCATGAAGTTTGCTTCAACTGCAGGAGAGTAGGATACCGGGCCAATGTCTGCTACAAACCCAAAATGCTCCTCCGCCGCTGTTGCGGAGAAAATCACCCACCCCCGGCGCAAGGAGAACAGCCCACCTGCCAACCCACCTGCATCGTGGGCCACAACACAGGCAGCCGGAATTGCAAGTTCCGGCTGATTAAGAAGAACCAGCAAGCAGCGTCCCACGCCAACCTGACACCCAACCAAAAGGACAGCCACTCAACACTCGCTGGTCACCAGTCACGGTCCAACCAAACTCCGGGGACAGGGTGCTACCGGAAACGGAGGCAACCAGAGCCGGGACGCCTCCAGCTCCTTCCCGCCACTGGGAAGGTGAGCAAGCAAGGAGAAGCTTGAACCGCAGACGCAGCGAAAGCCGCTCCAACAAAAAGGTGAGCTGGCCAGCAGTGGCTTCCCAGTCAGTGAATGCTCCAGAGAAGGAATTAAAACTCCTACTACAATCCCGAGACCAAGAAACAGCCAAACTTAAGAAAGAGTTGGCTGAAATTAAACGCCTCTTACAAGCGCCTCAGGCAACAGCAGCCACTGCGCGGTACCCTCCCCCCACTGCGTCCCATGCTTCGGCCATAATGCGATGGACACAGACGCCGTTCCCCCAACTCCCACCACCGCATCCCAGGTTGCGGCCAATAACGCAACGGAACCAAACGCCAGAATAGCACCTAAAAGACCGCTTCCTCTAAAGCAGGGGTCTCAAACACAGCGTTTTCTTGCGGCCCGCGCAGCCAGGCATAAATAAAAAAAAAAAATTTTAAATTTAATTTTGACTGTTTTAATGATGTTTTTACTTTCGCTCATCCCGAGTGTGTACCGTATTTACTCGCAGAATGAACGCACTTTTTTTCCCGAAAAATCGATGCAAAGTTAGGGGGGGCGTTCATTACGCGAAGTAAAATTTTTGCGTCCGTATTTACTCGGATAATCAACGGACCTCTAAATCCGGAAAAATCCACGTAACTTCTTATTATTTGCGCCCAGCGCGCGACTCCAAAACCAAACTGCAATGCGCAAAAAAAAAAAAATGCTCCTCTGTTTGTTTTTTTTTGCTTCCGTGTTTGTTTGTTTTTTCCCCCCGCCTTTCGCAAGTTGTTTTGTTTGCCTACACTTCTCCGCTTTTCTTATCTCCTTGCGCGCGACGCGCGACCTCCCGACCAAACTGCGCTGTGCAAAAAAAAAAGGAAAAAAAAAAGCTCATCTTTGTTTTTTTTCTTTTCTTTTGGTTCCGTGGTTTTTTTTTTTTTTTTCTCTTTGCCGCTTTTCGCGAGCTCTTTCGTTTGCCCATGCCCATGCATTCGCGACCTCGCTCACCAGGATAGAAAAGTGCGTTCACTTCGAGGGCTTCTCGCTTCTCTTTCCAAAGTGCGAGGAGGGGGCGAGGGCAGGATGCCTTCATTATGCGCGCTTTACTTAAGCGAGGGCTTCTTTTTCTCTTTCTTATCTCCTTGCGTGCGGCGGGCGACCCAAAGTCCAAACTGCGCTGTGCAAAAAGAAAAAAAAAGCTCCTCTCCATGTTTTTTTTTTTTTTTCTCTTGCTTCCGTTGGATCTTTTTTTTTTATTTTTTAGCGCCTTTTGCGAGGCGCTTTGTTCGCCCATGCCTTCGCGACCTCGCTGCACCAGGATAGAAAAGTGCCTTCATTTCGCGCGCGCGTGGGGGGGGGAGGGGGTCAAAATTTTGACGTCCGAGTTGGGGGTGCGTTTATTACGCGAGTAAAAAAAAAAGTAAAATTTTGAGGGCCGACTTGGGGGGTGCGTTTATTACGCAAGTGCGTTCATTGTGCGAGTAAATACGGTAAAAAGCTTGCTAAAAATAAAATCCAAGCTGTTCGACTTTGACCATATGCCAGGACACATGACGCAAACGTGGAGCGTGGTGTCATGAAGTAGTGTCTGTGGAAGAGAGAGGGCCGCATTTGGCTAAAAATAGATAGTCGGACCGGACGGGGTAGCCGAGGCGTCGACAAAGGGCTTCCAAGAGTTCTTGGCCCAGGCGTCGAAGCATAGCCTCCTATAATCCTGGTCCGCACCTTCAGACATGCGGATGGCGTATCCCGGGCAACTAATCTCCCCCTCCATTCCACCCCACCTTCTTTCTATGCTCCGTTCACCCCTAAGCTGACAGTGCGTTGGAAGCTGCACGCTCGCTGGACCACTCAACTGTCGGCCTTGAACCATGTGACCACTCCCCCCTCCGCGCGCTCCTGCGCGTTGAGCGAGGTCAAGCGATAAGATTGGTCCGGCGAACATGTAGCCTCCAGCGCACTGTCAGCTTAGGGGTGAAGTATAACCTTGTCAAAGCGTTTGGTTCTCCCAACCTCCCTTTTGTGTTCATTGTCACTTCACTTATCCTTTGCACCCAAGTTTATTTCAATCGAAACTCGTGGATTCTATCGTTGTATGCTTCCCTTCTAGTTCTTGGAAAAGCATTTTACCCTGAATGCGGTCACCCGCTCTCCACGCCCAGAGTGATCCTCGGTTGACGGTGGCGTTGTGCACTTGAGATTTGCATTGATTAGCACAGGTTGTTGCGTTCTGTTTCAACGATTCAGTCGTGCGACGTCAACTCACAAGCAGACATCTCGATGTCGTTGTCCAAGGCGTCTGCAAAACGCAAAGTTGAAGACGAGAAGCGGCTCTTTCAAGAGCGATGGGAACTATTCTATTTCTTCACAGAATCGCGAGACAAGGTGCTGTGCTTAATTTTTTATCAGACTGTAGCTGTGCCAAAGGAATATAATGCGCGACCTCACTTCATGTCATGCCATCAAGAGAAGTATGAAGCCCTCACCGGAAAGATCCGCGAGAACACGGTGTCCAAACTTAAGGCGTCGCTGGGAAAACAGAAGGACCTTTTCCAAAAGGCGGTCAATACAAGCGACGAAACGGTGAGAGCTAGCTTTATTGTTTCTGAGCTTATCGCCAAATCGTCAAAGCCATTTACTGATGGCCTGTTCGTAAAAAAGTGCCTACTTGAGGTTGCAGACGCTGTCTGTCCCAGCATAAAGAAGACATTTGAGAAGATAAGCCTTTCCCCAAACACAGTGGCAGAAAGAATTGATGAGCTCAGTGAAAACGTTGAGAAAGAATTATTCACCCGATGCAACGGCTTCAACGTATACTCAATCGCCGTCGACGAGAGCACAGATATTACTGACAACGCTCAGTGCGCCATTTTTGTAAGGGGCGTAAACAAAGATTTGGATGTCACAGAAGAACTCTTGAACCTAGTGGCAATGAAAGGAACAATTACCGGTGCTGATATTGTTTCCGCCCTCGAAAGAGTGGTTGATCGTGCCGGGCTGCCATGGGAGAAATTGGTGTGCCTCGCAACCGACGGCGCACCGTCAGTGGTGGGAAAGAAAAGCGGCCTTGTCGGACGATTGAGGACGAAACTGATTGGACTAGATATCAGCAAGCGATTTGCAGCAGTCCACTCCATTTTACACCAAGAGGCACTCTGCAGCAAGTCACTGCAGATGAAAGGAGTCATGGACATTGTGGTTGGTGCAGTGAACTTCATTCGCTCCAGAGCGTTAAACCATCGACAGTTTGTATCTCTGTTGGAGATGGTTGGCAGCGAGCATAGCGAAAGTTTGTACCACACTGAGGTACGGTGGCTGAGTCGCGGGAAAGTTCTGAAGAGGTTTTTTGATCTTCGACAGGAGATTGATACCTTTTTGAAAAGCAAGAACAAGGCCATCTCTGAACTGTCCGACTCCAGCTGGCTTTGCTCCCTCGCATTCCTCACGGATATCACCTGAACCATCTAAATGGGAAACTTCAGGGGAAGGACAAACTTATTACGACAATGTATGATGACATCCAGGCGTTTCAATCGAAGTTACAGCTGTGGGAGCGCCAAATGAGGCTGCTCAAACTCGACCATTTTCCGACGCTCCAGTCACTAGGGTACGCGAGCCAAGAATCGTGCGACACCTTTTCGGACCTCCTGCGTGATCTCCAGAAAGAGTTCCAATAACGGTTCCAGGACGTGAGCAACCTGTCAAGCGAATTTAAACTTTTTTCCTTGCCCTTCTCGGTGCGAGTGGACGACGTTGCACCTGAACTACAGATGGAACTGCTTGAACTGCAAGCGAACACTGTACTCAAGCAGAACTTTGAGGACGTCGGAGTCCCGAAGTTCTACAAGTTCCTCGACGAGGCAAGCTTCCCCTTGCTGCGCCAACAAGCAGTGAAAATAATCGCCATGTTCGGGAGCACGTACTTGTGCGGGCAACTGTTTTCCTTGCTAAAGGTAAACAAGTCGACACTTCGGTGAAGGATGACCGACGAACATCTGCGATCGATCATGAGGGTCGTCTCGGCACAAGGATTAATGGCGGACATTGATTTTCTCGTCGCTGCTAAGCGTTGTCAGGTGTCAAGCCAGCGCTCATAGAATTTTAGCTGCCACATTTGTGGTTCACATGAATAAATATATCTTGGCTTTCATAGATTGTTTTGGAGATTATCTTTGTAATGCTGCGAATTGCAACATAATTTACGCAGGTAAACTTTGCGGCAATGAGTTGTAGCATGGTTGGTGCAGATTTCGACTGTTGACAAAAGCGGTGATGATATCTGGCATGAACCCCGTGTTGGTCAAAATCAGAAACTGGACGCCACACACTCCCGAATGGCGACAATGGCAAATCCAACTCCCCGCCCCCCCCCCTTCCCCTCTCCCCCCCCGCTCCCGACGTGCCGGCCCTTGCGAACCTAGGATTTCTGAATGCGGCCCGGCTCCTAACGTGAGTTTGAGACCCCTGCTCTAAAGGAATGCGAGGAATCCAAACAAAGGGCCGAGGCGTC
This sequence comes from Ixodes persulcatus, assembly GCA_013358835.2. Lineage (NCBI taxonomy): Eukaryota > Metazoa > Arthropoda > Arachnida > Ixodida > Ixodidae > Ixodes > Ixodes persulcatus. Next base: position 10,059 of record JABSTQ010011292.1, read on the forward strand.
GGAAGCCGACACCCCACAGCCGTCGAAAGCGCCTACCAAACTCAGGGCAGACATAAACACTCTCTCCGAGAGAACTAGCATAATTTCAATGGAACAAGCAGCCTTCCAAGGCCTTGTTACCGACAAATTTGCAGCGTTAGATGACCGTTTTACAACACTAGAGGGACAAGTACCCCAAATATCCACCTGCATGCAACAAATAATGGATAGACTTGCAACCATCGAGGCCCGCTTACCCCCGATCTTGGATCTGTTCACGACGCCACAACCCTGTATAACCCAGCATAGCTCCACGCCAAATATTTTAAATTTGGCAAGGGAACTGCAGAGGCTTCCGCCGTAAGCGGGTCCACTTGCAGCTCCATATCCAACATACACTCTCTGGTGCAACCCCAGACGCTATTGCATTGCAAAAAGCTAGCGGCAGGGCTACACTGCCAGGCTACAGAGCATACCTGCCAACCAATTATGACACTAGTACCACAGCCACAGCTCCTTCACAGCCACGCTCGTGCACAGAAACATCACCGCGATTCAACATTTCATAAACGGATTGGAAGAAGACTACAGACTACTTGAGATAGTACCAAGGCAAAAAAGAGACACAAACCTTTTTATTCTTAATGTATGCAACCCACCCAGAAACAGGCAAGGGACTACCACACTTGTTGGTAAACACATCGAAGCTGGCTGTTAGAGCTCAGCTAATAATTGTGGGGGATTTCAACTCTCCACACCCAGCATGGGGATATACCAAAGCAACTTCGAAAAGGAACCTGCTCTGGCAAACAATACAATCCTTAGGGCTCACAACGCTGAACAACCCGAGCGATCACACACGCATGGGTAACAGTGTACGTGTAGACACATCCCCAGACTTATCCCTCTCTAAAAATGTCACGGACGCAAAGTGGATCAACACCGGGCAAAATCTTGGTAGTGATCACTACATCCTTAGGATTACCTTCCCCACGAAAAAACTCAAAACCAAAGCTAAAGAAATACGAACCACGGATTGAGACAAGTTCAGGGAATTTCGTAACAAAACAGCCCCAAAGGAGATCAATAACCTTAGCGACTGGGTAAGCTCTCTGAATGAGGATGTCAACTCCGCTAGCGTTGTGGTGTCAGTTGACAAAGAGGAGCAGATTGCAGACTCAAAACTCTTACACCTATGGGAGGCACACAAAGGTCTCCTAAAGCGCTGGAAGAAGCAAAAACACAACAAACGACTCCGCAAAAAGATCATGGAAATCGAACAGCGAATCAAAGAACATACACTTACACTCCAAACACAACAATGGAACCAAATATGTGAAAACATAAATGGACAACTAGGAAATAAGAAGACATGGCTGGCACCTTCTACGACATCTCCTTGACCCAGAACAAACACGTCCCGTGCAACAAAATCAGCTTTACAGGCTCATACATAAATATGAGGGTACAACAGAAGACCTAATAAAAGAGCTAGCAGACAGCTATCTAAATACGGATGAGGGTTCCCTACAGTCCGACTACCGGGGAACCCCTAATCCAAATTTAGACGCCGACATAACAGGCGCAGAGGTTTGGTACGCAATTGGACAACTGCGGACAACCTCTGCGGCGGGACCAGACAAAGTAACAAATAAGGCTCTCAGGAATTTAGACGCAACGTCGATTGCAGGCGATTAGGACCTTACGAACAAACACTGGCAGGCAGGCAGCATACCACAAGAGTGGAAACGTGCGAAAATCACCTTTATTCCTAAAGCAGGTAAAAAAAACTCAACACTGAGAACCGCCGCCGTATTTCACTCACATCATGCCTAGGCAAACTAATGGAGCATGTCATCCTCACCAGACTCCAAAACTATGTGGAGGACATAAACCTCCTACATGAAACAATGCTAGGATTCAGGGCTCATCTACCTACCCAGGACATACTCTTGCAGCTAAACAAGGATATAATTAAAGCTGATGAGGGAACAGGAACCAAAGAAATATTGGGGCTAGACCTTCATAAAGCTTTCGACGTCTCCCACAAAGCCATTTTGACAAACTTGTCAGAAATCAACCCCGGGGAAAAGATGTACAACTACATCCGATCCTTCCTTACTAACAGAACAGCAATGATAACGGTCAGAACAATAGAGTCTGCCCCATTCACACTAGGCAGCAAAGGAACACCGCAGGGCTCCGTCCTGTCCCCCTTCCTTTTTAACCTCTCCCTCATCAAAATTCCCCCCAAATTGGCAGAAATACCGGAGGCCAGATTCATAAAAAAACCTCTTACCTACGACAACTTAGCTACGAAGTTCATAAAGTTACGATCATTGTAAGATTAGGCAAGAACGGTATTCACAAACACATTCTCAAGTGAGAGGAGGAAAGTTACAACCTCTTACGGAGAAACGACGACTTCCGGTGCTGTTGCTATGGCGACGGCGTCTTCGGCAACACGAACAACCAATCGGAGAGCTCGGCATAGTTAGGAGCACGAGGATTTTTCATAACACAGGCTAACTACTCATTGATAGTCAGCTCTGTGTATGTCCTGTCTGTGTGTAAATGTTTAGTGTTCAAGCTGTTTCTCATAAACACAGGCGGCCTTTCCACCACCGCTTGTACGGGGTTCGTGTCCGTGCAGTGATATATCGACGCTAACACGATTAAACGCTTCTTTGACTGCTACGAACTCAATCGCTAAGAAGTCAACAGAACTGTCATCGTTGGTAAAAGCCACCGCGGCGTTTTTCGCGGCATCGGAAATGCAGGAGCGAGCCGATGTTAAAAAAGATACGTTTGAACTATGAGGGTGTCAGCAAGAGCCACGCAAATACCTGTTCATACTCGGAGCAGACACGCGCGTTTGATTGAAGTGCTGGATTCGCTCTGTTAGACCGCGTTTCGATAAGCGCTTCGGGCAACTCGATACTGACGTGACACTCGGCAAAGAAAGGTTGGACCGGCATCGCCCACAAACTGTTATAGCTTGACAGTGACGTAGCGTCGTGTCAGAATAAAAATGGCATACTAATAACAAAGTGTACATACCGTGTTGCAAAGGTAATCCATACGGCGTATATTTGAGCTCTATATCGCACAAAACAAGGAGATAAAATCAATGTGAGTCCCTTTTCGATGAGAGCACAAACTTTCTTTAACATCCACAGTAGGAGGTCACCTTTCAGTGCACTGTAAGACCTGTACGTACGCACCATCTTTAGAAAAAAACATCAATCATTGGCCGCTTTAAAAAAAAAAACACGCGAGGTGCTCGAGGCGTTCACCATCTTGAGCCTGGCCGATTGCTACGTTAGTCAGCCGTCGGTAGCTTCGAGCGAAAAAGAAGTTGCCTTCTTGCAAACATTTGACTGCGACTGAACTGTTTACCCCCTGGTGCTGTTGTCCCCTCAAAAATTGTGCTTCATCTTTCTTTTCTTTACTTAAAGGGGGGGTGCAACAATTTCCGGACTTCGGTCCAAGATTTGTGGAAGTTGCCCTCTGACACCTCTGAAGTAAAGAACAGAAAACCGATTTCACCTGCGTGTCCTAGTTGTTGCGTAAACAAAAGACAAATATTGGCATTTCGGGCACCCCTCATCTCACTCCCAGTCTTCAGGGTCACACCTGGTCGCACTCCCAGTGACGTCATTCGGAGTGCCGTGTAGCTTCCCGTGTGCTATCTCGGAGGACGCTTCCTCTCCCTCTCTCTGCTGACATTAGCGGGCGTTAGGCTGCAGCTTAGAGCCGAGCGAGGTCACGTAATGTTTTCGCCGTAGTTCCTTCGGCTGCCACTTGGGTCTGCAGGTGGTCGAAAAAGCTCGACTTTTGCTTTGCGATTGCGCAGCGGAATCGCAACATTTTTAATGAAGGAGGTGTTTTCTCTATCCTCCGGGACACGATAAACAACGTAAAATGACAAGATGCAAATTCTTTTAATCATAAAATCGTTGCATCGCCCCTTTAATATACCAGAGTTGTGAGTGCCCGCCTGTCTGTGTCCCTTTCTCGTTTGTCCTCATCTCTTTGTGCGCGAATTTAACCATGTTTCATAAGGGTTGCGCGGGCCTAATTCATTCTGCAAACCAGCCGGTCGTGGGCAGACAATCTTGGCCAAGGACCGTCGGAGCAATACCGCGCCGGAACTGGTCGGAGTGCCTGCTAGGCCTATATTTTGCCGAGCTCGCTCGGTCGGTGGGATTGTTGCCTTTGTTGTTTTACCCGGGTGTCTGTGGATCCAGCGTTCATGTTCGTTGTGGTCTGTTTCAAGCACTTCTTCCTTTTTTTTCTCGCTGCTCGCAGTCGGAAAGCGCGAGAAGAGCACATAGAAAAATAAATCTCCGTTGGTCATCGCGACCAAGTAACTGAGCGACGCTGTCGGCCACTGTTGATTTGATCGTAAAGTGTGCAAGACAGCTTCGGAGCTGTCGTAAGATTCTGCCGTAACCTGCGCAAAAGTTACGACAATTTCGTTTCGAGAATACGGATTTTCTTTCAAATTTGTCGTACGCACTTTTTTCGTCGTAAGTTCGCTTTGAGAATCCGACCTCGGACCTTCATCGCACATTCTATGCAGACTCCAAGCGATCTTTGTTGATTCACGACTGAGGAACCGCGCACAGGCACGCATCCCAGATTACTTCCCCTCGTGATCCGTGATAATAAATGTCATGGAACTCGTCACTCGTGCGTTAGCTCAGTGCACATGCGCCGCCCAAAGCAGCGCTGCACTTAAGTACTCCATTTAATAAGCTTTCGTTAATTCCAACTTGGTTTAATTTGAACAGATTTTCAGTCCCCCTCGAGTTTGAATTAACGAGATTCGATCGTAGCTGATCCTACACCCCTTCTGAGGTTGGTTAAGCCGCAGCATGAACTCCACTCGGGCAGATAGCTTCAAACAGTGGCACATAGGCAGCATATACTGAGACAGCCCCCACGGTGCGTGACTGCATTCTCGCTGAAAATTCTCCTACAAAACTATGTGTTTTGAAAAGCCTAAAAAAGTTGGGGAAGGTCTCTCGTTTGCCGAGGCTATCTGACTATAGTGCTATAGTACTGAGTGCATCTGAGAGATGCTGTATTCATTCATCGGAAAAGATATGCGTCGTAAAAGAATGCCGAAAACAGTGTCTGTATAAACCGGCCTTTGTTTTTCAACTCCATTTCATTTGCGGAACTAATAAATGTTCTTTGAATGGAGATGCAAAACTTGGATATTATCGCGCCTGGACGCTGCTGACATAAATTAGTTGCTGATGGATCTGCCTCCATAGGGCAGTTCGGGAGTTTGTATGTATTGCTTTTGAAAGCTTCCCCTAAACTTTGAATGGAGCATTGTATTGTCAGTTGAGAAAGATAAAAGAGGCTTTGTTTTTCACCTTTTATATTTCCACACAACCAAAACTGTAAAGAAATTGAGAACTTGGGAGAAATCTAATAATTCTCACGTGCACTGGCCCCCCCCAAAAAAAATATTTTGCCTTTTCTTTTACTGCAGTTGTGAAAAAAAAAATATCCCTTTTCTTATTGTTGAGCGGAATCTATATCAGTTGCAAACAGCTATCGGTAAAAAAACCTTATTTTATTTCAGACCCGTAATGTTAAGCGTGGTTCACTTTACAGGCACCGACCATGTTGCCCTCGTGCCAATGACGTTGGTCCCCAACGGGTGCAATCGGCGGCCCACTTATAGGAATCCAGCCCGTTTTACAAAGGCAGTTAAGAACTGCGAGCAAATGAGAGAAGACTGGAAGACCTTCAGCAGCCGTGTCCTCTCTGATAATGGTAAATGTGTAGCAACTGTGAAGTACTGTATGACAAGTTATAATTCCTTTTGTTTTAACTTGAGCAGTGTTCTTTTTGCATTGTGTTGGCATGCACCTGAATGTGTCTTAACCCTGGCTTTGAAATTTTCTAGAAAAACTGGCTTCTGCACGTACTAAGCTCAAAATTTTAATTAAATGCCTACTCTAGCGTGTGTTTTATTATAAGAAATACATCGAGGCATGACTATGCATTTGTGAAAATTTAAAACATAATAAAAACTTTAAATGACAGACAAAGGTGCAGGCATTTGAATGCCAACAGGCACGAATGTTACAATTGAAAAACTGCAACAGATTGAAAAAAAAGTTTTATGAAATGTAACTATCATCTAAAATAATTATGGAGAGGGTGGTAACGTCAAAACATGAGGGAAAAGTTAGGCAAAATGGAGTTGCCCAAACTTATCGCAGACGCTTCGCTCACCCGTGCTGTTAGCTTTTAAAGGGGTACTGAAACGAAAATAAAAATATCCGCAAAGCATTCTGAAAATGGTCAAATATGATTGATATTATTGTAACTCATAATCGCACACGTGTATTCTCAGAGGATGGTTATATTTTTTTGTTCTAAATGCACGATTCTGGCAAGCACTTCAAAATCAGCCATCGAGGAGCGCAATGCGTGTCGGGAGACCCCTTCACGCTCGTGACATTGCAGCCTCTGCACAGCCAAGTGTGCCATAATTACAAGCTTGATCACTTGGTGGTGCCAACAAGTTACAGTCACGCTTATACTCTTTTTCACCTCAACCTGTGCACCGGAGGCTCCACCTCTACAGGCCGTGCACTGGCCAGTCACCGTCGCACCACCACGAAGGGTTCCTCCGACATTTTTTAAACAAATTTAAACAAAAAATGTCTAGACAGAAAAAGTTCTCTACGAGTGTCGTAATCGTGAAAATCAAGTCATCTTAAATAGGGTTTATAATGTAGCACGTTTTGAGCTATAATTTTCCATATGTCCAAATTTATTGGTGTGATTCTTTTTAAAATATGAATCGCACGCAGTCGCTGCGGAGGTGACTGAGGCCAAGTGATGCGTTTGTTTGTTCACGGAAAAGCGAGTCGTTCACAAACGGAATTGCTTTGTTAATAAATGCAGCACTCCCGACTTGGCTAACATCTTTTCTCAAACAAAACAATTGTACCGTCAAACTGTCCACTTAAACGGCGCAAGACTTGCAACCTGAGTGTATATTTCTCCACTTCTTTTGCGCCACGTAATAGGAGTGTTGAATTTACGAACGTGTCCGGTTAACTCGGTGACGTCACGTTGTTGTTGTATTCGGGGAATCCAATGCTCGACGTGTTCGACTCGATTGAGTTCTTCTGCATGTTCGGTTTCCTTTTACCACTTTATCGTTCTGTTTTATTATTCTGTGTATTGTCTTTGTGGATATCGTTGAGGTAGTTCCTATGGCTTCATCTCCACTGCCGTCGAGATATAAGCCAGCTGCCACGACACCTATAAGTTTGTGGAAGAAGCATCGGCAAGGACGCAAGCTCTCGAGCGATTGCAAGCAGATGGTTCTTTCCGTGTACGCCAAGCTGCGAGAACAACACCGGGACAGGTTGAGGGACGACTTGTACCAGCTGACGTCCGAGTATACTGGCGTCGGCGCACAGACAGTTGTTGCCGTAAAGAAGGAAGCCGTCACGAATTCCGGGCTCCTTCGAACTCCAACTGGTAAGCGCCCGAAGTCGGTTGGCACCCGTCGTCGCCTGGTCCAGTACGACTCTTTTGTACTGTCTGCGTTGCGGTCCTGCTTGCACGGCTTCTTTCGAAGGAACAAAACACCGACAATCACGAAGGTACGCGAAGCCTTCATTGAAGTGCTGAAGGATGATGAGGTCGCCGAGGAACCGAGTCCATAGACTGTGTACCGTCTTTTGCTTGACATTGGGTTCGAGCTGCAGAAGAAGAATCGCAACTCTCTTCTCATTGAGAAGGACGACATCCTTGTGTGGCATGCAAAGCACCTCCGCTCGATCCTGAAGTTTCGGGCAGAAGGTAAGGTGATCTACTATCGCGACGAAACGTGCATTTACACCGGACACACCGTCAACAAGATCTGGGTCGACACGACGGTGCGTTCTGCCAGAGACGCAGGAAATCGTGGCCTCAGCACCGGTCTCGAAAGTCCTATCTGGCAAGGACAGCAGACTGATTGTGACTCACGTTGGGGGTGACGAAGGCTTTGTGGAAGGATGCCTCGACATTTTTCATGGAGTGAAGTCCGACGATTATCACGACAAGATGGATGGCAACAGATTTGAACGTTGGTTTGACTTGTTCCTGACCAAGGTAGAGCCAGGAAGCGTTATTGTAATGAATAACGCTTCCTACCACTCAAGGCGCGTGGAGTGTGTCCCCATGAAATCTTCAATCAAGAGTGTCGTCATCCAAGAATGGCTAAGCTCAAAGGGAATTGACTGGGACAAAGACATGCTCAAGGTGGAACTAATTTCCCTAGTCTCCCAGTGCGACACAAGTTTCTCCACTACAGAGTGGACACACGTGCTGAAACTGTTGGGTGCACGGTTCTTAGACGGCCCCCTTATCATTGTGAGCTAAATCCCATCGAGCTTATCTGGGGGCAAGTAAAGAATGAGGTTGCACGAAGCAACTCGTCTTTCAAACTAAAAGATGTGAAGGTTCTTCTCGAGCAGGCAATCAAGGATGTCACCAAAGACAACTGGACTGCTGCTGTAGAGCATGTGAAGAAGATGGAAAGGCAGTTCTGGGAGAATGACAGCCTGTCAGACGGAGAGTTTGCACCAGTCATCATCGAAATCAATGCCAGAGATGACAGCAAAAGCTGCGATGAAGACGAAATCTGCGATGAAGTTGTCTCTGGATCAAGCCAGCCACACATTCCAGGTGTGGAGCCACTTAATATGTAAGCAGTGTGGCAAAGTGTTTCTTCCATGGTGCTCTCAGGGAACTGCTGGAGGCCCCCGTGAAGGCTTCTCTGCGTACCAGGTGGCCTGCCTGTGTGGGCTGACTCCCGACATGTGGTACGCAACCCTCCCTCTCCGAGAACTGTTGCAGCAACACGACGAGTCGGCTTCGTTATGTTGCACAGAAATATTAAACACAGAGCCATGTTCAAGACTTCTTTGTCGTCTCTCATTCCCTTCTCGTCTCCCAGACTCGTATTGCGGGTTTTAGCATGTCTTCAGCTTACACCAGCTGGTCTGCACTCATCTGTTGGTTCCTCTTAGATTCAATCTTTATTTAGGCAACAACATACAAACAGTCGTTGCCCGGGAGCCGACACAAAAGGCAAACAGAATTGCCTCACGAGGTGATGCTCCCCCCCCTTCCCCTTCCCCTTCCCCCCCCCCTCCCCATCGCAAACATCATAAACACTTGTCGTACACAATATAACAGCATAAAAAAGGTACAGCAAAGATTACAGAATACACTTACACAGCAGAATTCAATTTTAGGGCACTCTTGGCCCTAAACATGCCAGAAATGCAGTTCGTTGAATGCACAGTACACAGGAAATGTCTGAGGTCTATTTGAACAGTGCAGGTCTATAGAATTTACTTGTGTTACCAGTTTTTTGCTCATGGGCTTACATCTCATTGTAAACCTAGGACACAGGACAAACACGAAAGAGCCCTTTAGTGTTTGTCCTGCGTCCATCCTAGGGATGTACAAAATACAAACTTCAAGAAGCTTATCTGTGTCACAAAGATGCAGGGCTGTGGCACTGCAAACAAAAGCTGCCACAAGTACATTCGCTAGGCACAAACTCGTGCTGGTGCTGTCCTGGAAATATTTTATTGTGATTCAAAGTATTAGACCTGCAATGAAGTGACATAGTTCCGTACTAGAATAGTGGATGTGGAGTGGTCAGTTAGAGTGCCCAGATGTAGTACAGCTGCACCTGTTTTCTCGAAGGAAAGAGAACTGGGAACAAACAATGCGAGCATTGTAACAGGAAAGTGTGTTTTGGGCAGTACAGTACAATACCGAAATTGTTCGTTTTAGGGGTTTAGGTTTTAGGTTTAAGAGAATAACCAATGCTGTATATCTCCACCATTTGATGATAATAATCTTTGACTTAGAATGCAACATGTCAGTCATCTGAGCAATAAATCAGGGCTGGAAGAGCTGTGGACAGTGGCCTGCACTGAACACAGAACATGAACCAGAGCTACTATAAATGTGATATGCTCTTTATTACAAACAATAAACCTTAAGGGGGGACACTACCCAGAGAAAAAAAATTCTGCAAAAAACATTGATTTTGAAAAATTAGATATTTACATCCGTCTACATCCAGAGAGTATTCCCAGAAATTTTCACTAGTTTACACTGCATAGTTATTTTTTTATAAATTATTTTCTGTCCACCGAAGCTAAAGAAAAGGTAGGGTTTGGAGCACTTTGAACACATTTTTCTCCGTTCCCCTTTTTGGTATAAATTCCATTTTAGTCAATCTATCGTTTGATAATGGCAATACAGGGAAGGCTCGTTCTTCACTTTTCCTGACTGAAATTTAATAAGGAATGCACCTATGGAGTTTGTCACTTTACGGATGTCTTTTATAAAAAATGTTGACATTTTGTCGGAGACACAGAAGAACAAAAAGTTGACCAATTTCGCAGAAGAGAAATTTGATAGAAATTAGTGACTTTTTACAAAAAGCTTTCCATAGGCACACCTCCTAGGCATTCTGCTACATATCTAGCGAATAAAAATCATGAATATTGTGATAGTTTTCCGACGATACATTAACTAAACAATGTAGGGGTGTTGCTGATAGAAGCTGCCCTAAATTCCTTCCCACGTAACCGACAGACCTGAAATTTTGTTATGCACCCTCTAGCATGACCACCAGCCTACCCTGTAAATTTCATTAATTTTAAGCCAAGGATTCAAAAGTTGACCCTCCCAGGGGGTGTCTCCCCTTAATTAACTGCTCATATTAGACCACGGTTCTCGCCACTTCACATTCGCGGCTTTGATGCAGTCGACGTCAGCTGCAGCAAATACGTCTAACACTATTTTGAGAATCTGCCGAGTAATTCGTCTGTTACAGCAATCTGACACTTTACCAGTCATTTTTCGAATGCTGACGGACATCTCGCATGCCTATCGGCTGGCGCAGCAGGGAGCCGTTCGAGGGCATGGTATTTGACGCTGGAGAGACTGAAATCGCAGGCTACCAGTTTAAGAAGCAAATAATATAAACTTCTTCAACAAAACCGCGGGCGTAATGTAAGGGCACGTCACATACCACGAAACATAAACAGCGCAAATGTTGTGCGGCAGCGAAGTTCCAAACGCGGTCCGCATGCGCACCTAGCCCGATTGAAAGCGATGGCGACGAAGCGCGAAGATAGCTGCAAATTATGTTTTTTATGCGCTACATTTCTTTGTAGCTGTAGAGATGCCGGCCTGTGCAATTCTAAATAGATAGCACAGACGTCTGCTCCTCCGCGAGCGACCGCTACGAATACGCACACCACAAATCTGCTTGCAACCCGCTGGCTGAATCAACTGTCAACATGCACTCTGACTCGTCCCAATGGGAGTGCCGGGTGAGGACGCCCAACACTCTGGTTGGTTGGCGCACTGATACAATTCTCTTTGAGGAGAATTCGCCGGTGCACAAGTTGAGGTGAAAAAGAGTATAGTTTAAATTTCCCGAGACTGTACTTCCGGGACTGTACATCCAGGCACTACGGCCCCACACAAAAGTTCTCTCTTTCCAAATCGATGTGTCAACAAGGTCATGGTCGCAACAGTGCCAAGGCTTCGCGATCGCGTTCAGGCTTTAATAATATTGCCGTGCGCAGGGCCGAACAAGCAACGCTCGGTCACAAAATCCCAAAAAGCTCGCGGTTATTCTTACTTGGGGCGAAACTTCGTACTTGGGGCTTGATAAAAAAGATTAAAGGTAATGAGAAATCAAATGGCGATACACCAACTTCGAGGCCTGTTGTCATTCAACATATGAACAATGCCACGCACTATCTAAAAAAGGTAGGCCAGCAGCACAATGTTCCGGTAGTATTTTCAGCGCCTAATAAGATGGCGCGACTTTGTCGCCAGATAAATTCCCCGCAGCCGTCTTCAGATCTGTGCACTACTAAACACCGAAATAAACAAGTCAAATATGCGACTGACGTCGTCTAGGAAATCCCCACGACGTGTGGGATGACATACGTGGGCCAGACATGCAGGTGCGTGAATGATCGCACCCGCGAGCACGTTGCCTCTACAAGAACGACGCCTTCAGGGCATCTTGCAATTCATTGTAACAGATGCTCGTGCACCCCGGCCTTCAATGACACTAAGATTTTGGCTAAATACAAAAATAAAGTGTAGCGAGAATTACATGAGGCATTTGAAATTAGGACCAGGGAGAAGAAATGCATAAGTGACGCGTCCCTGTCTTTATTTACAGACGAGTTTGAATTTCTGAAATGCGGGCCGAGTTGATAAGGTTAACAAGGGTTTTTGTGGCTATATTAGCTTGTCAATTTTCAATAAACTTCAGTTAAGAGTAGCACCTTGTCCTGTTTCCCTTCGTCTGTATCCCTGCGTTTGTTCGGCGCTGTTTTTCGTTAACTTTAATCATATACTGTAAACGACTAAATTTTCGAGAGGACCTAATTTTCGAGAATTTCGAGAATCGCCTACAATTCGCGAAAAATAAGTCCTGCGAACAATTCGGGCAATATGTGAACGCTACGGAAGCTACACTCGATTCGCAAAAATTAGAACCCGCGAATAATTTCAAATTTTCAGTCGTTTACACTAGTCCTAGTTTCTTGTTCTCGAAAGTGCCTATTCATTCTCGCTCTGAGCATGACGCTCAAAGTTTCTCTGTTGAATTGTCGAGACAGTCACTTTCACTAGATAAGGAGCCGCGCGGGACTTTGTTGAGTCAGTCTCGCTCTCGTTTGCTGTTACGCCGCCCAATTGCCGCCCGCTTTTGTGCTGCCTCGACGCTCGTTCTTTAGTTTTTGTTTGGCACACCTTTATTGTCAGTTCACTGTTCGTCCTCTCATCACCCTCATTCGTGACAACATACGAGTGAGTTGTACTGCCACGGACTGGCGCTGCCTCTGCGGGGCCCGTGTAGAGGCCCGTGACATCGCAACGTTCCACCGAAGCTTCACAGAGAAATGTTAGGAAGCAATGCTTTATTTGTTTAAAAATTATTTTTCTCGCTTTTATTAACGAAATCTGGTGTTTCTGAGCTGCTGTCATGACATAGAGCACATCTAAACAAAGAAATGAGGCTGAAATTTTGGTTCCATACTCCTTCAATTATAGTTGAAGTGCCACCTCTCAAATAGGAGTACCAAGCCTTGCTGTCGGTCTGCCTCAGGGTTAGCTTTCTGATTCTTCCAAGATTTTTTCACAATTTCACTGGAATGCAACCACACTTTGAATTATGTGAATTGAAGCCTTATACAATAATATGCTTATGAATATTCGAGCCTGTAATGTGCAGATTTTGATTTTCCCACTCCGCCTTAATACCAGCCTCAGCATTGATAATATCCCATATGTATATATTGTACTTTTATACTCTTTACATGTGATGTCCTTCCTGTTTATATACGTACCATTCTTACTATTCTTTCTGGGTCTCAATTTTCAATTAATATTTATTTAAGGAGAATGTGTGATACTGTATCATTTGACAAAGATTGCACTGCAAATGTTGGCACATAAAAATTATGGTTAGCCATCTCCACATAACTTATGAGTGTCTCGGAAGTTGGCTTCTAGCTCTAAAGCAGTGCATACAGACCTGCAGTTTATGGCATTATATTTAGTAATCACAAGGAGCTGTGGAAGCAATGGCAAGTAGCTTTTTCTTTCTCACTTCCATACAATTGAGGGAGATGCAGCTATAAGGTAAGAAATTTCTGTTTGTTAGTCTGGAGAGGAGAGGGAAATTAGTAATGTATGTTAACAGCGATAGTAAACGCAGTAAATATTATTGATTTTAATTTTACAGACTCGTATGAAGTAGGAAAGGAGCGTGCAAGGCAAGCGGAGGAAACGTCAGAACGGGCTACAGAGGACAAGACAAGTTCCCAGAGGAGGAAAAGGAGGCCAGCCCGAGGACGAGCCAGTTCTCTTGTGGCCGAGGCTGCAGGCTTCCAATGGTGCTGGCAACAGTGTGAAAGAGCCACAGCACTCATTCCAGCTGCCACCTCCACCGCCCCGCATGCTAGCTCAGGAAGCACCTGGTGCCACTCATGCCGCCAGTGACGCAGACTACCCAGGATCCCCTTCTCACAAGTGCTGTCAAGGCTACTAAGAAACACTTTTGCTATTTTCTTGCCCAGTGGTTAAACACGCTTTTTGGCTTATGTGAGCCTTTCAGGTGAAGGTAATGCGGTCGCTGAAGTTCCTAATGGCTGAAGTCGAGAGCCAGTCTAAGATTCTCAAGAGATTGGAAGTCCGTCTGAACCAACAGCAGGGCACCGCTGGAGTCTGCACAGATAAAGTGGCAGCCGAGCTGAAGAAAAGTTTCCCCTCAAGACTTACGCTGCTCTGCTGGAATTTGCGATGCTCCTCGATACTGAGGAGGATATGGCAGCCATTGTAAGTAGTCTAAGGTTTTTCTACTCCTGTATCTCCTCTGTGAAGATGTTCATCTCCCCCTTGGTGTAGTAGGAATATAGCCTACCTGATAGTCTGGTAATAGAAGCAAATATTTTAAATTTAACTGCAGATATGCAATCACTGGGGAAACTCACAATGTACCCAATATCAACAAAGTGCAGAAAGACCATAACTAGACATATTGGCACAAGCTTTCCTCTTAAAGAGTGTTTTACTTTGTGCACATTATTTCTACCTTGTTCCAGATTACATCTCTGGGGCACATCACCAAGGCCCCATTACCTGCAAACGTCCACAACAAAATGCCAAAAGTGATGGCAGATTCTATGGCAGCAGAATACTGCATGACAGGACGGAAGGGCAAGGGCCCTTTTTGGTGTACAAGCTCCCCACCATTCTATTAGGCGAGATAATTGATTGGACTAGTAGAGCTTGAAGAGGAATATATGGATAATGTTATGTGTTTGTAAACAAACAAAAAATATTCATATCATCCTCTTCTTTTTTACTTCCAGAAATGTCTTTTTTTCATTCTTCAGCAAATCTGCGCAGGTCAAAAATATATGTGCCACACATTCACTTCAATCTAAGGCATGTTGGTCCCAATCAATATCTTGTCATATGCATGCAAAATCACAATCTGCAAATCTTTTTTATTTAAGGTACTTTTTATGCCGGTGTGCTTGCATTTCGGAAGATTAAGGTACCCACGATATAACTCAACTAATCTTTCTGGCGTCCCGCTGAGAAAGGGGAGGGGGGGCTGATTGTTGGACAGAGAAAAATGGGTTTTTATGCAAGCACAGACAAGCACTTGTTTACGGACAATGAGCTGGTGTATATGTAGAGTAATATAGTGGCGGCACATAGCAGGGTTGACGTCATTATATTTAATTGAGGTGCATGATACAAGTCCAACGTCCTCCGAATAAACAGTAGGAATTCAACAGGCTGATCGGATGCCTTCACATATCGTTGAAAGCACCTTACAAGCTAGGGCAACTTCTCCACACAAAGTGTGACTAATGCGTCACAGTCCAAGAGAGAAACTGGACCACGGGGTGGTTGCCCATGCCTGGGGGCTTGATCCCGAAGGCTTCCTAGGTAAAATGTTTTTTGTTTTAACAAAATATTTAAAACAAAAAAATTAGACTCGCAACATTTTATTGGTTTTAAACGCTTCTTGGTTTGGATATCCACAAACAATCCGCGGGAATGCGAGGCTCCCACCGTACATGGAATTCAGTGTCGCACCCTTTGCTTACTTTTGTACTGAGAGAGCTTAATGTTACTCATGCTACATTGTAACTCATGTTATAAGTAGGGGCTGTTAAACTCCAAATTCCCGATGCCACAGAGAAGGATGCTGGCAAAATCTCTAGCCAATTGGCTGAGGAATGCACCAACACGTGCGAAAAGAGGGTAAGCATAATCACAATGTTTTAGTTAAGGTACTAACCATCGTGCTTCCTTCAGACTTCAGGACAAGCTAAAGTACAAATATTTTGGTCTTTCAGAGCTTGAAAACATTACAGCTATGCTATTGTTTTATAGCTTAGAACAAGGATTCATGAACTTGCATCATATATATAGATCCTAGACTGTATTACTGGAAGTTCTGGTTGCCTATTTGACGTCTCAGAGAGCAGATAATCTGAATATGCAGAAAATGCTGATATGCTTTTTGGTAGTTTCTATTTATATTATGCGCTCTCGAATGAGAGGTATCCAATCAGAGGTGATACGGAGGCATCCATAAGACAGATAGAAAATGCCAAAAGGCGAGGCGGGATGGTGCAGTGCTTAGGCATACCTTGCTTCAGATTCGGGTATTGCTGTTATTTGTTTCTCTGGTGAGGAAAGTTCCATTAGCCCTTGCATCCTCCAACCAAGGGAAGTCTCTACAGCCCGAAGCTGCCCATTTAGCTTCCGAATCTTGCCTGTGACAAAGTCCCAGTAATGGTTCGGAAGCAAGATGGGAAGCTTCGGGATGTGGAGACTTCCCTTGGTTGGACGATGCAAGGGCCAATGGAACTTTTATCTTACGGGTGGAACCAGCTGAACAATGAAGGAACGAGAAACAGAAAAGACAACCAATCGCTGGACTACCAACTATTTTAATAAATCGTCCTCCTCTTCTACTAGATCTTATGCGTGCGTATCAATATTTTGTTTAATCATTTTTTTTAATATTTAGCAGGGAGGGTGCCCTTCAGAAAGAGCTTTTCTTGAGGTTGCAGGGTTATTGAGGCGGAGCTCGCACAAATTTATTCTTCGTTGTCTATAGCCAAGGTCTCCAACATCTTCCTTGCAAGCTGGTGTTTATGGTGCCCTATGATGCTGGCTTGCTCAAGCTTTGGTTTGCATTTGCAAGTTCGACAATGGGCAGCGAGGTGTCTTGGTCCCGCGAGATTCTTAACGTTGGCCACATGTTCACGTGCACGGTCGTTTACGCATAAACGACCGTGCATGTGAGCATGTGGCCAACGTTAAGAATCTCGCGGCCAGCACCTGTGGCCAGTTTTTCAGTGCTTGATACCCTGTACATCAGTGTAGTGCCCTCCTGTGAGCTTGGAATCTTCAAGGCGTCGAGTCTTTCAACAAAGTACTCATTGTGGAGCGTGAAAGACATCAAATGCAAATGTGTGCTTTCCACATGGACAGGGCTCCTATGCTCTTATTCACTCGCATGTGTAACAGTATCCCTCTACTGTATGTGTTCTGAGTGGCACATTTTAGGAATGGCTTAGAAACTAAATAGTATATTTCTTCTTTTACGATAATGTTTCATGTTGTTAACTTCATGGAGAACGGTGCTTTGTCAGTAATCCCATCAAATTGGTTGGAAGGCGACCACACAGCTTGGCCACCCTATAGAGGCACCAGGTTGAAAAAGGGTGCCAAAGATTGCGAAGAGCCCTCTGCTGGCTGAGCTTTGCAACCACGCAGTCATGGAATCATCTTGTAAATTCAATAATAGAAATCAAATATTATTTCTGCACTTTGCAATTTCTTACGCTGATCCCACAAACAGTCATTTGCTTGCGAGGCTTTAACTTATGTATGGTGACATGTTTTATTTTGGAGCTTTTTTTTGTATTTCAAGTGTTTCTCTCTTTCCCATTGTATCTCTGAAAAAAGACTGATAAATGCAAGTAGTACCTATGTTGATCTTCATCCATTTCATGGATTTCTTTTTACACTATTGAACATTCCCTCTTCTATTTCTGGTCAAAGATTGTTTTTTTTTTTTCATATGAATGCGTGATGCAGTGGAGGTAGTTTTATTTTTGGAAGTTTCTTATAATTTACTCATAATTCTGAAATTAATGTTCAACCAAAAAATCTACTCATCTACAGTTTTGAGTTTTTAGGGCACAAGATTTATATTTTATCTGAATTTACATAAAACATAAATGTAAACATTTTATGTTTTACATAAACATAAAACACAAACATAAAATGATCTGGGCTTTTGGTGTAAACTATTGGTGAGAATAATGCCTTTATTAACTATGAAGTGCTCATAGTCTCACATGATCTAGACATAACATGGTTAAAATTGCGCACAGACAGAAAGGAACAGAAAAGAGGGAAGAGAGAAGAGACAAGCGCAAACTCACAACTCGATGTATTGAAGAATAAAAAAGAACAGCCGGCGGTATCAGCTCGAGCCGAGGCCACAATCGCACGGGGGCACCCGAGCACGCGGAGGACACACACCATCAACCACACTCAAACGATTGTAGAAAGGCAATTTCCTTGTCAGTTAAAGCCACAGAAGGTTGACTGACGCAACGCTCGCCTAGGCGGAGTATACTAAAAGCTTCAAAAATTTCCCTAGTATGTTTTTCTTGAAATCTGCCAATTATCGAGGTTTTTTGTAAAGAAGGTGTACACTTACACGCTTGACAATGCAGAGGTAGGTGGCCCCCCACCGTGGAATTTAGAGAAAGATTGTGCTCCCTTAACCGGTCATTAATGCACCGTCCTGTTTGTCCTACATAGGACCTACCACAAGAAAGGGGAATGCTATAAACCACTCTGGTTGAACACGGCACGTAAGGCCGGACGTGTTTTGTGTGACACCTGTGTTTTGTAATGTTTTCGACTTTTGCTCGAACTTTAGAACAAATTTGACCCATTTTTTGGGGGGCTGACATCACTAAGGGGACTCCATACCTATTGGCTACCTGTTTGAGATTGTGAGAAATTCTGTGTATATACGGAACCACCACCACTCTTTTTTTGTCGACTTTACGTGCAGCTTTTTCACATCCTTTTACTTTTTTTTATCAGAGTTCCTACCACCTCAGTTAGCACCTGCGTTGGGAACCCAGACGCTGTAAGCCTCTCAATTTGAGCATTAAAACTGCTTTTGATGGTATGGAGGCATGACTTCTTTAAGGCTGAAGTAAGGCAGGAAAGAGCTATGCCTCGTTTTACGACTTTGGAGTGCGAGGACGTATAGTGTAGTAACCCTTTTTTTGAACGGGGTGAAAATGACCAGCATAGGTGGTTTGTTTGCAAAGACAGAGAAAGGTCTAGAAATTGCAACACACCTTCTTTAGGAGTTTCACAGGTAAAACTAAGTCCTGACCCGCACTTGTGGAATATGTCCATGATGCTACTAATTATATTATTGTCCAATGTCTTTCGGTATACTAACAGGAAATCATCAACATACCTAAACACGTGAAGAACTGGCATAGACGCTATGGCCATCTTAATGGCACGGTCGACCCCCGCAAGAACAATATCGCTTAGGACCGGTGCAACGCAAGAGCCTATACAGACTCCCGACTTTTGCAAAAATACCCCGTTTTGCCACCCAATGAATGTCGAATTAAGATAGAAATGTAGCAGCTCAAGAAAACTTTCTATGGGTACACCACTTGAGTTCTGGAACGAGAGCTCACCGTGGGACTCGATGCATGACTTAACAGAGGCCAGTAGATGTTCATGGGGCAGCGAGTAAAACAGGTCTTGAACGTCCACGCTGAAAACACCATGATTGGCAAGTTCATTGTTGCTTAGTACTTCAACGATGGCTTCCGAATTGCAGACTCTAAAGGGATCCGTAATCTTCACACCCGAAAGGTGCTTTTGAAGATAGGCCGACATCTGCCGTTGCCACGACCCTCTTTCGGTGACAATTGCTCGGAAAGGGCAGGCTTCCTTGTGTGTTTGGGCACTAAAGAAGACCTCAAGGTGTAGCCCATCAGCTTTTTTGATGTTGCTTGCTAATGGTTCAACATAAAACGTTGACAAAGGGAGAGTGCCTGGCTCTTGGCCTTCTTCAGGACTATCTGCACTGGCCGAAAGTTCTTATGAACCGCTGCGCATGCTTTTTCATTCGGCATAACCTCCCAAAAAAGAAAAAAATCTGCGTCAGCTGCAGGACGGTTTACCAACCTCGGAAATGTAGCGGTTCCCCAGAATCTAAAAACAACCTTGGGTCTGGGTCCCAAGTTTTGCCTTCAACCGAACCTGCGACCTCCGGAGCTTCTTACGTTGGCAAGGAAGGTTGCGTACAGGACCAGTGAAGAGGTTAGATCAAGATGTGTCTCCGAATGTGTTGACGCTCTTTCTGGCTCAAGGGGAGTTCATGCCCAAGATCCTAGACATGTTTTTAACTTTTTGGTTGACAACCAGCAGCGTGTCTTGGAAGCGGACAAGGAAGGCTCATTTGTTATACTGCCCGAAGGCATGTATAATGAAAAAGCATGCGCAGCGGTTCATAAGAACTTTCGGCCAGTGCAGATAGTCCTGAAGAAGGCCAAGAGCCAGGCACTCTCCCTTTGTCAACGTTTTATGTTGAACCAGTTAGCAAGCAACATCAAAAAAGCTGATGGGCTACACCTTGAGGTCTTCTTTAGTGCCAAAACACACAAGGAAGCCTGCCCTTTCCGAGCAATTGTCACCGAAAGAGGGTCGTGGCAACGGCAGATGTCGGCCTATCTTCAAAAGCACCTTTCGGGTGTGAAGATTACGGATCCCTTTAGAGTCTGCACTTCGGAAGCCATCGTTGAAGTACTAAGCAAAAATGAACTTGCCAATCATGGTGTTTTCAGCGTGGACGTTCAAGACCTGTTTTACTCGCTGCCCCATGAACATCTACTGGCCTCTGTTAAGTCATTCATCGAGTCCCACGGTGAGCTCTCGTTCCAGAACTCAAGTGGTGTACCCATAGAAAGTTTTCTTGAGCTGCTACATTTCTATCTTAATTCGACATTCATTGGGTGGCAAAACGGGGTATTTTTGCAAAAGTCGGGAGTCTGTATAGGCTCTTGCGTTGCACCGGTCCTAAGCGATATTTTTCTTGCGGGGGTCGACCGTGCCATTAAGACGGCCATAGCGTCTATGCCAGTTCTTCACGTGTTTAGGTATGTTGATGATTTTCTGTTAGTATACCGAAAGACATTGGACAATAATATAATTAGTAGCATCATGGACATATTCCACAAGTGCGGGTCAGGACTTAGTTTTACCTGTGAAACTCCTAAAGAAGGTGTGTTGCAATTTCTAGACATTTCTCTGTCTTTGCAAACAAACCACCTATGCTGGTCATTTTCACCCCGTTCAAAAAAAGGGTTACTACACTATACGTCCTCGCACTCCAAAGTCGTAAAACGAGGCATAGCTCTTTCCTGCATTACTTCAGCCTTAAAGAAGTCATGCCTCCATACCATCAAAAGCAGTTTTAATGCTCAAATTGAGAGGCTTACAGCGTCTGGGTTCCCAACGCAGGTGCTAACTGAGGTGGTAGGAACTCTGATAAAAAAAAGTAAAAGGATGTGAAAAAGCTGCAAGTAAAGTCGACAAAAAAAGAGTGGTGGTGGTTCCGTATATACACAGAATTTCTCACAATCTCAAACAGGTAGCCAATAGGTATGGAGTCCCCTTAGTGATGTCAGCCCCCCAAAAAATGGGTCAAATTTGTTCTAAAGTTCGAGCAAAAGTCGAAAACATTACAAAACACAGGTGTCACACAAAACACGTCCGCCCTTACATGCCGTGTTCAACCAGAGTGGTTTATAGCATTCCCCTTTCTTGTGGTAGGTCCTATGTAGGACAAACAGGACGGTGCATTAATGACCGGTTAAGGGAGCACAATCTTTCTCTAAACTCCACGGTGGGGGGCCACCTACCTCTGCATTGTCAAGCGTGTAAGTGTACACCTTCTTTACAAAAAACCTCGATAATTGGCAGATTTCAAGAAAAACATACTAGGGAAATTTTTGAAGCTTTTAGTATACTCCGCCTAGGCGAGCGTTGCGTCAGCCAACCTTCTGTGGCTTTAACTGACAAGGAAATTGCCTTTCTACAATCGTTTGAGTGTGGTTGATGGTGTGTGTCCTCCGCGTGCTCGGGTGCCCCCGTGCGATTGTGGACTCGGCTCGAGCTGATACCGCCGGCTGTTCTTTTTTCTTCTTCAATACATCGAGTTGTGAGTTTGCGCTTGTCTCTTCTCTCTTCCCTCTTTTCTGTTCCTTTCTGTCTGTGCGCAATTTTAACCATATAACTAATTGGACCACCTGCACCGGGAATGAAAATCGGTCCTCTTGTCGTAGACGAAGTGGTCGTGAGCTTAAACGTGACGTTGAGTCTGATACGAATCTCTCGCGATTCAAGCTCGCAATCGACTCACTTCATAAATAAGGATTCTTGGGGAAAATGCGAAGCTCGATAACATTGCAGCCACACTCGCGCTGCAGCTTCTTGTGCTCATGGCACACTTTCTGCTATTGTTCTTATGTTTTTTAAAATTATTTATCCATCCGACGAGCACGCAGTGGTAGCCAGACAACCGTAGATTTTCGGAAATTGCAGCACGGTAAAAAGGAGCACTCGAAACTAACTCATGCACGACGTCCGTTTTTAAGCCTTTTCGCCCATACCCTTGGCGGTTGCATACACTGTGTCAGCGGGCAATCCAAAAATTCACCACTTCGAGGGTACGCCAGTTACTGGCTGGTTTGAGGTTATGCGAAAAAGGTCTATATATATATGTGTGTGTGTGTGTTGTCTGTATGTTTATACAGCCTGAAGTTAACTCCCTCAACGGGCGACTTGACTCCCGGCTGTAGATGAGCAAATTAGCCAGTGCAGTACTTAATTAAGATTTTTAACGTGCACCACGCAGTATTGATACACGACCGCACGCCGGTACAATGCCCATCCAGCGAGCAGGTTTGGGGAATGAATTGGTTAGAGGGAACAGATAAAATTAGCAACTTTCTTGTTAGTGATTCCGAAGTGATGTTAATATTTAGGAGTCTATTTTGGAGTGTGGGTAGGTTACCACAGAGCACCGATTGATCTCCGCAGAATGTTCTAGATCTGTCTGTATTTCATGCATTTTAATAACGCGATGCGTTATATGAATCTCGGAAAACAGGTCACCGGAGTAAAGCTCACCCACTTTTGTGCGGGTCCGGAAAGAAAGTTCACCTCGAATAAAATTATTATATAAATTGGTCGTTATAATTTAATAGCAGTAGTGCTACCAAGGTTTTAGGCGCCTTTCACGCAGGCGGTACGCTGTGCAACGCTAAACGGTTTTTCGCATTTTACTTGGAGAAGGCGTTGATCAGCGCCAAACTTTTATTGCATAAGTTTGTGCCCCGAATGAGCAATCTCCACTGCACTACTTTTAATGGCAACCACCAGAATGTAAGAAAAAAAAACAAAAAAAACAACAACAACAACATTGTTTGTGTATGTTGACAGTGTCAATCACTGCGACTTGAGACGTTGTCTGTCCCTTTTTCTTCCTCTTTCCCGAGTGGCCAGCTCGCCTGAACTTTAACCGTTTTTTCATTGTTCATATCAGTTCGCTCTGGTGTGGGCAAAACAAAAAGAAAAAAAAATAATGAATAAAAAATTATATTTGTAAAATTTAAGTCAGATTCATTTCATTTAAATCAGACCAATATCACTGTAGCTAGAAAATATAAATGATTTCTCACTATGTGCATTTTGAAACACGGCAGGTCATCCAGAAACTACTCCAGCTGCAGCCCTCCACACTGGTTATATCCCCCCGTCATTTCTTAATTAACGTTTATTTGAAATTTTAGTTTTTAAAATAAATTTTAATTTTAGGAACACACAAAAAAGTAAAAATGAATATTTTAAAAATAAGTTCTTCTAGTGAAGTGTAGATTGACCGCATGCGCATAAGGCATCCCACCATATACTTCAGTAGAGCGAACGTATTTCAAACTCGAGTGAACGCCGATTCTTAGATTCGTAGGTGAGCTTTTCACCGCATCCGTCAAAGGGCCGGTGAGGTTTTTTTCTGCGTCGGACAGTTTTGCGGTAAGCTTTTCTCCGGTGAATTTTTCTCCGCCGCCCGCGTTGAATAAGGACACTCAAATTAAAAACTTACGATAATTGATTTTCTTTTATTCTTACAGCAGTTCCGACGAAATACCAAACTTATACGGAACACGCGAATTGGGTCTTATCTCACGGGAGCGCTATACCAGCAGAAGCTGAAGGACTAGCTTCACGGAGTAGTGCAGCCCGAGCACGGAAGGCAACGCTCGCTCAAGCCCTAAATCGTGGGAGTATATGCCGGGGACAACGCAACCATTTCGCCTGCCGGTCCATCGACGCTTTTCGCTACCCCCTCCGATCCATAGATGTGGCTGCCGAAAAATGCGTTGCCCGCGGTCCAACCGCGATATCGAGCTTAGGCGAGCGTCGCCTCCCCTGCTCGGGCTGTTCTATCGAGTGCTACGTCATGGAGGGCAGCTCTTCGGCTTCCACCAGGACGGCGCTCCCACGAGATAAGACAGAGTTTTCCGTATAAGTTTGGTGACCAGTGACCACTCTACCTGGCGCCGGGAAATAAAGTGCACGAGACCTCTATAAACCGCTTCACTTTAACTCCGAGCGCAGCCAACGCTACAATCCGAGAGAGCCAATCATGCAGTGGCTAAAGTGCATCGTCACTTTAGCCACTGTTTAGTTTTTATGCGTTTTCTATCGGGTCAACCAATCAGGCACAGCAGATGCGCTGTGGCCCTGAGCTTTTTTCTGTGCCCGATTGGTCTAGGCGGCGATATGAAACGCACAAAAACGATGATCGCCATGACGATGCACTTTTAGTGCCGCATGATTGGCTCCCTTGAATCGTGCGTCGGCTGCGGTCGTGACTTTTGGGTGAAAGAAAATAAAGCTTCGCTGTCGAGCTCAATAGGGGAAGATTTTTCTCTCCATGTGGGCTCTGTCAGGGGGCTTCTCTGGAAAAGCTCTCTCTCAAATAGAAATAACGGGGAGAGAGTTTCACTATCCTACGATAAACTAAAAATAAACAAGGAGCTCTACGTTTGGGATTTCAACAAAAATGACAAGGTGAAGTTGGGTTCGGAGGGTCAGCAGGAAAGCCGTCAGCAGACTAGTTCCATAGCAAGGAGTTGAGACTGATATGCCTCAATGCAAGGAGCGCTGCGAATAAAGCTGAACAAATTGAAGCTCTTATTTTTTCCTACGACCCACATGTCATAATGATAACTGAAACCTGGTTACATGGTGATATTCAAGACTCGGAAGTAGTACCCCCAAACTACAGATTAATACGAAGGGACAGGAGCTCTTGCGGGGGGGGGGGGGGGGGGGGGAGTTGCTATAGCCGTTAAAGAAAATGTAGTGTACCGTCCTATGAAATCAATCGAAGATTTCGAAAGTGTTTGGTGTCAAATAATTTTTTTTGGAACATGGCTAACACTTGGAACTGTATACAGAAAACCGGGCTCGCCGCCGGATGATTTAAAACATATCCTAGAATATTTGTTAGCTAATACCAACAAGTGTAGTAGAATAGTTATCGGAGGAGATTTTAATGCACCCAACATAAGCTGGTCGGATGAGGGCGTGGCCTGTCCAGGAACTAAACTATCTAAAGAGCTCGTAGACATTGCATTTGCTCGGTGTCTTCGACAAACTGTCGAAGAACCTACGCGAATTACTGAAACATCAAGCAGCTTGCTCGATCTCTTGTTCGTTAGCAAACATTGCGAACATTGTAGCGTTACTGTTAATGAAGGAATATCTGATCACAAACTGGTATTTTTTAAGTGCAATATGAATGTTTGCCAAAAAGATTCAGCTCAAGTAAAACAGTATTGTGACTACGAAAGGGCTAATGACGAGTCTGTTATTGATTATCTGGAAGAGCATCTAGACGGGTTTGAAGATCACAGTGGTGTAAATGAAATGTGGTTGAATTTTAA
The DNA here is from genome assembly GCA_013358835.2 of Ixodes persulcatus. NCBI lineage: Eukaryota > Metazoa > Arthropoda > Arachnida > Ixodida > Ixodidae > Ixodes > Ixodes persulcatus. The sequence continues at coordinate 35,729 of JABSTQ010011292.1, forward strand.
AAGTATTGCTGAGCACTGCATCCTAAACTTTATACCGAAGAAAACTAAAACGACAAAACGCCACAATCCGTGGATTACAAGAGAAAGTTTGCAGGCAAAACGTAAAGTAAAAAGGCTTCGAAAGCGTCATTCTCCTGCTATCTGTGAGCAGAGTGACAAGTTAAAAACATTGATAAAGCTAGCCAAGGAAGCCTATTTTACAAAATCATTGCCAGAATTCATTTCATCCTCCCCTGAAAAGTTTTGGCGTTATCTCACTCCGTCACGGACTAAGATAAGTCAGTTACGCATTAATAACAACGTTGTACACGACAGGGCCATAATGTCGTCTGAATTCAATCACTATTTTCAGTCTGTGTTTACGATAGATTCAACTGAATTCAGCAGTATTTCCAACAATGAAGGCTCTAACGTGAGTGGTTTTGTATCAGAACAAGGTATTGTATCCTTAGTGTTATCAATTAATACTAGAAAATCGCCAGGACCAGATACTATACCAAATGAATTTCTGAAAAGATACGCTGAGTGGGTTGCGAAATACTTAACAATTATATTCTTCATTTCACTCCGAGACTCTGTTTTACCGGACGATTGGTTATTAGCAAGAGTTGGGCCCGTGAAAAAGAGTGGGAAGGGTGATTCAGTTGATAATTATCGCCCTATTTCTTTGACCTGTACGTCATGTAAGCTACTAGAACACATTGTGAATAAGCAGCTAGTTTCTTTTATGGAGGACAAAGGCAACCTAAGTTCCAATCAGCATGGTTTTCGGAAAGGGTATTCAACAACAACCCAACTACTTGAATGCTATCATGAGACTTCTGGTTATGTTAATAATCGCCTGCAAGTGGATGTCATTTTTATAGATCTGTCTAAAGCGTTCGATCGAGTACCACATTTTAAACTAATTAATGTTTTAATAGACTACGGTGTTCCTTCATTGATTATAAGAGGGATTAGCGCATATCTCAGAAATCGCCGGCAGTTTTTCGATGTAAATGGCACCTTTTCGGAATTGTTGAAAGTGTACTCAGGGGTTCCACAGGGCTCCGTGTTGGGTCCTTTGCTTTTCTTAATATATGTTAACAGTTTGTTTTCTATCTGCAGTAACAGGCTCGTGAAAGTAAGAATGTTTGCCGATGATTGTATTATATATGCTCCCATTTTGTCAGTTAACGATCAGATAAAAGTAAATGATATTTTATATCGCATCTCGTCATGGTGTAGTGAAAAGAATATGATAGTAAACACCCAGAAAACGCAATACATGCACTTGACGATGAAGAAAAATATATTTTACTTTGACTATGAGCTTGACTCTGTCAGGCTTACTAAAGTTGACAGCTATAAATACTTGGGTGTGGTTATCACTAGCGATCTGAAATGAAACAAACATGTGGATTATGTAACAAAAAAGGCAACTAAAAAACTATGGTATTTACGCGAAGGAAGTTGTATAGGACACCTCACTCGGTTAAGCTTGTTGCCTATAAAGCTCTTGTAAGACCAACACTGGAGTATGCTTCCGAGGTGTGGGATCCCTGGCAGGCCACGCTTTCTAATGAGCTTGAAAAGGTTCAGTCACTTGCGGTGCGTACAATATTCTATGATTTCAGGACTACGACGTCTGTGACGGAGCTAAAAAGCAGGCAGACATGGAGCCCTTGAAGAAAAGGACAATATGCCAACGCCTGAAATTATTTTTTCAGATTTATAATCATCTTTTAAAAATCGACAGCTCTAAATATTTAACACCCAAAAGCCACCGTTCAGAGCGCTTACATCACCCGAAAGTTCTCGAACCCATTCACGCCCGTATAAATATATTTAAACAATCATTTTTTGTGCAGGCTATAGATTTTTGGAATAAACTTCCAGGTGATGTTGTTGCTCTCGAGTCGATTTCTGATTTTGAAAAAGCTCTACGTGTGTTGTTTGAATAAAAAAAATATATATGTATGTGTTTTTTGGCACGCCTCTGTAAGCGGACTTGTAACACCGTCATTTTTTTTTTGTGCGTGTGCGGTGTACAGAAGGCAGTGTACATTCCTTGTTTTGTATTATCCACTCCTGCTTTGGCCCTTGACAGGGCTGGCAGTATTGTGAAATAATAAATAATAATAAATAAATAAATTCCAACGCATCTGCTCTATCGTAGGCGGCCAGGCGCAGAAGGTGGCCGAGGACATCCCGGAGAACTTGAAGAACGCCGCCGGCCAGTTCCAGACCTGGGCTCAGGGAGCCGGGGACACGGTGTCTAAGACCGCCACGGACGTCTTCGGACGTTTCAGTGGCTTCTTCAATCCGTCCGCCAACAAGAACAAAAAGACCAGTGACGACGCCGACGCCTGAGCATCTTATACCGGCCCCCCCATTTCTGCGAGCTTTGCGCGAGGTGCTCATACAGCCGCCTTCTACAAGCCCGCAGTTTCCGGGTGCCTTTCAGTCTTCTGGAGTTCATAGTACTCAGCCTATTCGAAGATATGAATCGACAAATGTGAAACTTGGTTCGGAAAGTTGCGGCACCCTGGCCTGTCAGCATGCTCTGTCACACGATGTTACGAAGTGTACATCTGAACCACACGTGTGCTAGTTTGCGTTACACATATTTCATTGGGCATCTCATTGGACCGTTGGCTGCTTCGTAACTCGCGTGTCGACGAATGCTATCAGGTGGAATCGAGCAAAACTGAAGGACCAATAAAAATGCGTTGGCCGCGTACGTGAGACTCATAAGCGCGATTCCTGACACGTACACCCTCCAACAATAAGAAAGACCCATTCGACGAGGCACTTTCAAGCGCTAGATTCACTTTGGCCAGGCTCACACTGCTTGAACTAAGAAAGAAATGAACCTTTATTCTATTCCCTCCGTAAAAACCAAATGCCTCAGGTCAAATTGTGCTATAGCACCGCCGCATAAACTGCATCGCCGACTGGGTCTTTTGTATTGTGGGAGTATGTACACCTGGATGTGGTAAGTTCAGTCTCTAACAATACGAAAGACCCACCAGGTACGTTTTGCCGCATGGTTCAAGTGGGCTTGTCATCGGACACATCAAGAGACGCCGAAACCCCGCGAAATGGAGGTGTAAGGCAATGCGGCAACGCATTTTTCCATATTCTCGACGATCCAGCTGTGGTCCTATGAATCAAAATAAAGACTACCTCGTGCAGAACAGAATGCGGCGCAGCGAGTTGAATAATATTAGTTGATAGTAAAAAATAATTCAATACATAACAACAAAAAATCCTCATCACTCATAACACAAGGATGAGCTGAACATAGCCCCCCCCCCCTCCCCCAAAGAATGGCTTTCCTATTGCTTCATCTAACACTCTATTTGCGCAATAATGAGTGTACACATTTTTACTATCTGCTTTGTCCATGTGGTACTTCTCTGTGTGAAGCAACAGGAAGGGGTGAACCACTAGAAGGGAGGAAATGCACAAAAGCGACTATTGCACAAAATAAATGACAAGTAGCACAGTAGACGACCAATCTTTGTATTATAAATAATAAAACAACCTTACATTTATTAGTCATAATCACTCTGCAATTAAAACGCAACCCCCCCCACACACACACACAAAAAAAACAACTACCACAGGCATTATTGTTTTACAAGTACTGCAAGATATTTCTAATTCGTGCATCCAACTAATTCTGTCAGCCGCAATCAAAAACCCGCCAAAATAAATTGTGTTAGGGCACCTGGTGTATCGCGTAAGACAAAACGCGTATACAAGTACAAGGGCCGAAAAAAATTTACAGTTTTTTTTTTTTATTGCAAAAACAAACTACGTATCGCCGACCGCTTATTCTTCACCCGAAGGTGGCGCTAGAGGTCCGAATCAGATGCCAAAGTTCCAGCGCGAACCGATATTTTATTCAAAAGTTATAAGGGATTTTCTGAAAATGCCAATGGGAAAATGGTGGCCGACGGAGCTCTCGAATACATGGTACCTTCACACACCGTACACATTCGCCGAGAAATGTTCGCGCGTCGCAAGCATCAAGTTGCCGGCGATCGTCGCCCCCACTGTAAAAAATAACTGCAAAAAAAAAAAAAACACAAAAAACTTGGCAGTCTTTTTTTTTTGTTATACATTTATGTTTCAGTCTTTTTTTATGTTTCCGTAATTTTTTGTTAAAAATAACCTTTTCGGATTTTGGTCTATTCTGCAAAATGACTGAATTTATGTTGCCCAGCCTCGTAGAAAAACAGCTTCGGTTTTTAGAAATAACAGAGTTTTTGTAAAAATAGCGGGTTTCTGTTCTAAAAATTTGTAAAAAAACAGTTTTTTTTTTTTTTTCAGGATGCGATAAAAGTTTTGACAGCGAACTGTGCCGCTGATATTTACATCGCCATTCAAGAGTTAAATACAGAGAAAAGCGGGAAAGCACGATACAATGGACTGAAGCGTACAAACAGAACACACAAATAATAGCAACACGACCGGCAAACCGATCACGCACCCTCCTCTACGCATACCACGTTCACCCGATCGCTACATTGGTTGCACGCGACGTCGCGTCCGTATTCGGGAGAGGAGGGGAGAGGAGGAGGAGGGAAGAGGCCCGCGGAGCCTTCTGGGTTGTCGCGAAAATCTTGGTGGCCGTCTTTCTATCGGGCGGGCGTGCGTCGTGTATGAGCTCTCAGTTTGACAGGAGTGCAGGTGCTGTTTTGTTTTTTTCTCGCTACAGTGCTTGAAAGTTATGAAATTGTGACCATGGCAGTCGTACTAAGTGAATACGGTGCGAGTTTGCCGGCATTCGCCCGGTTACGGTACGTGAAGAAGGTCATGCTAAGCGGTGGTATGGACCCGCTTTTGTTTGTTGCCGACGATACAGTGATAGAGCACGACCTGTACCCGAAAGTACAAGACGTCGATATTAAGGACTACCTTGTTGGCAACACAAGGTTCGAAACCAGGGAGCAGTTTAAAGCTCACAAAGCACTGGAGGCGCATAACTATCTGACAAGTGAGTGGGTACAGCCTCCACGACTGAAACTTGCCTAACGGCGACGTTGTAAACATCGGAAAGGTAAGCAAGAGGTGTCTGTTGTCGAGCTATGCAGTATAGTTTAATAAAAGCACGGTTGTATTTTATGACGAATTACTTGCTCTGCTATATACTTTCATGAACACATCGCGACACTGCTAACGTGAACACAAGCCAGCATTTCCGCATTTTAGTTAGAAAGGGTATTGGCGGGCATGACATTTTACCGCCTTCATTATTGCCCCAAGTGAGCACTCCTAAGACCAATATAAAAATACGGCGATCACCCGTTTGCACTGAAACCGTCGCGGACAGTACAAAGCGCAGGTATTCTCTCTAGTGAATCACTGCCACTATGCCTGCTTTTGGCTTTTCTTTTATGCATGAAGTTTTGTTATTCCCACTCTTTCGGCAATACCAACCATTGAGTGTTGTGAATAAACGTGCGACTGAAGAATTTTATGCAAAAGTTGTTGAGTAAGATTTTTCTTTTTTCTTTTTGCTACAATTTTCATTTTTGTGTTTCCATTTAGGCTAACCACTCGCAAAGTGCAAGAGAAGCCTGTTTGCAGCCCTGGTTGCTGTTGGAACAACATGGCGAGGTGGTTCTGGCCCACTGTGACTGCATGGCAGGGCTGGGCGAGGCATGTTCCCACATTGGAGCCGTCTTGTTTTATTTGGAGGTAGTCGTGAAGCACAGAGACGAGCAAGTTTGCACCGACAAAGAAAACGCGCGACTTCCAGCCCACTGCAATAACCTGGTCTGTGTGCCCATATCCAAAGTGGAATTCTCCTCCGCTATAGCAAAAAAGCGACACATCGATCAAGCTGGGCCACCAAACTTACAAGCACTGCGGTCCCCAAAACCAGCGCCTTCAAGACCGAGCGATCTACAGTTTCTTGCAGACGTGGACGCAGCAGATACATAGCCAGCTTTTCTTTCGCTTCTTGACAACTATGCTGAATGTTACGAACCTACAGCTTCCAAATACAAGTTGGCACTGCTGTGCAATATCTATGAAAATGGTCTGCTGCCATCGTGGGCCGACATCTTGAAAGAGTAAGAGCGGCGCGAGTCAAGGCGCTGCAGAAACAGCTCCAACGCGGAGAGCGTCCTCTATATACGGACGCTGCCAGCGACGGCGGGGGCGCCATGGTCGCAACCGCGGTCAACCACATGAAATACGGAGGAGGAATAATGGGTGGTCACGTGACACGACGTCACCGGAAGTGACGTCACAATTATAACGTCACTTGATTTAAAAATTTTTGTTTTGCTTGTTTTTTGTTTGTTTTGTTTTCTGTGACGTCACGTTTTTCTGTGGCGTACGTTTTTCGCTTCTATATTTTGTCCCAAGTAACGTCATATTCTCAAACTATGTCATTCTATCACCACCTCTAGTTTCACATTCTGGCGCACTTGCAGCTTCGTGCACCCCTGCGAGGTTTCCTGCTATCGTACCCTGGATATCGTGGATTTCTCGCCGTACGCGAGTGCTCTCGAAGGCGTGCTATACACTCTGTATCATAAGTTGTATGCAGCAAAGGCACAGGCCCGAGCACATGACAATAAAAAGCGCCCTTTTTGCATGAGCACCCGTGCGAAAAGAACATTCTGCGGAACTACGCCCTCGCACCCGTGCCTTTAATGCACACAACTTGTGAGACAGTATAATAACCGAGCCGTTCTCGTTTCTTTTGCATATTACTGTGAAAGAAGTGTCATTGCTGTTTTCTTCTCAAAGAAAATTCAGACGTTAGACAAAAGCAAACAGATAGGAGACTGCACATTCACACATTTTTTCCCCTTGTGCGACAGGTTATACTGGTCGCGGTTCATCAGCGTTTGTTTTGAAACTGATGGGTACCACAAGGCATGAAAGAGGTGACTTGCAGCAGCAAGATACTACAAGCCTTCGCAGCAACTGGCTAGCCAGTACCGCTATGTTCTGAACTGCACTGCGTGTCATGCGGAGGTTTGTGCAAGCTCTCTGGGCGACGACGCTAGCCACGGTAAGTGCATTCTATGCGGCTTTCTTTTAGGGATATATGTGGCTCGCAGGCCATGTCGTGCAAGCGCAAAAATGTGCCACCCGAGTGACAGCAGTGCCAGTGGCAGGGCTGTGCTGATGATAATCAACACTGCACTGTGTTTGCATTCAATAACTACTGACAAGGAACCAAATACTCCCGAGAGATTATCAGTTGTGCTTTGATGAACTCCAGCTCGCTTATGAACAGGTGGATGGCACAGGTGGCTTTTCCAGATGGACTTGGTGTCCGTGTTAACAATGCAACCAGACTTCCTTTGAGTTTGCGACGTTTTTCCGTTGCGGGTGACTAGCATCGCAGTAGAAAAAGATGCAAAATATTATAATTTTTGCATTCGTTACCTAAATTAATGGCGGGAATAACTGACCTACATTTCCACCGACTGCATTTCTCGGAGGAATAGCCTGGACTAGATAGCTCGCTGCACTATGTTCTTCCCGCTTAGCCTGTACAACTCGGCGTCTTCCCCCGATTGTCTTATGTGACTGCTTCTGTGTTTGCCTAGGCACTCGGTTGAAATGGTGAAAGCTGTCTGCATCGCACGTAACCGCCATGAAAGCCAGCGTGGACGTAGCTGGGGTAGCCCCCAATATGGCTTCTCTAGCTCGACACAAGTAACGTTCCTACCACTGTCGACAATGGAGAGGTTGCTCGGCAATCATTCTCTTGGAAGTGTGAGTTGAGCCCCTTCAAGGCAGTTTGCTGCCGCACCGTGCACTATAATCCGCCCGAGAAGAAAAAACAAGATGAAAAACCAGTAGGATTTCTTTGTTCCAAGGATTCTTAAAGAAAAAAAAAGACTAGGGAAACAGTATTGTTGCTTTTTACTACCCCGTAGGAGACTCAGACCCGACATGCAAGGAAGTCGGAAGGCCTCTTCATGTGCCCTCTTTCTGCTTCCTTGTGCCTTGGGTTTTAGCTGTGTTCACAATTCACAGCTCGCCTGCATGCCTACTCTTTTGGTCACTTTTTTGTTCACTGTGTTACTGAAGTTTTCAGTCGTTGCTGTCCCAGAATGCCTTCGTGAATGCACAGAAATACACAAGGTGCACGACGTCTGTGGCTCATCGGTATTGTTTTTCCCGGTACCACGGCATGAAGGAGCTGGCCTCCCTCCCTTCCATCAGCTGCGATACACTACAAGCACTGGGTTACAGCTGCAGCTAGCCCATGGGTACCGTTCTGCATTCTGCACTGCATCTAGTTGAAAGGCCATGTAAAAGGCAAATGTGATCTTTATAGGCACTGTCACTATGTGCATTTTCTGCAGCTTTTTCGGGACAACTTCATATTAAGATTCAATAGGGACTCGAGTGAGGGAGGGGGTGTTCTGAGAAAGCCAGCCTCTTTGATAAACCATTGGGACTGGTATTTGTGTCAAGACCGGTTATAACGAAGTCGGTTATAACGAAATAGCGGCTACAGCGAAGCGATCACGATTTACTATTCCCTTTTGCACTTTGTTAACCGAAGTCGGTTATAACGAAATAGTGAATATAATTTAATAAGTAATTTTCGATTTCTTTTGACTTCGTTATAACCGGTGTCGGCAGTATATATTTATAGAGTTTATTTACACCTTACGTTATGTACTTTTTCCTTTAGTTTTATTTTACTAGTTAATTATACTTCGATGTCGCACGACAGCCACTAGAAATGGGGAAAAGACAAAAATGTTGACATATCGGCCTTTTTTGTCTGGCAGTTCGTTTGAAGAGCCAATGTTGTGGCCGGTCATTCATGTTATTTTTTCTACACGCACGTCTAGCCTATGTTTACGTAAAGCCCCAATTGCCCCTTAGCAACGGAAATAATTTGTGCAACAGACTAGGCGGCAGCATTGTGGACGGAAACCGGCCGAATTATATCTGCCATGTTTAGAAACTATATTTGGTGACAGGTTATGAATTCAGTGGCAAATGCCCCCCGAAAGAATCCACATAAATCCGCCAGCCAATCGCTGCCGTCAGTTGTCGTGACGTCACGTCCAGCAAAAAAAGTAGAAACTAGTTTTTTTCTTTTTTTTTTTTAATGGCAGGTTTTGGCTGCTGATGCCATGTAGCACGTCGGCACTCTAAGCAATTCTTCCGCTCTTGGCCTTTCCGGTTTTACCTTGCGAAGTCGTGATGGTGTCTGCTTTTGTTTGTGGTATTTCCCGTGTGTCGACGTGAGAAGGCAGCGGTTGTATCGCCAAGGAAGTAGCGATCAATCTGCATTTGTTCCAGCGGCACAGCGTTTACAAACCGGACTTTGCCGTTCACCGAGGGCAACGTCTATCGGCTGGCCCTAGAGTTGGCGAGCATCGTGGAGCCGTGAGCGCGTAACTTGTTTGGACGCTTTCGCCTGTGTACAGTGACAAAATGACTCGCTGAAATGCGAAACGCTGTACAGCAAACTATCGATCACTTGCTGCAGCAACTTTGCGTTTCAAGTCGTAATAAAGTGATTTTTAGGCTAAATTAATCTTTTCCACACTGCTCGACTATTCGGAGTTCTGCGCGATCCCCATTGAGTCCGAAATATCGGTCGGCGACTGTGAAACTTTTAAAAACAATGGTTATACACCACAGGCACCGGGGACTATGACATCAATGAGCTGGCTTTCACCTTGTCCAAGGCAGCAGCGGAACACTATGGGCGGGACCCTGGGTAACTGGACCATGGATGCCGTACGTCCTGTACCCTGCACTGCGTGTGGCTTAACTGGCCAAGCAGAGGGTCATTGCTTGACTTTTATGAGGCGTCACTAGCCATTGTAAGTATGTTTTGGACACTCATGTCTGGTGATGTACTTTTGTGCTCTACAACGGAACACATTTGGTGGCGGTTCAGTCTTGCCAATTAGGCCATTTTGAAAGAACACATTTAGTGGTGGCTTGGAATAGGTTCTCCGGCTCGGCAAACTTGCAACAGTGTCTAGATTTGGCGTAAACCTTTTTGTACTTCATTGTCAAGGCTAGTGTAATTTCTGCAACGCCGTTGAAGCAACTTCTGCACGCGAACAAGATGCAAGACGAAGCCACATGCTCGTGCACAGTGCATGAATACATGTACGCATGGGCACTCGTGCCCATGCGTACCCACTCGCAACATGGAGCGAGTTCGTTTCGGCTGACACTCCGCGAGTTCATTTCGGCGTCGACACTCCACGCGTCTATGCACTCGCTGCACCTTGAGAATCAAGTGTGCACCACAATGCACTCCCGTCATGCATCATTCAGAAGAGGAATGAGAGCAGACGACGGGTTTTTCCGCCATAAGAATTGAGAACTGAAAACAAGTGGATTTTCTGCTAAGGAACCACGTCCCACGGACGACAAAATCGGACGCGAGCTGTGCTATTTATTCTGTGAAGCAAGCAATCGACAACCTGTACTTCATTTGCAAGTTTTCTTTCATTTTGTTGCCGCACAGACGTTGAAATACATCGGTGGAAAGCAGAATGATCAAGCAAGTCGTAGTCCGACGCTAAAACAGCAAGCAAGCGTCACCGCGCAGCACGTTGCTCTCGGTCAATGGTGAGGCCACAATCGCATCACGTAATTTAATAGTTCAGTGGCGACGCACGTTTGCAGCGGGGACAATCATTTATTTCTTAATATTTGGAACCAGAATATGAAACTATAGACAGTTTCGGAGTGAAAACGGCTTGGCATATGCGCCGTAATAAACGCGATGGCGGGCAACCCGCGATTTAAAGAATCACGCGCTTGAAAATGGCTCAAATTTGCGCTGTTTTCCATCGTGGGAAGGGATTCAAACTCCTATCTGACTAATTTCGCGATGATATCCGGTCATGATTTTTTTATACACAAAAAAGGAAGGTTTAAAGATAATAGAACACTAAAAAACGCAAAATCACTTTTTTTTTTCAAGAAAAGTTGCCGTTTTTTATTTGCATCTTCCCTGAAGCTTTATCCTTTTAGTGAGTTACGATTACAACTGCGCAAATAGTTTTTTACCAGTATATCGTTCAACTTCTTTTACGAAAAACTGACAGCTGTTTTGTAGTCAGCTGGTTTAAGGAACTAACGCCATTTTTAAATATCTCTTACAGCCGATCTGTTTGAAGTTATCAAAGATATAAACTACACATAGCAGTGACTGTACAATCGCATCCCTGCCGGCCATGTCGAAATGCGGAGCGCTAGTTCCGGTTTGAGGTCTGCACTCGGCAAGTTTGTTTCAGACCGATTCTCCGTGCGGCACTCTGCGAGTGCGGTGCACACTGGGAGATAACTCGCATGCTGCCAGTGCGCTTGAAACGAACTCGCTCTAAGGCTCCCACTTCACATAGGGCAAGTGTCCCTATTTTTTGGGGGCTGCTGGTGAGTTATTCCCCCCTCCACAGCGACACGAGTTGCTGGGTTTGGGTACGAGTTGAAACCGCCGAGCAGCTCCGATAACTCGGAGGTATTTGAAGCAGCAGTTTAGGGATGCAATATTTTCACGTGACCTCCCCTGTGGTGGTGATGATGGGTGCTTTCAGCAGCGGCTCCATCAGCTCCCAACAGAGTAACTCGAGTCATAGTTCTCGGAGCGCCTACTGAATGTTAAAACAAGCGCGGCTTTTCGGTGCTTTTACGCAGTTTCAGCTTCCTCCCCTGTGGCAGACGGTCTCCGAATAAAATTCAAGCAGACACCGCCGAGCACGACTGCTTTTATTTGATGCGGGTATTGAAGAAGTCTGGACAAGATCATTAGAGAAAAACCGAGTGGCTTGTGGGAGCCACTGGTTTCCCTCCCTTGAGGAGGTGTAAGCTGCAGACATTCCGGCCGGAGGCGTCTGGCTTCGAGCCTGCTCGTTCCGTATCATGTTGGGGAGGGTACGCCAGCCTTCTGGCCTACTCTCGCACTTCTCTGTGCGTTTCCCGTTTTCGGGGGACCAGCCAGAGTGCACGGGACAGTCAGCCGGTCCCTCCTCTGAGTGGACGGCCGTCTGCCGAGGAGTCCTGAAGTGGACTCCGGGCGACGGGTCGAGTGCAAAGAGGTCCTATGAATGCTACTGCAATTTAGGACACCTTTGGGAAATGCCAAAGAAAGCTATGTTAAACTCCCAGAACCCTGTGCCGAGAAGCTGAGGGAGAGGAGAAGACGAGAGCGCGGGCACGTCAGAACGCAGAGCTCTGATTGGAATGATTAGTGAGCAGACCGAAAGCTAACTGCCTTTGTCTGTTCTGCACATGCGGAACGACATTGTCTGGCTTTTGGTCTTTGCCTTCGAATGCGTTTGACAAGTGCAGTGGAGTCAAAGGCAGCCTCTGTCTCTGCTGCACTCGTCGAACACATTTGAAGGTGGAACGCCGGCGTCCAGAGTTTTGTTCTCGCATTCGAACACATTAGAACGTGGAACGCCGGTGTCCAGCGTATGGCTCTTACATTCAAACGCCTTTGACGAGTGCAGTGGATACAAAGGCAGCTACGTCTACCCACAAATCATTCCAACCAGAGCTCTGTATTCTGACATCCCCACGCGCTCTCGTCTCCTCCTCTCCCTCAGTTTCTTGGTGCATAGTCGAGTGCCCTGCATCATCTGTATCATGGGCAGAATTTTTTTTTTTTTTTTTTTTGGGGGGGGGGAGGGGAGTCACGTCCCCCCTTTGAGGTTAACTTTTTCTTAATGAAAAATCAACATACTCCTGCTCCTCTTAGAAAGAAATGATTAATTTTTGGTGACATACAAATATTAGGTAAACAAAACACACCTGGGCAACATTTTGCCCGTGATATCATCTTGCAAACTCCCCCCTCCCCCCGACCGCCACTCCACCCAGCCTGACCTATAAATTCGCCCCCGCTCTTCATTGCCGTGCATGTTCGGGTCAGATATTGTTCCTGTTGACCTGATGGACTCCCTCGTTCTCTGCATTCACCATAGGTGTGAAACCGTCCTGAATCATGGACCAAGCCTTGCAAGACTGCACTCTTATGCCCTGTCCTTTTTGGTGGATCGGGTCTTGCCATCTTCCCCTCTCGTGGCTTCCTGTCGTAATTAAATAAAATGTTTTTTTTTTTTTCTGATGACGGTGCATACCTCTTGCTACACTTCACAAAAAGAGTGTGGTAAGTTCATGCCACAGATTACTGTGAAACATGCGAGAAGGTAATTATCGAAAAGATGAAGCTTCGAAAAGTTTGATAGAAAGAGGATAGATATCCCCGTTTAATTTTTCTGGCAACTTTAAGCATGCTATGTCCGAAGTATTTTAGCCTATCGCGGCATTGGCTTTTCACCATTAACACTTTCAAGGAAAAGCTAGCTGCAAGAAGGGTTCCCTAGTCTGTGTTCCGTTTGCATTTAATTACTGAGAAAAGGTTTATGCGGAGCGCAGTTTCGTCTGCTTCTTTTGCAGGGGTTGTGTTGACGTCGAAATGCCGAGCTCTGATTGAAGGATGGAGGGTAGACCATGCTAGCTGCTTTGAGGTTCATCCACTATCCTTAAATCAGACGTCGGCATTCTTACATCGCCACAAGCCCTGCAAAAAGAACGGACAAACTTGCCAGGTGTTTTTCAACAGGTCCATATGTTTAAACCTTAGACTATTTTGTTACCATGATTTTAATGAGGTTTTGCTAAGGGAAGTAAGTTTTCCAAAGGCTTTTACAATTGCCATACATAAATTTAAAGAAAAAAAACAACATTGACTACATTTGTCCTCCGAGTTTTTACAGAATACACATCGCTATCACCATCACTATTTTTATTTTTTCAAGATGGACGTTTCGTTTTGTGAACGTCCTGTGACTTCGGCGATTTACGTGATTTACGAACATCACTGCCCAATTGGTACGTTAATTTTGGTGGCTATTTATCGCGTAATATTGTGGGTATCTTGTATCTGTACTGAAAGCAGTATTTGATGTTTAGATTCGTGCAGAGCATTAGCTCGGTGGTTCGTTTCGTCTCCTAAATTGCTTGTTTGCCTTTTGTCCGCGTTTCTTTCCCTTCCTAACCCACCACACACCCTGGTTCATTTTCCTGTCTTCACTACCTACAATTCCGCTAATGACAATCAGGTTATGTATGAATCCGGAAACGTAGAAAGTGGCCATGCAGCTCTACCTGCACTGTTCTTTTTATGCTGCGCAATTGCAAGATACGCTTTTACTGTTTTGAAAATATTCTTTAACTTACGGCGTTCTATAATATCGTTAGGAAGCCGAGGCATGTTAGTAAAGAACACGTGGTTAAACAGGGGTGGATCGCACTTGTGTTGAAATGTTTCATTTCCGAATGTCCGGAAAGCATCCTCGCCGGGGCAGCTGTCAACAATCTAGTGACTATCCGAAGCGGGACGGTAATGCTAGAACTGAATAGTACCCAGTGTTAAATATTTATTTGTTTGCTGATCTCCTAGGCATCACTGAGGTGCTTTGTTTGGCTGTGTGTCTTTATTTTACGCTAATAGAATGTGCTGCACCTACAACTGCTGCTCAGTTGCACTCGTGCAGGGGTCTACAACAGTTGACCGAACACCATTTCATAGAAGCGTGTTTTCGAGGACGGGGACATTTTATGGAATCTCAGTTTACAGCAGCATCATTTATTGATAAAGGATCGCAGTTTAGTGAATTCATTCGATTGCATTGGCATAAGCAAATATGGAAGAACCTAAAGGCTAGCGCATGATTCACTGAGGCATGATCTTAAGCCGTAAACCAGGCAGAACGTAAAAGTATACTTGCGAAAACAGCAGGGCTGTGACATGCACGAAAACGTGTCTATCATACTCTGAACATGCTGGCCGCCCAAGCGAGTGACTTGCTGACTGGCTCGGCTTCACCGTCAGGCAAGGCAGAACAAGCGAATGCTAGAGCAAGCAGTCGAGTTCGGTGAATAATCAGTGATGTGATTGCTGCGCCAATTGCGCCAAACTGCGCCAAGGGGCTAACCTTGCTACATCCTGCTACATTTCGCCAAAATATGGGTAATTTGCGCCAAGCCTGCGCCAAAGGACCAATTTAGGTCGCCTTTCGAAACCGAAACTAAATTGAGTACTGTAATTGAGCATGCCTGTGTTATGTGGCGCAAGCGGCCGCATGACACAAAGTACCGAATAAAAGGTTAAAAAGCGCAAACAAACGAGGACAAAAAGAAACACGGACGACAGGACACGGACCGTGCATCAATTGTCCACCCGGTCTTGCATGCATGGTTTTCGCAGCGTCTCGCGTTTCGCGCTCTTGTCTTGTGGGTCTCGTCTCTTTTTCTGGAGACGCTAGCGCACCGGGTACCAGCCATGCCTTCATGCTGTGAAACGAAATCACGTTTTTGCACGGCAGAAGTAACTTTGTGAGCTGAAGCAACGGCCGTGGGAAACCTATATTTGGTCACTGCCTTTCAGTCACCGTGGTCGCGCGACGTCGAATGTTGCCGTCCCCACATCACTGCAGATATGGTACTTTCTAAAATGAAACTAAGTACCGCCGCATGTTCATCAACATTCATGTTCTTGTTTAAATCATACGTTACTTCAAAAATCCCTGTTTAATTCAAAGACTGCTCTGTCAAAGTATTGATTATCTAGATTCCTCTCGGTGGGCCTACTTTCGAGAGGGACCTCGGTACGTGAAAAATCTGCCGTGAAAAAAAGTTGGTGAAGAGAAGTGAGCTAAAGCAAAAAAGGCAATGTCTGCACGCTGAACCCGCACAGCGTGCTTGTTTGTCTCAAGTTCAGTCGTTGCACAAAGCGCTCCAAGAACTTTTTGAGGCTGGCTCGCAATGTCTTGCATCGATGCACTCAGGTTCTTTATTTTTTGTGTGTTTAGCTTGTACCTTGTTTGCCGGCCTGGCAAGCACGCGCCACTGGACTGTTTTTGTCGCATGCTCGAAAGTTAAATTTTGTGTAAAATATTGGGGATAAGTTAGCGACGGAGCTGAGGGGCATGGTTTCGGTTTTGATCGGACAGCCGTTGTCTGCGCTCGCGCGACGAAGCATGCCCAACAGCAAGCCTGCCGAAGTTGGCCTCAGGTGCATGCGAACATGATTGCGTGACTGAGGCACCAGCTTGGACACTTGCAATTCATTGTTTTACGTTTGCTTACTTTTGACGAAAATCTGGCACGTCGGGAACCAGTAAAACGGTGGCAAGCGGTTTTTCGAAATTGCTTGGCAATGTCTACAGCACTGTACACTTATGGGATGTCTGAGCAGTAAAAACAGAAGCCGCGAGTTCCGTCACAACACGTCACATCAGAACACAACACAACACAAAGTGTCCTTTGTTTGTACAGCACTTAAAACGAATATTTTTATTTTCCTAAGAATATCTGCTCCAAAATCCACTTTTGCTGCTCCGAAACACTGTCTTGGCTGCTCCAAAAGCCGCTTTTGCTGCTCCAAAACACTGTTTTGGTTGCTTCGAAACGTGCGCCAAAATGGCTTAGGCCAATCACATCACTGTAATAGTGTTTTCCTAAAAACAAACTTGCTAAAAGGAGGTTCACTGCCATTTTCTCTAAACTGAGTGTCTTTTTGAAAGGATTCAATAAAATGGGGGTTTCTAAACCGTTGCTTTGGAAAATAGATGCCTCCGCTTGGGCCATACACGTCAACGTTCTTGGATCTATCAGTTGACAAGCTGCGCGGAAATGCAGCGTTCAAAAACAGTTCTCTGTTGCCGGCATGCAAGCAGGTAAGGGTGGATAACGTTCCTAGCACAACAGTGTCAATGCCTCCACGGTTAGCGAAAAAACATTTTTTGAACGAAGCTCTTTTTGCGTTAAGTATTGTGCAGACCTTATGTTTACTATAAAAACCACAATAAAATCACTTTCCACCGCAGGTAATGTGCATCCAACGTTCCACCGGATCTGTCCATAGGACGGACTGATAGTGTAGCAGATGCCATTGAGCGGATGCGCCGCAAAAAGGCGTCGGGCGTTTTCCGAAGTTTGTCAACTGACCTAGATCTAAGAACATTTGTACACACATTGCTACCATCGCCAAGCAGGTCCAGATATTGTTGGAGATCTGCTGTGTTTGCTGAGGAATCACAACTTTCACACTTTGGTCAATACAAGCACATCTTTGTTTCAGTAATATTGAGTAACATTTCAGCAACCAAGGAAGTTGACACCTAAATGTTAAAAGCAATAGAGAAATTAAAGCCAGGCTGTCCTTGGGTGCAGATTTTATATCTTGTTTTATTGTTAAGGGCAGCACTGATTTGTTTGCCCCATCATTGAAGCATGCATATCACCTCAGAAATCGTGATCTTCCAACGTTGTGGAGGAAGTCTACTGTAGTAACAGTAAAGGAGGCTGGTAACATGTCTAGGGTAGACAATCATTGCCCCATTTCCTTACTGTATGTTCGTTTGAAAGTGTTTGAGATAGTTATACACAGACATGGGTCTTTTTACTCCAGTTTGAAAGAGAGCACCATTGAACGCAATTTTTTTAGAAAGTCGCTGAGTAGAAACTAGTTTTTGTAAACTTGAATACACGGTGCCATTTGTTCTTTCGTGGAAGCAATTGGTTGATATTATTCATTTCGATTTATAACGAGCTTTTGATAAGATCAACCACAAATTACATTTGTTAAAACCGTTATTGCATGGTGTAGCATTGGGCGCGTTCAGTAGCGGCTCCCTCAGCTCCGAACGGAGTCACTCGAGTCGGAGTCCTGAAAGCGCCTACTGAACGGCAAAAAAAAAAAAAAAAAAAAAAAAAAACTTGTGGCTCCAAACCTGCTTCTACGCAATTTCCGCTTCCTCCCCTAGTGCCAGACGGTCTCCGAATAAACTGGAAGCAGACGATGGCGAGCACGATCGCTTTTATTTGACGCCGGCATTGAAGAAGTCTTGACAAGGTCGTTGAAGAAAAAGCGAGTGACTGTACACATCAGCGCTGCTTGTTCGTAGCGATGCAACGCGATCAAGCCCTTCGCTTGGCGGTACAAAGGCAGAACCGACAAAAACGTCGTCAGCACAAGCAAAATGGAGCTCGGTGAATCTACGCCGCCGGTTGCGATACTTTTATACGGCCATACGTTTGTTCTGCCCTTCGAAACGAACTTCCTATAAAATGTATTCGTATAGACACGGGGAGTTCGGCCGCGCTCGGCGATCAAGGTTTTGTCGGCCGAAGCAAGCGTCAGCCAACGTGCACCCCGATTTAGCTACGCAAACAAAACATTAATCGGGATCACGCTCTGCGTGAGTGTCCAACCGGCTACCAAAGTCGCGTTCATACCTTGCCTTGCTCTGTTGAGCGCGGACAGGGCTATCACCGAGTTTCCGTGCAACGGCGATCAAGACACGGCGTCAAATGAATGTTTATTAGCATATTCAAACCCAACAAAATGCGGTCCAATGCATTTGCCGAAAAAAAGCCTTACCTGAAAAAGAAATTCGAACGCGTTATTCGTCTTACCTTAATCACTTTTCATTAACAAAAGCTAGCAAACCGCACACCATCGACAGAACCGACGCAGCTTATCCCGCCATTTTGTTCGTTTTTTTTTTCTTTTAGCGCCAGAACTTCGTCACCCATCCGGAATTACGTCATGCCTCGCTGCTTTCACTCCTCATACACCGTCTCCGGAGACGGTGCACGAGAGCGTGACTCCAAAAACTCGGGAGTAACGTGCACCGGAAGTAGTTTTTTGCCGTCTAGTGGAAGGAGCGCTGACTTTTTGACTCCTGGAGCCGCTACTGAACGCGCCAATTGCCACATTTAAATTTTAAATGGTTTAATAACTCTAGCAACTCGCAAGATGAGGACAGCAGGGTGAAGCTTCAGTTGCCCTCACTTTAGCACGAGCTTCGAGCCCAAGCATTTGCAAGACACGCCCATACGTTCTCATTCCGTTAGGGACTATATCTAACATATCGCCCGAATCGTGTACGGGTGTTGAATAGACTATCGCATGTTTTTTTTTTTACCAACCTGGGGTGTGCCTCGAGGACCAAATGCAGGACAACAAGAATTGCAGGAAGGAGCCTCCTACATTCGGCAATGCTTTGGCATCGTGCGAGCCTCAACAATGCACGCGCAGACAAAGCATAAGAAAATGCAACAAGTGCTTGATGGAGGCTGGGCGTTAAGAGATGTTGTGCGTTTCTCCTCTTGTCAGCGACTATTAGCACCGAGATGTTCTGGTGGCATTTTTTTTTCGTTCGAAACATCAGAGGCAGTTTGATACTTCAGCACCATGTTCCAGGTACAAAAAAACAAACAAAAAAATCTTTCAGAATTTCCACTCTGGTGAAGAAGGAAGAGCAGCGGAGCTGTAGCTTCTGTTCTCGGCGGTGGCTTTTCAGGCGAGCGATCAGCTCTTCTTTCGCAAGGGAATCTGAAGCGCTTGACGCAGTGGAACTTTAGGCGATAGCGGCGATTGTGGAACCGTTCGCGCTGCTGCACACATCGCCGCTTGTTCCATTCCCGCTCTTCTTCCTCCGGAGAAAGGTTGCCGCGATCTATGAGCGACGGCGGCAAACACAGCACTCTGGACAGCTACCGCCATCTATGAGCTACGGGGGCAACCAGAGTGTTGTGTCAACCACGGGCGTTGACATTTGTTTGGTACCGGACACGAGAAGGGACGACGGCTCGGCGACGTCTTCGTGCAATCGGCTTGCCGGTCGGGCGTGTCGTACGGAATGAATATCAGTTATTTTGATCGGTCCAAAATTTCTCTTTCGAAAGAAGACAGAATTCGCCGGTACCGTGAACGACAGTTCTGAAGTAGAGGTCCAACGCCCGTCGTCCGCTGCCATCCGCTAGTTGTACGATACGCGAAACGACGCCATGTTGAGAATTTGCAGTGAACGCACAGAATGCTTCCGGTTTTCTGTGATACCTTTTTTTTTTTTTTCAATCGACGTATTTGCAGCTTTTTGGAAGCCACAAAAAATGGGTTTCATATTTTTTTCTATTTTTAATATTGACTGTGTGCCTTCAATGACCCACGACTTTGATTAAATTGGGTGGTCGCTTCGAAACCTTAGAGAACGGCCCGTGACCACGGAAAAGAGAGTGAGCGCGACTCAAACCGGCCAGTTCTCGATCGGCGGTTTTCGGGCGGAAAGAAACCGAATTTTGAGCCGCAAATTCTTTTCTGGGTAGTTGGGCTCTCATATGTCACGTACAACTAAAAACCTCGGCGAGCATAAATACCCTGTCAGTGTCCCTTTAACGATCTTCCGCGCGTGGCGTGTGCTCGCGACCCAAGAGCACCGGCTGATTCGCCGATAGCAAAGGGACCTATGTTAAAGGTACCTTTGTGTTGACCGTGTTAATGGGGTATAAGTGGCATGCTGCGGGGTTCTCAAAAAACCACAATTTATGGCAGCATGCATTCCATGTAAAACTTGAGTAGAAAAGGCTCCATGTTGGTTGACCAGAAGGTGTCATCCCTCTGAATACGTTGGATATCAATGCCCTTGAGTGTAAATACAACAAAATCACAAAACTCTCTTTGTGTACTCTTTTGCGGCTTCAGTAGGCTTCAGGAATCTTTTGGAACGGGGACACTTTACCTCAAGGAGGCCATTTCTTCCAAGCAGTCCATCAAGGGATGCTACTAGAAACCCGTGCTTCATATCCACGAATAAGCCGCAGTTTTGCACAGTGCAGTTTTCCTGTTCCACGTACAGTTGTAAAGCAGCATCCTCATTGATTCTACCATACTCTGTTGCGGGTGAAGAAAAGTCTTTAGGGTACACGATACTTGAAACAAGTCTGGCACTGTACGTTGTGGTTCGCATTATGCATACCTCCCCAAAATGGGATGCTGTGAGCCTTGGCTTCCCTTCAATTCTCCACCTTGGGTTGTTTGCCATGGCCTCTCGTCAACTCAATGTTATTGCACTGTGCGACGTCTACTTGAAGGCTCTGGAGCTTTATGGTTTATTTCGGCTCATAAACATCAGCAGGAATGTCTGGTTGCTCACACCTTTCACTGTAGTGTGCCTTAGAAGCTGACTCTTGGGTAAGTTGGGTAGCAGACTCTTGGGTGGGTAGCAGTTGCAGACTCCTTCACAAGACTATGTTTCCTTGTGTTTCTAGCCTTTGCTTGTTCTCTTTTGGAAATATATTTGTTCAGCGGAACAGATGGACTCTTTCCTGTTATTTGTTCAACTGCATTACGGTGCCAGCTCGCTCCATACTGGAAGTTCATCGGGGCTCCATGTCATCGATGCTGGTAGGATCCCCTTTGCGAGCGGTTGATTTGTTTGCCTTCTGCGAATTTTGCAACTAAAGACATCACACCCCCCGAAAGTTGCTCGTGCTGTTGGTGATAAGGCGATGAGATTTGTCAGCAATTTGATTTGCGGCAGACATTATTTTTGCTTGCAGCATATAAGGCATTGCTGTATAGACATCTGTCCCCGTATTGCCATCGGAAAAGTAGCTTCTGCAGCATTCATGATGGCGAAACACGTGTTTAGGGTCCTTTATTATGTCAGCCTGGAGCTGCCTTACAGGATCTTTTGTGTACCTCAGTCGGTTTTGAGGGATTCCTTACCAGTTTGACAGCTGGGTGGCATAATGTGACACAGCCTTCCGAGCACCATTTTTAATTCTTCTAATGCAAGGAACTGAGAGTAAGTTTGCATGATCTCTGCTCTCTTTGCGTATGTTGAAGAGCTTGGTTGTGTAACACTTCACAACATGGTTGGCACATTCAACTTTCTCATCAAGATGGCCGCAAGAAACTCTGCATAAAATCTGTTTTTTAACAGATGAATCTCCATCTCCAATAAAGGTGCGATATTGCAGACCGTGCATTTATTTACTTGCTTGAAATCCGTCGAATACAATACAATACAATACACTTTATTTTCTTTTTTGAATACATTTCGCTCTGTACCCACGTAAGCCAAGAAGGCTTGTGTGTGGGACGCGGCAGGTGACTAACAACCAGACGTTTTACAGTTTTAACTCATTCTATGAGTTTAAACAAACCAAACAAATTATAAGAAAAGAAGCGGTTCATACACACGTGGACTATAACCGGTGGAACGGGCCTCTATTATGTACATACTGCTATTTAGTAATATATCTCAAAGCGTTGTTTAAATAATCAATATAGTATTCATACAGTGGTTACGGTCGTATGTTGGTGCTTTTTACTAACTCGCACTTTGTTTAATTTTTCTGTTCACTAATCCATATTCTTGCCATTTTTTTTTTCATTGCATGTGGATATTTGCACTCAATCAGCTCCTCAGGTAGTTGGTTAAAAAGTTTAGGCACATAATAATTTCTTGTAGCCTCTCCATACTTTGTCTTTATTAATGGTTCAAAATATTTCCTATTTGGTCGCAATGTTCTTTCTTTAATAATTTCTATTTTGTGGTAGTTGGATAAAAATAATTTTGTGATTATGTCATATTTCAATTGATCACTAAAATAAAATACGCCTATTTCTTTACGTATATCATCTATTAAATCGCTTCTTTTTTTGATTTGGTGACCCATTCTTCTGAATATATGTTTTTGGAGAGTTTCAACTTGTCTTTGTAGGTATTTAGCACAGTGCCCATATACAGTTATTCCATATTGTATTACAGATTTTCCTAACGAGTTATAAATCATTTTAAGTACAGAATGGGGGACCAGTATCCTGAATGTGAAACATATATGCCATCAGTGTCCTTAATTTTTTGCAAACTTGCTCTATGTGTGAGTCCCATTTAAGATGTTGGTCTATATACATTCCAAGGTATTTTACATTTTTTACATATTTAATTGCTAGGCATGAACAGTTCTTACAATTTTTATCGTGCATTTTAATGGGTAATTCAGTTAATAGTATTTTTCTAGGGTCTCTAGAGCACATTATTTGAGTTTTTGAAGTATTTACGATAATCTGGTTTTTACAGTACCACTGAAAAATATTGTGAATGTCTTCCTGTACTTCTCGAACGGCAACTTCATAATTTTTGTGGGCGTATACAATTACTGTATCATCTGCAAACTGGAATAATTTGCTTGTTAGTTTTACTTGCGCAATCTCATTGATATATAAATTAAACAGTAGAGGGCCCAGAACTGTACCTTGCGGTAGTCCTTGTTTTACTTTAATTGTCCTACTATATTTCGATCCTAGTCGCACTATTTGATATCTGTCTAGAAGATAATTTTGTAACAAGTCATGTACTTTTCCCCGAATCCCTATGCTGTACGATCGATCTAATACAATAGAGTGATTTATCGTTTCAAATGCCCGTGTAAAATCTATAAAAACAGCTAATACATATTTTGTACAGTCATGGGTTTCATATACATAGTCAAAAAAGTCTTCCAAAAGATCTGAAGTTCCTATTTTTTCTCTGAAACCGTAATTGCGTGTCAATTAATATATTATGTTTCGCGATAAAACTCCTAAGTATTTTATTGATGTATTTTTTCATTATATAATTAACTACCGAGAGTATACAAACGGGTCTATAATTAATTAATTTACTTTTCTCGCCCTTCTTATATATTGGCCGAACAATAGCAGTCTTAAGTTTTTCAGCAATGATACCACTTGAGAATATGCAGTTATACAACTGGATCAGAACTGGTTTTATTATGTGGATGTGGCATTTAATGTCCCTTGCCCTTATTTGATCGTATCCCACTGCAATATTAGTTTTGATTTGCCCCACGATTTCGATTAGGTCGTTCTCAGTCATCTCTGGAAGAAAAAGTGAATCATAGATTCTGATTTGATTAGGTTGCTTTTCTGTTGGCATAGAGCAAAGTTTTTCAATTGATTGAACATATTCTGTATTGAATTCATTTGCAAGCGTTTCTATATCATGATAATTTCCAAAGTTAACTTTAATTACGTCTTCTATCGATTTTTTCCTTTTTCGTCCTAGCAGTTGATTAACTAGTGACCAGCATTGTGCTATGTTTTTTGTTTCTGAAAATTTGGTCCAGTAGTAATTTCTTTTCGTACATCTTATGATGGAAGTCACTTTGTTCCTAATTACTCGATAATTTGTTTTATATGTTCTATTATTCGGCAAACGCTTCAAGAGCAGCCAGGCCTTCGTTTTTTCCTTTATTAGGTCGTCTATCTCCTTAGTTATCCATTCATTTTGTTCTTTACGTCTTTTTATGTTACCTTTTTGTGTTGATTTTTTATAAATCTGTTTAAATATGTCTATAAGTTGATCATAATGTTTTACTGGATTTTGTTCTTTAGAAATTTTTTTCCAGTTGATTTCCTGTATGTATGTATCTACTTTTGTATTATTAATAAAGGAACTCTCAACATATGTTTGTCGTGTAGTTTTAAAGAAGTTTGAAATAGTTACTGCCACAAAATAGTGGTCGGCTACTTTCTCTGTGATAACTTGTCCCTCAGATTTCCCTTCTTTTGTCCGTGTATGTATATGGTCTATGCATGATTGAGTTAGTCTCCCACTATATATTTCCTCTCTTGTGAAATCCTGTATAATCGGCTCTAGACCGGATAGTACCATGCTATCAAGGTAACTATTGGTCATCGGATTTGATCTATGTGTGTCAATGTTTATGTCACCTACTACAATCATATCATTGTCTTTATTCTCGTTTAACCATTTATTTATGTCATCTATGAATTCACCTATGTTTCCTTGTGGCGCTCGATACAGACTTAATACTGAAATAGTTTTCCGTTTTTTTCAAGTTCGACGTGAAGAACCTCTGTTGAGGAGAATTTCATCTTTTTGCTTTTCTTTATTTTTAATTTCTGATTTATTATGACCATAGTTCCACCTCCTTTTCGGCCGTCTCTACTATGTGACAACACTTCAAAGTTATCAAAAACAAACAGCGTCTCTTCCTCGGGCTTTATATTTGTTTCCGAAAATACAAGAACATCTAACTTGTCTAGGTAAGGTTCCACCAAACTGTTAATTTCATTCCAGTGCTTCTTCAAACTGCGGACATTGGCGTGTAATAAAACAAAACAACCATCATCAATAGTAGGGGATACACTTGTCCACCACTTTGTAAAAGATGAATACGTTTGTTTTCCATCCATTTTGGTTTTATCTTATTTTATCGATATCACTGTGCGTCTTGATACGAATCGCTCGATCACCGTCCTGTTTCCTTATATAGGTGCAACCACCTTTGTGCCACGTGTAGCGATATCCCAGTGATTTAGCTTTTTCTCTAGCTTCGAAAAAGGCTTTTTGTTTATTTCGGTTAGGTTTTCTTGCAAATAAATGTTGTCGTTAGAATCTTCCGATCGCAGTTTGTTCTTGTTTTTTAGCCATTCGTCACGTCTACTCCGGTTCAAGAATCTAATCATTATCGGGGGTGTTTTCCCCTTTCTTAAAGGGGTCATGAAACAATTTTTCTACTTCTTCCTCCTTAGCTTTAATCCTCAACTCAAATGCGAATTGTGAAATCACGTGGTCGTGACATACCTTCGGCACCGGTGCGATGACTCCTAGCTTCCGCCGTGCTTTTTATGCACACCATAGAACTTGTCATTCCCCAGTGACAATAAGTTCCGTCAGGGCACTCATTGGCCACGAACGCGAATCCAAATATTCGTCGACGGATCGATTGTTGACGAGAGCATACGCCCGAGTGACGCAGTTCTCGTGTCCAATGCGTGAGCTGAGCTTTGCTGACGTCAGTTTGGCGCCGGTGATGCGCTTTTGGAACCGCGGATGTATCATAGTGAAAAGGCGGAGAGCTTTCGAAGGCAAGAAGGTACAAAATAGTCCGCTATATTTTCAAATGTTCGTACCGAAAAGCTGGCTTTTGACTTTCTAGCCTCTTTCTTTTGGCCAACTAAACGATATGCGATTAGTAAAGTCCCAATTTAGAATCATTCATCCCAACCCAAAATTCGTTTCATGGCCCCTTTAAATGGTGCACTGCTTCAACGTCTTCTTTCTTTAATCTCGTTACTTGCAGTTTATCCGCGACACAACTCAGTTTTTCCGTTAGGTCCTCGTGTTCACTGACAAGAATACCGTGGACTTCGATGTTGTTTAACCTGCCGTATTGCTCGAGATTGTTTAGGTCTTGCTTTAATTTGTTGATTTCTTCGTTAGTCGGGCTAGCTTCTTCAATTTTTTTCACTCTTGTTTTGATCTCGGTCACTTCTGCTTCCTGCACGGTTAGTTTTTTCATAGCCTCGTCGTACTTGTCCGACATTCT
The DNA here is from genome assembly GCA_013358835.2 of Ixodes persulcatus. Taxonomy (NCBI): domain Eukaryota; kingdom Metazoa; phylum Arthropoda; class Arachnida; order Ixodida; family Ixodidae; genus Ixodes; species Ixodes persulcatus. Next base: position 61,901 of record JABSTQ010011292.1, read on the forward strand.
TTGTACTTTTCTTTCAATTTCTTGTACAGTTTCTTTTACACTGGCCAACTCGTCGACCTTCTTTTCTAGTGGACCGAGAACCACTAACATTTGCGCGATTTCTGCTAATTTCTTGTGAATATCAAGTTCGCCATGTGATGCATTTGTTTCCAAATCGCTTGGTTTCGATAGCTTTTTCGAAATGCGACATGTCTGACATACCCAGCTCTCTCTCAGGCTAGTTGATTCTTTTTTTTTTCTTTCACTTTACTCTTGGGCACGCCAGAGCAATTTCCTAAATGATAGGTGAATCGACATTCAATACACTGTATGTCCTTGCCATCTCCCTCCAACTTTAGATTACAGTTCAAACAAATATCATAATTTTCACTCCCTGAAGCCATTCACAATACCAAAACACCCATCGCAGTCAGCAGCAGGTTTTTTTCTTTTTTAGAAAAACAGCGTAATGTGTGATTTTTGAGTTCTCACCTGTAAAAGTTTGGGTGTTACTATCTGGTGTAGCTCCTGCCGCTGACTGCGATGGCTGCCTGGTGGGAAACTTCTTTTATCCCTTCTAGATGACGTCACGGTCCCGTGACCGCAGTTGCCTTTCGTTGATCCTTGCTGCTGCGTCGTCCTCGGCAGCGATTCCGTCAGCGATGATCAGTATCGGCGGCGTCTTTCGGTGGCGCTCTTGGTCCCGCTACCGATGATGTGTTTCGTCGGTCCCTATCGGACTTCATAGAAGTTGAAGCAGTACTGCAGTTCTTGTAGCAGGTGTGCTTAGGAATTATAACATATTTCTGCTTGTAGTTCTCGCAATAGCTGCAGAACTTGCTCCTTACTCCTATGTAGCAATTAGAAAATATATATTACTACTTAGAGAAAACATTTCATGGATAAAACACAACTGCGTCGTAATAACGACATTCCTACCTATTCATCTCCAGAAAAAAAAAAGAACATCATTTGCGTTTCGAAAAGAAACTTCTATGCCATCAGTTGTGAAATCCACAACATAGAAAATATAATTGACTCGCTGGAAAGATGCCTATCGAGCAGAGCTCTCGGGAATTTGTAGTTTTACTCTGCTGCAGATCCCTACTGCCATACCCACTGACCCCATTCATGATTCTCACACCTGGTGCAATTACGTTATATCGTGCGCCCCGCGGCTAGGTCGATCAGAAGAAGTAAGAAACATACCTTTTTCATCGAGCGGCAAGAAGTGCATTATTGGCCTTCTTCAGCCTGTTACGGCTTGAGTTTTTTCTCGAGCGCTGTCTGAACGGCCACGACTGCTTTCGGGCCGGAATCATTTCAAGATGACGATTTCCTTTCGACTCTGTACACAGCAGCATACCTCGGCAAACCTCACCCATGAGAGCCCTGACTCACCCTCACTCACACTCTTCACAGGTGAAGGAAGGGTGAGCGAGTTTCTGAACTAAAAAAAAATTATGAGTGTGAGGGTGAGTGAGGACCGTGGGGTCGTGAGGGATGTGAGGGCTGTGAAGGCTGTGAGGACCGTGAGTGCGTGAGGGCGGTGAGGGCGTTTGGTGCGTGAGTGGCATGAGTGCGTGAGGGCTGTGAAGACCATGAGTGCTTGAGGGGTATGAGTGCGTGAGGGCGGTGAGTGCGTGAGGGCGTAAGGGCCGTGAGGGCGGTGCGTGCATGGGGACCTGAGGGCTGTGAGGACCATAAGTGCGTGAGGGGTATGAGGGCGGTGAGTGCGTGAGGTCGTGAGGGGTGTGAGGGCCGTGAGGACTGTGAAGGCTGTGAGGACCGCTAGTGCGTGAGAGGTATGAATGCGTGAAGGCGGTGAGTGCGTGAGGGGCGTGAGGGCCATGAGTTGCTTGAGGGCGGTGAGTGCATGAGGGGCGTGAGGGCGGTGAGTGCTTAAGGGCGTGAGGTTCAGTGAGGGTGAGTGAAGGGCTGAAGGTGAGTGTGAGTGAGGAGATGAGGATAAGTGTAGCTGCGAGGATGACAGTGAGTGAGGGGCTTAGGTGAGTGTGGTTGTCAGGGTGAGTGAGGGCGACCTAAAATGCCAACCTCTGCACAGCAGAGACTGCTCCACCCTAACTGCGGCTATGCACGACGTGCACTCAAGCGTAACAAGAATAACAGAAACGACCGCAGTGATTCCAATAAAACATTCAACGATGGCGACGACAAATTACACCCACTAACGACGTCGTCGTTATAGAGCCTCATCATCTAATCATTATCTCGTCATCTCATATTGCTCTTCATCAACAGTAAGTACAGTAGGCTACCGCCATATTACAATCCAAGAATTGAAAAATTGAGTCGTTCAGCCCTTCATTATGTTTATTATTTATATAATGTTATTATGTTACATTACCTTGAGACGATGTGCGTCCATCGTTGATCTTCAATTATACTTGTATATAAATTAAACGCACAATCATAAAGAACACAACGTGCCGCCTCTTTTCTATGGATCATCTTTTTCAAACTAGCGCAAGCTCGCGCGTTCTTTCTTCTTACGACGGTTAGAACGGTCGCACATCAAACCCCCGTATCTTCTACCCGGCCGCTTCGCTTTCTCATTATGTGTAGTTGGTTATAACTAAATAAGCTATTATAATGGTGTAATGTTTTTATTTAGTTTCAGTCTCAGTCAAGGGAAAGGAGGTTCGCGGGAACACTGAGAAAGAGGCAGGCGTCCAAAGGTAGCGGCTTGTGGAACCCACGGGGCTTATATACGTCATGGCCCCTCCAGGTATTACAAGCTCCTTGAACAAGGGCATGAAGTGAACTCGGGTGTATTATTTTCATTTTCGTCTTTATTGTTTATTGATTTCAGTCATATCAAATAATGAACACATTATATCACACTACGCTTGTGTAATTATTTGTCTTCGATTTATTAACCTGACCATACCACTTACACCATTCATTTGTCGAGAGTAAATCTTCCAATATATTTTCTAAATGTGAAGGCAAAATGACACGGAAACTGATGATGATACGGACGCCAACGCCGCCCTCGACGATTTCCTGAACATTAGAAATCAGCAGTTTTGTCTGCTATCCGGCAGGTAGCGCAACAAAACATCCAGACCGTTTTTATTGTTTTTAAAATTAACTAAGCTATACACCTATCAAGAAACCAAAGCAAGATTATTGTGAAAGTCTAATACATCACAATGTGATCTATTTTATGCAATAAATGTTATTAGATGCCATTAAACCTGTTTCATGTTCATAAAAAGAATGCGTCAAAACAGGTAAGTTTGAATGGGTCCTGGAGCGTTATGACTTTGAAAATGAAAAAAAAAGCCATCGTCCACTTCTTGGCCAGTCATTGTAGTTCTAAATGCTATAAAATATTTTATCATAGTTTAATTATTTTCTCAGCGGCATTTGAAGCACCGCGACTCGAGGCAGAAAAAATTGCTATGTTTGATATAGAATATCTAAACAAAACAATTTTACACAACATTAAATATTTTTAGGCATATTACCAATTGTAAGCACTACACCTGTAGCAAATTTCATTACCCTAGTTCATGCCATTAAAAACATATTTTTGCTGAAAAATTACAATTTTAGGACGATATTTGGAGGGACGAACAAAACAAAGTAGTGAAAATACCAAACAAGTATATCGTTACATTCTGCTCCGACATCATCTTAACAAAACTGCTTCATTGGAACCGTATTTCCTTTGTAGATCGTTCATGAAATATGAACCAGCGGAGCAAGTGAGGGTTCGCGCCATCATATTCGCAACGCTACAAATGCGCATGAACAATATAAACCAATGCATACATAGTATCAAATGAAAGAAGATTGCATTGCCTTTCGAACGACATCAATCACACAAAACAGAATTCAAAAGAAGATGAGTAATGACCTGCCAAAGAGTGCCTGAAATGCCACATTCAGTGGGACCGTGGCCTTAACATCTCCGCTGGAAAAACGCCTTTCATGCAAGGTTTGTCAAAATATTAGGTGCTGGAAAATATCGGCCATCCACATTCAGTCCTTATTGAGAACTCTACTCCATGTTCATGTCCTGCAGCCGCATTGAAAAGCACTGCAAAATAGTACAAGCATGCACCTGATCTCGCCACACCAGTCTCTCCTCCTGCACAATAAATTCTGCCTGCTATGGTCACCAAATGTCAATAGATGCACATGCCAATGCAGCAACTGAAGCCAGCTACAGCCACACCATCTTCCTAATGCAGTCTCCTACCAATGCAACAGTGGCTTGGGCTCCAAGCTAGGCAGTCCCCCCTGCAAATGGTTTTATGCCATCCCTTCAATTTATGTCTAACATTCTATAGACCTTTTCACCCTCCGTCGCATGTGTGCTGCCATCTTGAAATCACGTGACACAGCTGCCATTACGTGGCTTCAAATTGTCACTCCTTTCTCCCCTTTGCGTTGGCGTTGTATTCGTTTTTTCGTCGCATTTTACCGCAATTTTACAGCGAAGCTGTATATGACTCCGTTGGTCAGGTTTTTGTTTGTGTCTGTCAACAGAACAGTAGTGGACAAAAAACATTGCGCGCACCTTGTCTTCTATCATGTAGTTTTGACACTTGTAGTTTTCAACATGAAAACCACAAGTGTCAAAACCACATGATAGATGATAAGGCGCGCGCGAGCAATGTGAAGCACATAGTGCTCCCCGCATGCATCTCGGTAAAAATTGTGGTTGCATAAGCCGCCGTGGAAACGTCAGCGTAGTCTTTCATCTAGACCTTTTTGCTGTTTACAAACATGAACTGCCGCTTGCGTCCCAAGTGACTTCCGGTCGCTCAGTCTTTGCAAGCCTGTTGAGCTTGCTTATGTATCCAGTGCTCGAAAGCAGAAATGATACGCGAACGACAAAGTTGGAGATTTAATGAGGGCATTCGGCTGTACAATTTAATGTCTTGGAGGAAGGCAAGTTGTTTACAAAATATTCGAAACATTTTAACATATCTCCCGTTTCTTCATTCTTTTGGCGTTCACCTGGAAAGTTGGTGGTTAAACGTTTCATCGACATTTCAGGCAGCAGTGTCAAAGTGGCTTTTGTTCATTCTTGTTATCAATCAGAAGTTCGCTGGGACGTCAAACAAACTGGAGCTTCGCCTGGTGGCGTTTGCAAAGAAAAGGGGTCTATATAAAAAAGTTTTGGTACAGTGCATTTACTCTTGCTCGCAATAATTTGGTATAGTGCAGTGGGCAATCGTTGCAGGCGATACCACAGCTCCTCTGGCCAACCACCTTCACAGCCACGGGAAAGAGTTGAGCACGTTGGTTAAACATATTTAGGAGACACCAGCTGAACAAACCAAGCATACAAATGTAAGGAGGACGAGAGAGACGCATTCAACCGCTGGACTACCAACTGCATTTAATGAAACACTTCATCTTCATCGACAGGCTAGGATCAATCAAACCTAGCTTGCTGCACTTCTTCCTTTTTTTTCCCCTCACTTTTTAAAACTAGGGCAATCCTACTCGTCTGTCTACTTGTGGGCGATACTTCCACCTCGCAAGAACGTCCTCTCTTCTCTGGTTAAGGTCACAGATGGTGAACTAACACACATGTCCCCTTTTTTATCTATGTTTAAAGCTTCTAAAACCTCCCGTGCAAACCGGTTTCGATGGTGCGCCATGATGGTAACTTTGTCTAATTTTGCCTTGCACTTGCAGTCACGGCAATGTAGGGCTAAGTGACCTGCTGCCGTCAAATTCTTCAAACTATTGGCATGTTCCCGAGTCCTATCATTTATACACCGCCCGGTCTGTCCGATGTAACAGCGGCCGCATGTCAGGGGTATGTGGTATATAACCTCCTTGTCGCACTGGGCATAAGCGGTCCTGTGATTGGTGCCACACCCCTTGCTGTTGCTGGTTTGCCCCTGATTGACCTTGCGGCACAACGAATAGGCCTTATTGGGCGCCGAACACAGCACTTGTACCTCGTGCCGATTTGCCATCTTTTTTAACCTATGTGTAATCCCATGAATATATGGGACAACCACAAACGGCCTTCTTGTCTTCGTTTGCTGTGTGGAAGGGTCGTTGCGTCCGCATGTTGTCTTGATGGTGCGGTAAATTCTTTCGCACACGGAGGCAATTACATGTCGTGGGTAGCCCACGTCCTGGAGTCTGGATATTTGCAACTCGAAGCTTCGGGAGATCTGATGCTCACATGATTTCTTCAGGCTAGAAGACAGGGCAGTGACAGCTACTGCCTGCTTAACAGTTTTTGCATGCTGTGACGAGAAGGGGAGAAACCCTTTGCCTGAACGGGCTTGATATCTCCAGCAAACATGATCAGCTCTGAACTCCAAAACCAAATCAAGAAACTTGATGGACTTCTTGACTATAGACCCTTTTCATGTTTACAAACATGAACTGCCTCCTGCGTCCCAAGCAACTTCCGGTCGCTCCGTCTTTGAAAGTATGTCGAGCTTGCCTATGTCGCCAGTGCTAGAAAGCATAAACGCTACACGCACATCAAAGTTGGAGATTTAACGAGGGCCCTCGGCTGGTCAATTTAACGTCTTGGAGGAGGCAAGTTGGTTTACAAGAGTATTCGAAAATATTTATCATATCTGGGGGTTCTGCGTTCTTTTGGCGTTCACCTGGAGAATTGGTGGTTAAACGTTTCATCAACTTTTCAAACAGCGGTGTTAGGGTGGGCTTTGTTCATACTTTTTATGAACCGGAAGTTCACTGGGACGTCAAAGACTAGAACAACTCCTGGTGGCGTTTGCCATGAAAAGGGTCTATAAGCTCATGCGTGAAAGTGAGCCCCATGCATGACTGCTGAAAACTCCTCAGGATGTTGTTGAGGCACCCGTCGTTATGATCGTCAACTTCTGTAGTGCATAAAATAAGGAAATCATCTACATAGGAACCGTGCACATCTAATTCAGGCCCCGACCAGGGCGCCCCTAGCGGCAAACGGGTCCGTTGAATCGGGGAACTTCTGCCAGTCGCTGCGTTAGTTGTGCGTTGAAGCGGGTTAGCGCTGTAATTTCCAAGGTAGCTATTCCGCACTAAGAAAGCCACAACAATTGATGCGGCAAACAATAGGCGACCGCCGCGACGCGGCCGGCATAGGAAAGGTGCGGATCTAATTCAAGCCCCGACGAGGGCGCCCCTAGCGGCAAACGGGTCCGTTGCATCGGGGAACTTCTGCCAGTCGCTGCGTTGGTTGTGCGTTGTAGCGGGTTAGCGCTGTAATTTCCAAAGTAGCTATTTCGCTCTAAGAAAGCCACAACAATTGATGCGGCAAACAATAGGCGACCGCCGCGACGCGGCCGGCATGCTCGCTTCCTATACCTAAATATCGCCGCGATTCTGGAATCTTTAATGCTTTCTTGGATGGCACGCCCGCACGCTCCGAACATGCCAATAGTTTGAAGAATTTGACGGCAGCAGGTCACTTAGCCCTACATTGCCGTGACTGCAAGTGCAAGGCAAAATTAGACAAAGTTACCATCATGGCGCACCATCGAAACCGGTTTGCACGGGAGGTTTTAGAAGCTTTAAACATAGAAGAAAAAGGGGACATGTGTGTTAGTTCACGATCTGTGACCTTAACCACAGAAGAGAGGACGTTCTTGCGAGGTGGAAGTATCGCCCACAAGTAGACAGACGAGTAGGATGCCCTAGTTTTAAAAATGAGGGAAAAAAAAGGAAGAAGTGCAGCAAGCTATGTTTGATTGATCCTAGCCTGTCGATGAAGATGAAGTGTTTTATTAAATGCACTTGGTAGTCCAGCGGTTGAATGCGTCTCTCTCGTCCTCCTTACATTTGTATGCTTGGTTTGTTCAGCCTATGGTTCAGCTGGTGTCTCCTAAACACCTTCACAGCGTGGATTCAAGCCCCTAATTTTTTTGTCTTGCTTTGCGAAGTGTTATCCGGTACTTAATTTTACTACCTAACTGCATGCCATCAATATGCGCACAACTTCTGCACATAATTTTATAACAGACCTAATTATCTGCACCGTCGAGGAAAGAAATCCGCATTAGCACTGGCGCACATTGAGTATGTAAAGGTCTCCAGGACAGACGAGGGTTGAGAGGCAAATTATTTATGACACTGGAAATTTGCTTAAGTGTTAGTGGTGCAATAAGAAGCGCAAGGTATATTTACACATTTATGATCTTAAAGACGACTGCAAATAGAGACAATGCAAGCAGTCAATGTGTGTGTCTTGAAAGCATCGTGCTCTGCCTGCATAACAAATCCAAGTTGCTTTTGATTATATGAGGGAAATCTTGATTGTAGTATAAACATTTGCTTGATCTATTTATTTATGAACTTAACTAAACTATACGGATAATTTATTTAGTCACACACGGTTGGCTCCCCGGATGAAAAACGTGTCAAAGAAAGCTTACGAGTGCCTGAGGCACATAATGTGATGGTGAAAAGAAACCGTCATCATGGAAGTCGCTCGTGTGCAGCGTTGTCGATGCCGGATTTACCCTCGACGCCGCTGAAAGTAAAGAGCGTACCGGTTCAAACAAATAAAATCTGTCTACACACATCCATGAAGTGGTCTGGCATTTCACTGAGCCAAGCTTGCTGGAGGTAAATTCTCTTGCACCATTTAATTTTATTTCAATTGACGGGTTTGTCCCTTATCTCACATTGTCAACACGTTTTAAGGAAATGTCCGTATAACAATATCCTAAGGTCAACATTTTAAAATCCTGCTAATGAATACTTTAGCAGGGCTGATTGGCCAACAAAATTTCCTACTCTGCCTAGGATGGACCATCGAAACATCTCTCGGGTACTTAATTTATTTAAAGAAACCGGTGGAGACAATATTGCTTCTTTTTTTTTGCATTCAATGCATCATCACACAGGTTTTCCAGTCGGCAATTTTCACAAAAAGTTGTCCTCAAAAACCGAACAGTGGGCACGGAACTTGCGAGTTCATTTGTTCTCTGCGATTCAGCACATTGTTAGTCGGGTCGTCGACCTGCTTTTTCACTGTGCCTCCAAGTATTAGTTTCTTCATTCGTTTATTTTTATGGAAACAGCATCATTTCAATAATTTTACTGCTGAACATGGCCGAACGAAGAACATGATCAGATGAAGGCGTTCGTAAAAACGTCCAGAATTTAGGCTCGTAACTATGTCATAGTTCTCAAGGCGGCCCAGTACCACTGTATCAGTTTGATTCTGTGCCACAAGGGACACATTTATATCACAAAACGAAGCGACGACATAACAGAGCCGCGAGCCCGCTGAAATCGAAACCAACCAAACTGAAGCCATCCTATAGCCGCACGTGTGTCAGTGCCCCGTGTCCAGTGTTGTACGGAACGGCGTTCCAAGGAACGGCGTTCCTGGAACGCGTTCCTTTTAAGAGGAACGAAGGAACGCCGCCGTTCCATTTTGCATCATAGGAACTGGAACGGGAACTCGTTACATTTTTACCTGTAACGGAAAAAGGAACGGCGTTCCTTTTTTCGTACAGTGGAGTAATTTTTATTTTATTTCTAGGAGGAAAATTCTAAAAGTATAAAAAGATATCTTTACGAAGAGCAGGAGCTCGTTAACTTTTTGGTTACTTATCTTTCGGTTTATTTTGTGTGGTCCTCGCTTAGTAACAGTCAAGTGCAGGAGGTCTAGTGGACATTTATCCTGCTCTGAGTGCCCGAGACTGCGGTACAGAAAGCAAAACTTTTAGTCGAAGGAAAAGACACAGAAAGAGGGAAGTTTCAAACTAAGCTACTTTCTTTACTTCCACGAATCCTCATACACCCAGAAATCTAAGGCCGACTACAGCCATCACTAAGCTTCCACAAAGAGACCTACAGTTACAACAAAATAACAGGTTACCAGATATCAAACGCACCCTTGCATTCCGAACATTGGTCACTTAAAGGGATACTGAAGCAAACATTGCAGTGTTCATAATAAGTGGCGCACGACCTTTCCATGAGCCAGCAGCTGCCGGTGTGCGCAAGCGCACGCAACGAGATTGAGGCCTCCATTCACGCTTAAGATGACGATGAAACGTATGGTATCCGGGCAAAAAGAAAATAAAGAAAGGCTTTTTATCCCCAGAGGTGAAAGCTACGTGCTTGTTAGACCGATTTATCGCCGACCTTTTACTCCAGACCTCACTGTGGAGATGAAAAGCATGTATTTATTCTCCTCATCCCCGGAGCCCACAGATTTCATTGTCATGTTAAACGTGAACGGGCGACTATGACGTCACTTTCGTTGCGTGTGCTCACGCACACCGGCGGCTGCTGGCTCGTGGAAAGATCGTACGCCACTTATTATGGACACTGGAATGTTTGCTTCAGCATCCCTTTAAAAGATACCCAAAAATTAACATTTAGTCCTCCCCTTGTCCCCCACCATCAAACTGAACAACGAATCCAACCTTCACGAAGAAGGACTTGGAGTTTTCAAGACTGACCTTCCAAACGCTCTATACCCTCTTCTGTGTGAGGTTGTTGTGTGAGGTTGTTGTAAAACGCTCGTGCAATGTTTGGTAACAGTACATTTCACTCGTCTCAATCGTCCACCACAAACGTGAATCAACAAATGAAACCCTGCTCCCGCCATTTTTCTTCTCCTGGTGCCCTTCCATCACGGCATTCAAATTCGTATGTTCCCATTTAATGAGATATATATAAAAGAAAAGCTTTGCTTGATCTAACTAAATATGGTAATGAGCAAAATGCAAATGTAACGTATATGTAACGATACGTTCCATTTTTTAACTGTAACGGGAACGAGTTCCTTTTTCACAAATGGAACTGGTAACGGGAACGCGTTTCAAAAATCAGAAGGAACGAGGAACGAGCTTTCGTTCCTTTTTTGAGGAACGTGTACAACACTGCCCGTGTCCACCAGTCGGGTAGCTGCTGAGATGAAAGGGTCTATAGGAGTGCAGAGTTTGTGTAAAAGATAGCACACCACGTTCAGTTGAGTTTAGCTCTTCCTCACACGCCAGCCAAGCACAATCATTTCAAGCTCCAGCTTCCGAAAAGAGAAAAGAGAGGTCAAACACAAAGGAAACTTCGTAGCCTTTATTGCCGGTAACGTTTCTTTCCAAGTGTGAGTGGGCGAAGACCGATGCCATGATCTGCTGAAATAGTTCGGACATAGCGTGCTTAGCAGTTAAAAAGGCGAGAAAAATTTAAAACTGGAAATTAATTTTCTTTCTATCAAATATTTGTTGTATTTTAATCTTTCAGTAATCACCTGTCATGTTTCACAGTAATCTGAACCTTGGATTAACCACACTCTTTGTACAGTGGAATCTCATTAATTCAAACTCGCGGATAATTCAAACTAACGTGCAGGTCCCATCCTATGTGTTTCTAGGAAGGAAACTCCTGAATATCAAACTTTGCATTATATAAAGTGTTGGTCCCCCTCGCGTTCAAACTAACAAGATTCCACTGTAAAATGTGGTCGGCAGGCAATGTAAAATGGCAGGCAATGCGCACTGTCATGACAAGAAATACCAACAATTTATTTATATGAAAGACACGAGGGGATGGGGGACAAGACTTGATTCGTCAAGAGACGCTGGGCCTAAAGAGAAGTTCAATCTTGCAAGGCTTGATCCACGATTCAGGGCGGTTTGAAACTTATGGTGTATGCAGAATAACGAACTTTAAAAAATCTCCGGCGGGTTTCTTATGCGTTCTATGCAGGGGTGTGACATCTGCGCCAATTGCACCATTTTGATACGAACCCAAATTTCTGCGCCTAGTTGCGCCAAAAACGCGAAATCGGTCGAAATTGCGCCACACTGCGCCAAAGTAACTAAAAAACTAAACAAAAAAAAAACACGTTTGCGGCGACATTAGATTTAGCGGGAAACAAGAGCTTGGTTGGCATCATTCAATTCGACGTAGTAAAGTACACGGCACGGGTACAGGATGGCACAAGCAACCGCCGGATTCGAAGATTTCAGCTGTAGTACCCTTCTCTACCTATGATACGTGGCCTTTTCCCGATTTTCCTACTGCTTTCCGCTGTCATTTGTGACTGCATGCTACCGGTGCGCTGTCACGCGGACTCGCTGTCTGGCCGCGGGAGGTACGACGCACAGGCGATCAAGATGAGCAAGTATTTTTTTCGTTTTGAGAGTAAACCTTTTCTTACAAGTGCTATTGAGCGGTTCCATTGTGTAGTTGTTCATTCGTGTCCATAATCTACCCGTCAAAATGGACGGCGCCGTCGCCGTGAGTACTTTCGGTTATCCCACACGTGCTTCCAGTGCGTGAACAATCGAATGAATCGGTCACACACTCGTATTTAAGGCTGAACTCCATGGGACGAATATGCTGCGAATAACCGACGAATTTTGGCCGGCGGCTTTTGCTCTGCGCGTGGAATCAACACAGTGGCTGCTACGTCGCGCGCAAAATGAGCGTGCCGTCGGGCGGCGTTCGCCAGTTATTCGTCACATAATTCGTTCCATGGAGTTCAGCCTTTAGTGTGCATGTGCTGCTCAGTTTTTCTACCAATTAACTATTTACCTCGGGACTCACTTTTGTGGCGAGCTTTTTATATCTGCACGTGCTTTCTACGAGCGTCCGATCGATGTCTGGTTCTAGTAAACCGTGCTTCCCTGTTCATGCTCTCGAATCACCGCTTAAAACGTTTTGCACTACAATTGCTCCTCGGCACCAGTTCGTATAAGCTTGAAGTACCTCGTGCCCACCTAACTTTGCAGCAAGCCTGTGTTTCTTGTCCTCATCTATGCGCATTGGACTCGGATTTGCCTTTTCCGTTGTTTTTTTTTTTTGTTCTATTATATTTTATCTCGGTGCGTATCGGTGCTGATGACTTATTGGAACCAGGGTGGAAAAAGTAACGATTAAAAAATAAAGATCGTATTTATATGATTTAAATCAAATTATTTTATGATTTCAGTTGCTGATAAGCTGCTTTCACATTTTCTGCTCCTACCCTGCCCCAAACTGAAAACTTTTCTGCTCCGAAGTTGCTCCAAGATGAGTAAACTGCAGCTCCAAAACGAGAATTTTGTGCTCCTAGGCTGCTCCAAAATCCAGATTTTTCTGCTCCAAAAATTGCTCCAAAACCTGTTTAACCTGTCTCACCCCTGTCTATGCAAAAATGTTTGCTCTACGTAAAACGAATTTCAGAATAGCGAATATTTGAGTTCAACGAACTTGATCGGTGGACCTAGGATTACTTTTGTAATCAGTTCAAGGAAGTTTTGTGCTGTGCAGTGCTGGCGTAGCTGATGGCCACCGCCGCCTCTGCAGCGGCGGTGCGGTATACGAAAACGAATTCCCATGCGGTGAGTCTCTTTTTTTTTATCATCGGTTCCGTTCGGCCATCTTAGTTTTGGGTAACAACGGCAGGACGGCAGTTTGTGCGCCCACTTTCGTAATGAGTGCGACGAAATGGAAGCGGTTGTCTCTCAGACAAACTAAAATACCTTCAGCGTCTGGACAACGGTCAAAAGCAAGTGGACGTTGCGAAGGACTATGGGATGCCACCGTCGACCTTGTCAACGATAGTGAAGCAAATGTCGAAGCTTGAAGGAGAAACTGCGTTCAATCCCAACAGGAAACGACTCTGCACGGAATGTTTCAAGCCATTGGACGGTGCCGTTGCAGTATGACTTCGTCGCAGCAACTAGCTGTGCCAGAGGATATGCAAAAAATACTGTCTGGGCAACTTTGTTACTTCATGCGCTTGAAGAGAGTCGCGGTGCAAATGAAAATTAGACTTTTTTCAAAATGAGAAAGGCAGCAGCGTAACTGTAATACACTTTGTACATATCGATGTACATGACTCCATAAATTGCATTTCACCCTTTTGACTCGATGTATGCATGCTGTGCCCTATGCTGTTCCATATTCCAGCGAATATATTCAGTTTAGTGAAGTTCTAGTTAAGGGAACTATTTCCTTAGGTTCCTTGAAGTTTGCTCAAGTGAGAGTTTACTGTATAGAGTTCTAGAAGTTTAACGACACTGGCTATTGAAAAATTCAACAGGCAGCAAAACATCCACCACAAAACAAATCTTGAAACGTGCATTTGTAGTCCAGCAAGTCGTATGTTTCAAAACAAATTTGTTTTCACAAAGAAGAAAATTGCCCTTTTACCACACTATTGAGGCAAAGGCACTAATAAGGCCTCATTCATACAAAAATTGATCACTAGTCCGTTGGAATGTCCAGCAATAGGTTTCGTGGCACTTTAGATTATGATCGTTGTATACACTTCTGATTTTATCCCTGGTGGGAGGGGTGAGGATGAGAGCTTTCTCAAACAAAATGCAATGGTGCAAGGTAACTAGTGTAGGTAAATGTTAAAGGGGCATTGAAATGATTCTTCAACTTCGTTCTTAGCTTTCTTCAACTTACAAATTGTGGAGTGTTACCAAAGGTACAGGGGCGTGAGTATAGACCTTTTCTTTAATGACGCCACCATCTTGAGAATTGCGGCGCCGACGACGCCGTCTAGCGGTTTAGAAAAAGAAATTCCTGCCAGTTCTGGCAGCACAGCTATCTAGGTAGGCAACGGTGTGGGTATGGGGGGAACGTGGCTAGACTTGGCTATAATGGGCTGGAATAACTTGGTTGAAGCTTGTCCGGTTGAATCCAGCTGGCTACTCACAGGCCATCACCTTGCCTCCTCGAGAGAACGAGGACGAAGACGGTGGGGTGTTTTGATTGAGTTTCCACAGCGAAGTATATATGAGCAGTTTAATGTAGTCTATGCAGGTAAGCTCTCGGCATTTGATAGCTCCATCTTGAGTGATGGCATGTAGACTTTTTCATTCCTTTCACATACCATGGGGCTTGCAGTGATAACCTAATTGGACCACCTGCACCGGGAATTAAAATCGGTCCTCTTGTCGTAGACGAAGTGGTCGTGAGCTTAAACGTGACGTTGAGTCTGATACGAATCTCTCGCGATTCAAGCTTGCAATCGACTGACTTCATAAATAAAGATTCTTGGGGAAAATGCGAAGCTCGATAACATTGCAGCCACACTCGCGCTGCAGCTTCTTGTGCTCATGGCACACTATCTGCTATTGTTCTTAAGCTTTTTAAAATTATTTATTCATCCGATGACCACGCAGTGGTAGCCAGACAACCGTAGATTTTCGGAAATTGCAGCACGGTAAAAAAGAGCACTCGAAACTAACTCATGCACGACGTCCGTTTTTAAGCCTTTTCGCCCATACCCTTGGCGGTTGCATACCCTGTGTCAGCGGGCAATCCAAGAATGCACCAGGTCGAGGGTACGTCAGTTACTGGCTGGTTTGAGGTTATGCGAAAAAGGTCTATACCGCTAGCAGTTCAAGAGGAGGAAAAGGAGGAACTCCCCTCTCGCTCATGGCGCTTGGATCCTCATTTTTGTACCCATACGTCACCATTCTCCACCTAGAAAATTAGCCCTTGATGTTAGTCGCTCAACATTCAGACAAAAGTTGCTACCCCCCCCCCCCCCCCCCCCCCCCTGTGGCTTCCGAAGTACTACACACAACTACCGTATAAACCGGAATATAGGACGAATTTATTTTTGAAATTGGACCTGACAAAGTCGACCCTCGTCTTATATAACGGTAATTAGCGGAAAAACAAAACTAATCTCGCAGCACTGGGTGCCTGAACCCGCCATTTTGTTTTTCTTTGCAATGGCCTAGCACTTGTCCACTTGTCAAGATTCACTTTCACTTGTGCTCCTTCGTTTGTTGCATCTACCGTTGCAGCTCCCGGAGCGATAATGAGCGGAAGTAGAAAACAGTTCACGGTAGCTTCAAGAAGAAGGCAATCGCCTATGCAGAGATCCACGGGAATCTTACAGCACAGCGAGGGTTCAGTGTATCGGAGAAAAGCATAACCTACTGGCGAGGCTAGAGACAAAAACTGGCGGCGTGCAGCAAGGCGAAGAAAACTTAATTTCGTGGAAGGACTGCGGTATACCCTAAACTGGAAACAAAGGTGGCACATTTTATTCGGGATCTGCGCGCCAGATCGCTACCTGTGACGTCGAAGTGCATCCTTACGAAAGCAGTCGAGGTCGCTCGTGCCTCCGTGCTCTCGAGGGCGCAATTCAAAGGGACGGCATCGTCCCATTGAATTGTGTTAGTGAACTCGTCGTCGGACGAAGGTTCTGAGGAATCTGAGTAGTAACGTTCGCGTACTTCTTGTTTTATCGAGTGCAAAGCAATTAAATAAATGTGCCGTGTTTTCTCGTCCTTCCCTATACTTGGACAATTTTGTTACCAAGGTAAGGTTGCATTTTCTTACCATAAAAACTTTTTTCGCTTTTTGCAACTTGTAAATTAAGGGGTCGACCTTTATTTCGGTTTAACCTATATTCCAGTTTATACAGTATCTTTCGTGCACCCCTAACCCGACAGTGATGTGGAAACTATATATGTGCTTGTTGGGCCAGTCACACTTGTATCTTCTGTCACATGATCACGTTCCTCGCGCATACCCACTTGCGCAGAATGGGGTCAGGTGATGGAAAGGGGGGAGGGCGAGGTTTGTCAACTAAAGTCCCAACTTTTCACCCCCGCACGGATGGTAAGAAAGAGATCTCGCGGTAGCTAATATTTGTACTGAACCTTACTTTATCCACCGATGTGTTTCAACGTCTGTGTGGCCACAAAATGAAAGAAACCTTACAAATTAAGCACAGCTTTTTGATTGCTTGCTTCACAGAATAAATAGCACAACTCGCGTCCGATTTTGTCACCTGTGGGACGTGGTTTCTCAGCAGAAAATTCTTTTTTTTTTTCGGTTCTCGTATCTTATGGCGGAAAAACCCGTCGTCTGCTCTCGTTCCTCTCCTGAATGATGCATGACGGGAGTGCATTCTGGTGCACACTTGATTCTCAAGGTGCAGCGAGTGCATCGACGCGTGGAGTGGCGACGCCGAAATGAACTCGCGGAGTGTCGGCCGAAACGAACTCGCTCCATGTTGCGAGTGGGTACGCATGGGCACGAGTGCCCATGCGTACATGTAGTCATGCACTGTGCTCGAGCATGTGGCTTCGTCTTGCATCTTGTTCGCGTGCAGAAGTTGCTTCAACGGCGTTGCAGAAATTACACTAGCCTTGACAATGAAGTACAAAAAGGTTTACGCCAAGTCTAGACACTGTTGCAAGATCGCCGAGCCAGAGAACCTATACCAAGCCACCACTAAATGTGTTCTTTCAAAATGGCCTAATTGGCAAGACTGAACCGCCACCAAATGTGTTCTGTTGTAGAGCACAAACGTACATCACCAGACATGAGTGCTCCAAAATATACTTACAATGGCTAGCGACGCCTCATAAAAGTCATGCAATGACCCTCTGCTTGGCCAGTTAAGCCGCAGTGTAGGGTACAGGACGGCATCCATGGTGCAGTGACCCAGGGTCCCGCCCGTAGTGTTCCGCTGCTGCCTTGGACAAGGTGAAAGCCAGCTCATTAATGTCATAGTCCCCGGTACCTGTGGTGTGTAACCATTGTGTTTAAACGTTTCACAGTCGCCGACCGATATTTCGGACTCGATGGGGATCGCGCAGAACTCCGAATAATCGAGCAGTATGAAAAAAATGAGTTTAGCCTAAAAATCACTTTATTACGACTTTAAACGCAAAGTTGCTGCAGCAAGTGATCTATAGTTTGCTGTACAGCGTTTCGCATTTCAGCGAGTCATTTTGTCACTGTATACAGACGAAAGCGTCCAAACAAGTTACGCGCTCACGGCTTCACGATGCTCTCCAATTGTAGGGCCACCCGATAGACTTTGCCCTCGGTGAACGGCATAGTTCGGTTTGTAAACGCTGTGCCGCTGGAACAAATGCAGATTGATCGCTACTTCCTTGGCGATACGACCGCTGCCTTCTCACGTCGACACACGGGAAATACCGCAAACAAAAGCAGACACCGTCACGACTTCACAAGGTAAAACCGGAGAGGCCAAGAGTGGAAGAATTGCTTAGAGTGCCGACGTGCTACATGGCATCAGCAGCCAAGACCTGCCATTTAAAAAAAAAAAAAAAAAAAACAATACTAGTTTCTAGTTCCTTTCCTGGACGTGACGTCACGACAACTGACGGCAGCGATTGGCTGGCAGAGTGATGTGGATTCTTTCGGGGGGCATTTGCCACTGAATTCATAACCTGTCACCAAATGTAGTTTCTAAACATGGCAGATATAATCCGGCCGGTTTCCGTCCACAATGCTGCCGCCTAGTCTGTTGCACAATTTATTTCCGATGCTGAGGGGCAATTGGGGCTTTACGTAAACATAGGCTGGACGTGCGTGTAGGAAAAATAACATGAATGACCGACCACAACATTGGCTCTTCAAACGAAGTTGCCCCCCCCCCCCCCCCCCAAGAAAAGGCTGATATGTCAACATTTTTGTCTTTTTCCCCTCTCTCACTCGAGTCCGTATTGAATCTTAATATGAAGTTGCCCCGAAAAAGCTGCAGAAAATGCACATAGTGACAGAGCCTATAACGATCACACCTGCCTTTTACATGGCCTTTCAACCAGATGCAGTGCAGGATGCAGAACGGTACCCATGGGCTAGCTGCAGCTGTAATTCAGGGCTTGTAGTGTATCGCAGCTGATGGAAGGGAGGGGGGCCAGCTCCTTCATGCCGTGGTACCGGGAAAAAACAATACCGATGAGCCACAGACGTCGAGCACCTTGAGTATTTCTGTAATCCACGAAGCCATTCTGGGACTGCAACGACAAAAAACTTCAGTAACACAGTGTACAAAAAAGTGACAAAAAAAGTAGGCACGCAGGCGAGCTGTGAATTGTGAACACAGCTAAAACCCAGGGCACAAGGAAGCAGAAAGAGGGCACATGAAAAGGCCTTTTGACTTCCTTGCATGTCGGGTCTGAGTCTCGTACGGGGTAGTAAAAAGCAACAATACTGTTTCCCTGGTCTTTTTCTGCATTAAGAAGCCTTTGAACAAAGAAATCCTACTGGTTATTCATCTTGTTTTCTCTTCTCGGGCAAATCATAGTGCACGGTGCGGCAGCAAACTGCCTCGAAGGGGCTCAACTCACACTTCCAAGAGAGCTTGTTGTGTCTCGCTGCTGCAAGTCACCTTTTTCATGCCTTGCGGTACCCATCAGTTTAAAAAAAAACAAAAAAAAAAACGCCGATGAACCGCGACCAGCTGTAACCTGTCGCGCAAGGGGGAAAAATGTGTGAATGTGCAGTCTCCTATCTGTTTGCTTTTGTCTAACGCCTGAGTTTTCTTTGAGAAGAAAACAGCAATTGCACTTCTTTCACAGTTATATGCAAAAGAAACGAGAACGGCTCGGTTATTAATAAGTTGTGTGCAGCAAAGGCACGGGTGCGAGGGCGTAGTTCCGCAGAATGTTCTTTTTGCACGGGTGCTCGTTCAAAAAGGGCGCTTTTTATTGTCGTGTGCTCGGGCCGGTGCCTTTGCTGCATACAATTTATGATACTGAGTGCATAGCACGCCTTCGAGAGCACTCGCGTAGGGCGAGAAATCCACGATATCCAGGGTACGATAGCAGGAAACCTCGCAGGGGTGCACGAAGCTGCAAGTGCGCCAGAATGTGAAACTAGAGGTGGTGATAGAATGACATAGTTTGAAAATATGAGGTTACTTGGGTCAAAATATAGAAGCGAAAAAGTTAACTTCCTTACCGGCTGATGGTAGGAGCCATCGGAGGACGACCAACTATTTGTTGTGATCGGGGTATTCGATCGGACGATTTAAAGATTTGAAAAACACGAAAGAATAAAACATGTAGGGGCGAAGACAGACAGCGCAGTTCTTTGTCGACATGGGACGTGAGATCAAACACATTATTCCATCGGATCAAACGTTTTTGTTTAATTAGGCTTACCTCGCAAGTTAGCCGGCAGGTTTGGGGTCAGAGGTGTGCGGTTTTAGAGCTCTTTTGGCGGTCTTTCAGCTTTCTGCGATGCGTCGTTTAATTGTGAGCACAGGCTCAAACAATGTAGGCAGCGACAGCGACGCCAAATGAATTTGAAACGAAGAAGCAGCTCGGACGCGTGAAACGAACACAAACAGATCACATCACAGGAAAACACAAGTCACTCACCTTTTGTTCCACGACGGCAGGGGCGGATCCAGAACTCCGTTTTGGGGGGGGGGGGGGCGGAAAATTGGTAAGGATACTATTCTCCCATTCTTTCGTGTGCAGCGGGAGGTCCACCCATGTCAAATAAGGGGGGAGGGTTCGACCCCCCCTCCCTCCTCCGAGAAGGGGAGAGGGGGGCCTAGTTTGTCTGGGGGGGGGGGGGGCGGCCCCCCCCGTCGCCCCCCCCCCCCTCCCCCTTGGATCCGCCCCTGACGTTTCCGGGTTGAAAAAAGCGTAGTGCAGCCCGGTGAGGAACGCTTCAGCTTCCTTGTTAGCCAGTTGCGACTATTTAATCGCCCTTTCAGAGCTAGCATTCGTGCGAGGTGAAAGATTAGCCGCTGGCGCCTGTCAGCATCAGTGAAGATGTCCTCAGCTTCCTTCCCCATCGCGTGAAGAAAGGTGCTTACCTGTGTTTCCGCGTTGCGCAGGTGAAGTCCTAATTGGACGTGGTAGCACTCCCACTCTGCAAGTGACAAGGTAGATTTCCCGCCATTTTAACTATTGTGCCCTCCGTGGCGGTTTTCTCTTCCGTCTGGTTTTCCCTGGGTGCCCTCCGATCGCTGAAATGCATCTTTCTGGCCTCGAAATACACCGCGCTACCACCATGGCGTATTTACAGTTGGCTCCACACAAGCACAGATATGGTTTTGACATCTGGCCGATGGCTTCGCTTCTCTACCGAGTCCCGACCACCGCGACGTCGACGCTTAAAAATTATTTCCGCACGCGCGGGTCACGGCAACCGGCCAGCCCCAATTGCCCAAAACATTGACTTATAAAAAAAATCAAGGTGTTTAAATGTTTAATACAGCTTTATATATGTACACAAATGTTGATTTAGGTACGGACCTTTTATGCCGCTAATTATTTTTCAAATTATATAAAAAAAGTTTGTACATTAAATTTTTTTGCATATTTTATAGGAGTAAAGTTATTCGCACTACGTCGTGCACCTTGACCGGAAATGGCTATACGCGAAATGGCTATAGAGCTCATGCCATTCTGGTCAACCTTTTCGGACGGCACATGTGTCGCTGGTGAAAGTGTTAACCCTCTCCCCCCTCCCAACTGCGTTCATGCCGCTTCGCGGCTGCTAATTACAAAACTTAACCCACTTAGCCCCCCCCCCCCCCCGCACACGCTGCTTCACAGTGTTCAGCTGGCAACCCAAGCCCTGCTGTCCCCGATTACACCTGTGGAAAGGGAGTCACATACCATTTAGTTCCCCGAAGTTTCGTCGACAACATTCATTCTTTTTTCATTGATAATCGTAAAAAAAGAAATGTCGCAAATATCGCCAAATGCTCAATAAAACAAAATGTTCGGGAACCGCCACTCGAGAACCTCTAGAGAGCGCGTTCTCGAGTGGCGGATAGAAAGTTGTTCTGTGATAGGAAGTTGTGCAGGATAATATTTGGGGTTTAATGGTGCAACAAAAGTTTGGGCCATATTGTGCCTATGCAGTTGTGTAAGCAACTTCCTAACACAGGATAACCATTCGTGCCCACAGACCAACAGGCTTTTTTGTGTTAGAATGAATTAACTAGGCCTATGATTTTGTCGGGTTTCAAGTCTCAAACAGGAGACTGCCTATTAAGCTTACAATAATGGCCATGATTTATTGTCTCACTCTGCTGCACGTGAGCCACCATGCAGCCTGATTTGCTGCAGTGTTTGCCTATGGGCTATTTTTCCACTTTGTTTGCATTTTGTTAACCTGTCATTTTTGTTGATAGATTCAGGATCCATTATGGTGAAATAAAAAATGAAAGCTTATTTGGTTTCCCAATTGTGACATTCTTGATCCAGAAAACCTTATAGCAGCATCTTTTTGTGCCGAACAGGTTATGTTGCTGCATTATCTCAGGGTGCCTACCAAGTTGTCTCTTCAAAATTCTCAAACTTTTCCAGCACAGTTTTGTTTACCTGACCATATAGTTAGTCTTTGTAGAGATTGCCTTTAATTTGTGTCATGGCGACGGCTGGAAAAATTATAGCAAAAGTTTGTGGGCCTCACATCTGGTAACAAGAAGGCTCCAAAAACGAGGCAAGCATGATGCCTCGAAGACTGAGAAAGTTGCTACTTGTGCAAATCGGCTCTGAAGAAACCAACAACAAAGCAATACTGTGCAGTCCGAGGATTTTTTCCGAGTGAAGTGGGACGGGCAAATCAGAATTTCGTGTTATAATGTGATTAAATTGTTTCGCATTACAAATCCATTTTGATATCGTTCACTTACATTTGGTGAGGTGCCAATTTGTCTTATACCTTAGTAATGACATTAACACACTATCTGATATCAATCCTGCCCCAACAATAGCTAGCGCACATGTGCCCCCTTTAACCTTTCTGGCACTCCACAAAGAATGCCCGGCGCTTCTCCGCATGCACCGGAGCATTGCAAAAAAAGCTAACCGTCCTCGAGGGCCCTGGCGTTTCTCCACGTGCACCGGCGCAACGCGGAAAGGGTTACGAAAGACCGCTGGTGCTTCTCCACATGCACCGGAGCAATGCAAAAAAGCTAACCTCGCGAGCGCTGGCGTTTTTCCGCGTGCACCGGCGCAGCGCGGGAAGGGTTACGAAAGAGCGCTGGTGCTTCTCCGCGTGTACCGGAGCAATGCCAAAAAGCTAACCTCGCGAGTGCTGGCGTTACTCCACGCGCACCGGCGCAGCGCGGGAAGGGTTACGAAAGAGCACTGGTGCTTCTCCACATGCACCGGAGCAATGCAAGAAAGCTAACCTCGAGAACGCTGGCGTTTCTCCACGTGCACCGGTGCAACGCGGGAAGGGTTACGAAAGAGCGCTGGTGCTTCTCCGCATGCACCGGAGCAATGCAAGAAAGCTAACCTCGAGAGCGCTGGCGTTTCTCCACGTGCCCCGGCGCAACATGAGAAGGGTTACGAAAGAGCACTGGTGCTTCCCCGCATGCACCGGAGAAATGCAAAAAAGCTAACCTCGCGAGCGCTGGCGTTTTTCCACGTGCACCGGCGCAGCGTGGGAAGGGTTACGAAAGAGCGCTGGTGCTTCTCCGCATGCCCCGGGAAGAGTTACGAAAGAGCGCGGGTGCTTCTTCGCATGCACCGGAGCAATGCAAGAAAGCTAACCTCGAGAGCGCTGGCGTTTCTCCACGTGCACCGGCGCAACGCGGGAAGGGTTACGAAAGAGCACTGGTGCTTCTCTGCATGCACCGCAGCAATGCAAAAAAGCTAACCTCGCGAGCGCTGGCGTTTTTCCACGTGCACCGGCGCAGCGTGGGAAGGGTTACGTAAGAGCGCTGGTACTTCTCCGCATGCACCGGAGCAATGCAAAAAAGCTAACCTCGCGAGCGCTTGTATTTCTCCACGTGCACCGGCGCAACGTGGGAAGGGTTACGAAAGAGTGCTGGTGCTTCTCCGCTTGCACCGGAGTAATGCCAAAAAGCTAACCTTCGCGAGCGCTGGCGTTACTCCACGTGCACCGGCGCAGCACGGGAAGGGTTACGAAAGAGCGCTGGTGCTTCTCCGCATGCACCGGAGCAATGCAAAAAAGCTAACCTCGCGAGCGCTGGCGTTTCTCCACGTGGAGCGGCGCAGCGCGGGAAGGGTTACGAAAGAGTGCTGGTGCTTCTCCGCGTGCACTGGTGCAATTAGGAAAAGCTTGACACGAGTGCACTCGCAAAGTATTAAGCTTGATACTAACATTCTATTGAGAACACCTCAGTTTGGAGAGACGTGGTTGATTACTCCGACAACCTGAAAGTGCACTGTGGAGGCAATTGTTCACAGCATTTTCAAACATATTTTTTACAATCGAAAAAAATGAGACAATTACGAGTTCGTGTAATGCCAAATTAGAGAGCAGTTTTGAGGAGAAGGGGAGGGTATGCACCTCCTCATCCATACCCTCCTCTTCCCTCCTTCTCCCATGCTCGTCCCCTGCTTCTCCTCCCCTCTTTTCTTCCTCCTCCTGCTCCTCTCTTGAGGTATTTTATTTTGCGATATAGCGTGCTAAATAATCTGAGAAAAAAAATATATATATATATTCTGGTATTCTCGCTCACCGCTTGTCCGGAGAAAGGAAATATAGTTCTCACATCTGGAAGCTCCGCTCTGCCTAAGTTCTGCCGGTGCCAGGAAACAGGACAGCAGGATAAAGGCGAGCGAACAAGACTGCTTTAAATCAACACTTTGACGAAGCATGTGAAATTCTCGGTGTCATCCTACTTGCTGTTGGCTCTGTCGAAGACTGCTTGGCGTTTTGTATTTCCTCAGCTTTAGTCTTGAGCGTACTCTCCCGAGATGGCGCACCAGAACAGCGAGTGCACGTTTCTCGGGGCCAATGGGATGTTTTCCTGGATGACCGGTATGAAGTTCTTCTTTGTCTTGCACGAAATATTTGGTGAGTACTGTAGGCGAGAGATGCAGACTTACCACGAGGAAGTCGTTGTCGTTCTTGGCAGCAGATAATTTACCAACTTCCTCTGACGTGCCACAGAGACCGGTGGGTACGGCACGGACCCGTACCCATGTAGATGGCCACTTGAATAACGAGTACACCACGTTCTCATCCTGGCTCTTTGAGATTTATGAATGGTGATATCACTTGCCTGCACAACGGGTAGCTGACATCTCCCCTCCTCCTCTTCCTCCTCATCTCCTCCCTCCTCTCGTCCTCTTCCATACTCCTCCCCGCGCGTTGCATCATGGGACGTTTCCCATAATGCAACATGGAAGGACTCTCTTGACGTCACGTGTGACGTCATTATTGGAAATGTCCCCTAATGCAACGTGCGGGTCGCGAGTGAGACCCGCGCGTTGCTTTATAGGACGTTTCTCATAATGCAGCGCGCGGTTACGTTGACGCCGCTCAAGCCGGAAACACTCCTAAGAGCTGCGCTCTAAAATGTATGGCCATATCAGTACATCATACAAAGACTTTCTCACAGAAAGAATGAAAAGAAACTACGGTGGACTGCTTCCTTCAACCAGCAACGACAGTAATGAATTTTGTTGCTGCTTCAAATAAGTGGTAGATGTCCGGAGTTTGTATTCAATTCCTTCTGTGTCAAAAAGTTTGAAACCAACACTGTTCTTATTTTCCTGCTAATCCTTAAATGTATTGGAAGCTAAATGCTTTTCAGAGGCTGCTGGCCCAGATAACGAACAATTTCTTTGTTCGACTTTTTCAAACAAGCATCACAACTACCAGACGACTGGGTTCCAATTGCCTAGTAGAAAAGCTACTTTTTTATCAGGCAACTGCACGTGCCCTTTCAATTTGCTTCCTTGAATGGCTTGGGTTCAGGCCTGAGTGCCGTACTGCCGGAGACGAGTGAACCGGAGCCCAGGTAGCACTGTGACAAGATGCAGGGAAATTTCTTTTATTGGAGTGACGATAATAGACATTCATATTTGAGTGTCGAATTCATTGCCTTGGTCGACACGGGAGCCGCAAATTCCTGCACATCGCACATGTAAGGTAACTACTACAGGCAACAAACACCTATTGCACATCGGTAATAGCAAATTGTTACAGCCTATGCAATGTGCAACGATGTTCCTACTTCTTGCAAGCACGTTCGCCATATTGTGATATCAGTGTCGACAATGTAATTTTAGAGTGAAAGTCTTTGAAGATGTCCACCAATGCTTTTGTAAACTGAGCTACTGGCGAACTAGAGCTGAACTGTTTCATGTTCCTTCACGTGTAACTATACATTTTGTATGCTTCTATGTTTGCTCACTGTGTAATACCTGACCTCTCTTTCGGATTCAGTCATTATATAATGCCATCGGTCCACGTTACCTTTGTGGTCATCATACCGAGAGGCATTCTTTGCTGACCCACTTGTTATTTACATATTTTACGGATAGATATTTACAATCGGGCCAGTCCGAGATACTGTCTGTCAGATGAGACGAGCCTGGGTTCCAGCCGGCGTATTCCATCGGAGCTTGTGTCGTGCGTGTGCCGCTCGTGGTGCGAGGCTCCTGCCACGTTCGCTGTGCGTGCGTTGGTGCACGTTGCTCTATGGTGTAGCACGGCCGGACTGGAAGCGCGCGCTCTCTTTCTCTTCTTACGGCCTTTGCAATTGGACAATTGCCACCTCCCGCCGCAATTCGCGGGGGGACGCTGTGGCCGGTGCCATTTTGAGCGTTCGTGCGTATGGCGCGTGCTTTGCTCGCTTTCCGAAGCGACGAACACGCACGTGCTGGGCTGTGAAGACCGCACGCTGGACTGTGATTTTGTAAACATTGGAAAGGTCTATAGACGCTTTCAGGCTGCTGTGCATGTGCGCCGCCATGACCGACCTTCAGTTTTTGTTTCCTCTTATTCCGTTCGCTTCACATCATCATTACCACAGCAGGACAGGTTATTGCCACTTTAACTGCCACTGCGTCCTTCTCCCCAGCTTACGCCTTTGAGGAGGCTCGTCAACGCCCGCTTCAGTGGCTAGGAATCTCGGTAAGACAGGAGAAGGTCGGCAATGGCGGCTCACTCTAGCGCGTGTCGGGCGCGTGTTTAAAGCGTCTATAGGCTGCCTACGGGAGCCAGAGTTGCGCGTTCACGCATGGCATGTGGATCCAGCTCCTCACGTGACTGAATTCGGCGAATAGCAGCGCCGCGCGTCCTGGGAACGTACGCCGGGGCGCGTGCAACGTCTACTGCTGCACGACACTTGATACGGCTCCTCACGTGATCGGATCTCGGCGAATAGCGGCGAGGGCGGCACGCGGCATGTGGAATCAAACGCGCAACTCTGGCTCCCGTAGGGAGCCTATACAGGAACTCTAACCCCTGGTAAAGCCCCTTCATGTTTCAAAAGTAGCGCAAGGTGCGTCGAGGCACGAGGCACGTGCAAAGTGCAGCCCTTGGGAAGACCACGGCGGCACAGCGCAGCACTGATCTAGATTTCAGACGCCATGTTCTTGCCAGAAGTGGCGCGTGGCACGTGTCACGAGCATTTCCACAACAATCAATGGCGCCACTTTTCCCAGGATAGAGGGGCTTTAACCCCTGGGCTACCCTTTGCCGTTTGCACAAAGCGCGCCTGACAGTGTATCTCAACGCTGTCGCAACTTGCGGCCGAGATTTTTATAGCCTTTGACACCTGATCCTTACGTTTAGACCCTCAGCCACTATCTAAAGCGCTTCTGATGGGCCCAAAACGGTGAATATTTGACTTACATCTCCGAGAGATTCGGGAGTAAAAAGTAGTAAGTAGAGACAGCGAATGCAATTGCGGAAAAGCTACACTCGTCTTTACCTCCAGGATGTATGCTGCAACTCAAGAACAGGAAAAGACGGACTCCTTCTACGTGGAGGAACTTTAAATGATAAATAATTCGTACACTCTCGTGAAATGTAAGCAGGCCTAATCTATCTATTGCCGTGGTCTGCATCATCATTTTATAGGCCGCACATACAGTCGGTCAGCTGCTCTAGACGAGGGTGTAGTAGTCTGTACAATTTTCGCACAGTGCATATTACAGCGCTTGTGCACATATCCAGCTGATTTTTCGTTTCGGTCCGTGACCGTCTTTGCATGGTTAATCAGAAGTATTCTGAGGAATCGTTGCCAAAACAACAACCTACGAAGCTCGAACACCAGCGCCAAGCAGCTCGAAGGGACTCTCCAAGTGGGGTGAAGTGGGGTGAGGTGGTTGCGCCCCTGGCGGCAAGCAAGTGAACTACATACGGAGAAAAAATGCCATTGACTCCCGGGCGATTGCACAGGCCGCAAGAAGAGAAAGAGAGCGCGCGCTTCCAGTCCGGCCGTGGGTGTAGATGGTGTCGCCCGCTAGTTCGCTACATGGGCTCCCCCTTAGCGGAATAGCGGCGAAAGACGCTGTTTGCGCGCTAGTTGATAGTGTTGTGGAGAGTGAAGCGGACGTTGCGGGGACGGACTTGATCGGGTTTAGTTGGATGCGTGATGTCCATCGTGGCAGAGCATCCCACATTCGCAGTTTACGTTGCAAGGTTGTCCGTGTCGTCGGAGCTCAGGATATACGCAGGCTTCAGTCGGTCGATTGAGACATGGTCTATACGCGGTTCGGGTAGGCCAGGGTAAAGTGCTTTTCAGCTCTTCCAAGGACCTTGTACGGACCGTCGTATGCTGTTTGTAGGAAGCGTCGCGCAGCATCTTGGCGCACGAAGACATGCGTGGCGGTGGAGAGGTCGGGGTTCACAAAGAGTTTTTGTTGCCGGGTTCGACGTGTGGGTGAAGGACGGAGGGTGGCCATGTGAAAGCGGAGCCTTTCCACGTAGTCGAGGGGGTCAGGCAGAGAGCTGGATGGTGAAGCACAGAAGAAGTCGCTTGGTAGGTGGAGCGGGGTGCCGTAAACCAACTCTGCTGCGCTGCATCTAAGGTCGATCTTAAGCGCAGCTCTGATTCCTAGCATGGCGAGCGGAAGATATTCACTCCATGTGGATGGTGTCGTGGCAGTGATAGCTGTTTTGAGCTGCCGATGAAATCTCTCGACGAGTCCATTCGCCCTCGGATGGTATGACGTCGTTGAGATGTGATAGAAACTAAGCAGTTTTCATAGCGTTGCAAACAGGTTGGATTGAAACTCTTCCGCGGTCTGTGGTTACAGTTGTAGGAATTCCGAATCTTGCAACCCACGAAGTGAGGAATACGTGTGCAGCGGCTTCAGCAGTGATATCGGTTAAGGGTACCGCCTCAGGCCATCTGGTGAAGCGATCGATGACGGTGAAGATGTACCGACAACCTTGAGATGGTGGAAGGGGGCCAACGATGTCCATGTGGAGGTGGCTGAATCGTCCGTGGGGAAGCTGAAATGTCGCAGTCGGTGAGACAGTATGGCGATGGACTTTAGCTCTCTGGCAGTTGATGCAGGCACGTGTTCAGCGTCGGACGTCGGAGTTCGCCATACATACCGAGATGAAACAAGTCTTTGTGTTGACTTGATACCAGGGTGTGCCAGGGAATGAAGTATGTTGAAGGCTTGGCGTCCAAAGTCTCTAGTGAGGTAAGGACGTGGCTGACCGGTTGAAACGTCGCATACCAGTGTTGGTGATGATAAATCTGTCTGGACTTCCTGGAGCTCCAGCGAGCAGGAGGAGGAGCTGAGCAGCGTCTGGAGTTCAGAATCATTTTTTCTGGGAAGCTGAGAGGGCCGAGTAGCCCAGAGGTGGGTGTTCTATGAAAGACGAATCGATGTGAACGCAGGGAAATAGTATCAGCTACAATGTTTTATTGTCCTTTGATGAACCTGATGTCCGTTGTAAATTCTTATATGAATGCCAGCTGACGAATTTCTCTCAGGGAGTGCGCAGCACTGCGAGAGGCGATGGCGTACGTCAGCGGCTTGTGATCTGTGAGTATGAAGAATTGTCTCCCTTCTAGAAAGTGACGAAAGTGCTTGACAGCGGAGTAGCTGGCAAGTAACTCACGTCCAAAGATACTGTATTTCACTTCTGTAGGGGACAGCGATTTCGAAAAGAAAGCGATGGGGCACCAGCATCCATCAATCAACTGCTGACAAACTGCGCCGATCGCTGTGTCCGAGGCATCGACCATGATGGAAGTTGAAGCGTCCGATCCGGGATGCATCAGGAGTACCACGTTGGCTAACTGCCTCTTGATTCTGACGAAGGCTTCCTCAGCTGCGGGGTTCCAGGCAAGGGGTGAAGTCTTCGCCTTGACTCCCGCAAGGAAAGCATTCAGTGGGCGAAGTACAGCAGCGCATCCTGGGAGAAAGCGACGGTAGAAATTGATAAGTCCCAGGAATTCTCTGAGCTGTCGGACATTGGTTGGTCGTGGAAAATCCTGGATTGTTTGAACTTTCGACGACAGAGGTTGAATGCCGTCCTTGTCGAGGTGGTGTCCGAGAAAGTCCAGTTCGGACACGCCGAATGTGCATTTTTGCTCATTGTTGGTGACACCAAATTCGTCTAGACGTTCGAAGATCGGTCGGAGATGACATTGATGCTCTTCAGATGTCTTGCTAAACACCAAAATGTCATCCAAGTATGCGAAACAAAATGGGAGGTTTCGCAGCACTTGGTCCATAAAACGCTGGAATGTCTGAGCGGCGTTTCTGAGGCCGAATGGCATCCGCACATATTCAAACAACCCAAAAGGTGTTACAATCGCTGTTTTAGGAATGTCTTCTGGCGCAATTGGGATGTGATGGTAGGCCTTCACGAGGTCAAGCTTGGTGAAGATGGCCGCCCCCACAATGGCCCCGGAGAAATCCTGAATATGTGGGATGGGATACCGGTCTGGTACCGTGACTTTGTTCAGTGCACGGCAGTCGCCGCATGGCCTCCAATCTCCGGTTTTCTTTTGGACCATGTGTAAGGGGGACGACCAGCTACTCAATGAAGGCCGGACAATGCCAAGCTCGATCATGTGTTCGAACTCGTTCTTTGCGATTGTTAGCTTCTCAGGAGCTAGTCGACGAGGTCGAGCGAAGACGGGTGGTCCGGTAGTTTCGATGGTGTGGGTAATGGTGTGCTGCGTGGATGCAGCATGGAACGATGGTCGTGTTAGTCTCGGGAAGTGATAGAAAAGGGCTTCCCATTGTGTCGAGGCCACGGTGTAAAGGCCGGTTCAGACACTTGCGTTTGAGTGCGTTTGACTGCGTTGCGTCGAGTACCGAAAGCGAGTCACCGGCACATATGTGCTTCGTATGAAGCGTGGCTTCTTCCAAAACCGACGCGCCCCATCGCGGCGAAATACCACGCAGTGCACTCTGGGAACTAGTTGGCCACTCAGTTTCGGTTTCGACTGAGCAGCTTCATCTCGTGCTATCACGCCGCGACCGAACGCGCTGCTTGCGTTTTCGATTATCTGACTTTTCACGAACGTACAATACACTCATTCTCGAGCGATACAAAACGAAGACCGGGGCACTTTCCCTGGTTCCCGAAACACCGGATATTATGAGTGCGTATGCAAACGTAGTAGGACGTGGCTTAGTCACCTCACCCCACGAGTGTATCTTTGAGTTCAATTTCGATAATCCCGTCTAGTACCAGTGAACTACAACTGAAATTTGGTCACCTGGAGCCTTACACGTATTTTGTTTGCCAAACCTCCGCTTCTTGTTACTTCATTGGGCGAAAAGCAAGCCGCATCCTCACAAGAGTATCCAAGTGTAGCCCAGCGTTGGCGCATGATCTTTTAAGGAAACGCAATAAATTCGACCTCACTACTGCACAATAGTTACTGTATCTCCCACTCACATTTTATGCTGATAGAAGATTTAAGTTTTCGCAAACGCTGAGATCGGCTAGCTACGACGGAGGCCCTAACAAGCGTCCCCTACTCCTCGCTGAGGCTTTTTGGACGAGCTTTTACTGACGCCCAAGATCTGTGCCTGAACGGTGTGTTTGAAATTATCTCAGGCATACTCAGGCAGGAAGAAAGCAAACACATAACAAATATTATGACCATTAGTAAGCGTCAAACGCGCTTTGAATAATTTCGTTCGTTTGGCGCACCGCATAAGGGTCTCGGTGATAGGGGTTCATGCCCGTCCGGCGCACTTCCGGCGAACGGTGCGACATTCTTCACACAAGCGCTCGACTTTTGCTTTCTTAAAACGGTTTGTATGTGCGAATGTGCTTATTTGATTGCAGGATAACTTTATGCGCATACGCGATGTTGAATATTAATGGAATGCAAGCGGGTGGGGACTTCACTTAATTCGTGCAGTGCTGCGGTTCTGTACAGATAAGAGATAAGAAGTGTGTTAAAATTGAGCTTTTCAATGGCGCCTCCGAGTTTTACCTCGCGTACTCAGGCGTATTAAGACAAGCGGTAATCGCAAAAAGTAATATTTTGTCTATGGACGCACGAAACAAACGAACTTCCTGATCAACAACACTAATGTAAAGGCGCGAGCTCGATGTATGCATACTTACTAGTTGCTACTGCTTGTTGATTCGTACACAAGCAAGATCCCCGAGCTTCGCAGCATCGAGATTCCCAGCACTGGCTCGTCCACATACCTCGATCGAAACGCTAACCGAAAGGCTCAAGCACAAAAATACAACAAGCATGTGTTAAGACAAGCTATACGTCTCGGGTTTGTGCTAAAGCTTCGAGGTCTGGCCATTTAGGTTAGTTTAGAGACCACAAATGACGCTCTCGGGACCAGAAAACATGAGATAGCGGCCGTTAATAGTCCACGCTCTGTCGAAGTGTCGATCGAAACCGAAACCATGCCACTCTCCTCCCTGGCCAACTAGTTCCCAGAGTGCAACGCGCGCCGTGTTGCATGCAGGGCTTTATGGAAGTAGTCTATTCAAGGAATCATCTTGGCACGCGATATAAACAGCAGGGATGTCCTGGTTTCTCGCTGCCGCAACGCAGTCAAACGCAGTCAAACGCAACTGTCTGAACCGGCCTTAAAGGGGTACGGAAACGAAATGACGTGAGCGCGAGCTCTCTTCCTTTCGCTTGAAAGTCGGCCAGCGAGAAGCGCAATGCGTATCGCGCCGGTGACGTCAATAGTTCCTGCACTGCCAAGGGTACCGTAGTTGCGAGCGTTGCCGCTTGATGGCGTCAACGTGTGACGATCTCGCCTAGTAGTAATATCCGAGGACTGTACGTTCTAGCTTGCCCATAACGTCGTTCGCGACCATACCAGTATTTTATGTGCCACGAGCGTTCGGTTCACCGTGTTAGTTTCACGCCGCAAAAGTAGTAGCTCGAGGGAACCGGTAAGTAGAAATAACCGTTAGTACCCAGCAATGGCGAGGGGAGAGTGATCTACCCTCATGAATTATACTCTTTACTGGAATTCTTCTTTTTCATCTACCCTCATGAATTATACTATTGAGTTCCCAGGGGTAACTTCTTCTTCTTCGGTATGATATTTGGTGGCTAGCGTTCACATGTTTCTGACTAGGTTTCTCACTTGGGGCGCTCCCAGAAGAAGGTGGTGCCTGTCCCTAGCCCATATTTATGCAAAAATATCGGCGCTAAAATTTCGTTTCCGTACCCCTTTAAAGCGATTCGGCTTGGAGCCGTATTTGTATGATCCTTCCGCATCGTCAACTTCTTCAGGACAGACACGCGCACCAAGCCTGGGAACAACCGAAGCGTCAACGAGCCATGCGCACGCGTTTGCGCGTCGCACGAGAGCTGAAACCACGGTGGCTCACTTCGTTTTGGCTCTTTCCACCAAGACGCCTCGGTATTGCGTTCAGGCCTAGGCAATCTATACCAGTGAGTGGACATACCGCTGTGGCGCTGCTTGCAGAGGCATGTTGTCGTCACGACATTCCATTGAAGCTTCATAACCAACTACCAGGTGGTTTTTGATTATCGTTTAATTCACTTTAAAATATGTTATCTTGCGTTTTCTAGCGCAATATTTATGTTTCTGTGGTTCTACTGCTACCTGCGTCCTTGGTTCAGTATCCCTTTGAACGTGCGCCACTTATTATGGACGCTAAATTCTTTGGTTCAGTATCCCTTTAAGATAATACTCTTCAGGTGAGGTCAGCGCGCTCCTCGCGCAGTGCAGATAAAGTTCGCTTTTCACTCTCTCTCTTTCTCTCTCACTACGGTTTCAAGCAGCGCCGGCAGACGACTCGTCGACCCGTGGGCACGGCAAAGACGGCTCGTGCCGCCTCATGCTCCACACGCGCAGAGCTCCAGCAAGGTTGTCGCTCGTGCAGAAAGACCACGGTGTACCGGGGTGTCATGGCAACGAATAATTTTTTTCGCTCTCACACAGTTTCGCCGTTTGGCCGCCGGCGACACTGTCAGCCGCGGGCACGGTGGCCGCGGAATAATGCAGGCTTTCGGATGCCCGTCGAACGAACACTATCTGATTCCTCGCGCCGCGCGTTCAGCCCCGCCGTGTCCTCACCTAAAGAGTGTATCTTACCCCGTGGTCGAGGCTGGGGGACATGGCTGGTGAAGTTGAAGCTTTTGGTCTCGGACCTCTATTCCCTGGACGTGTAGATACGTCTCACCGTCGCGAGGCTGGTACTAACGCATGTCTACGGTTAGGTTGAGGAACTGTAAGAAGTTCGCGCCAAGGATAGGGTACTTGACGTCCGCGATTATAAATATCCAGTGGAAAGTCCGTCTTAATCCGAGATCGAGATGATGGATTTCTCACCATAGGTGTTAACAGCTGAGCCATTGGCCGCAGCTAGAGATGTCAAAGGCTGACAGCGTCGGCGGTCCTCCGGAGTTGAAGGATAAACGCAGATTTCCGTGCCTGTGTCCACGAGGTATCGAATTTTCGTGGTATTGTCAGTGATGAAGAAAAGACGGCTCTTTTCAGGGATCACCACATTGGCCGTCTTTAACGTGGTGCTCTCGCGTTTCCCATAGAGCAGGGTGGCGAGCAGTTGTTTGCCGCATCACCGAACTTTTGGTGGTACCAGCAGATGCGGTTTGTTGAGTTTGGAGAGCTTCTGTGTCCAGTGGTTCGGTGTAAACTGGAGGAGCGAGACCGAGGACGAAAGGTGGTCGACGCTCGTAGTTCGGCAACCTGCACCGATAGGGTGTCGACTTTTGATGAAAGACGATGGATGATCTCAAAAAGCTTCATGTCGGTGTGGAGAGGTGGAACCTGCTGCGTGGGAAGCACTTGGTGGGTAGCGTAAAGAGCTGGGGAAGCAACCTCCATGATCTTGTCCGCCATGCGTGCTAGCGCTTCCAGGGACGTTGAGTCGGATGTTGTAAGTATCATGCGCACGTTATTGGGAAGCCTTTGAAGAAAGAGCTCGCGGATGAGTGAATTATCCAGGTTGTCGGCTCTATCTACTAGTAGCTGCTGCATGCGGCGAAGAAGTTGGGACGGCTTGCGGTCGCCTAGTTCTTCGGCGGTCAGCAACTGTTGCAGCCGTTTCTGCTCGGAGGCGGTAGTACGCTGGATTAACGCATCCCTTAGGCCATCGTAAGGATTTTCCGGAGGAGCACGGAGGAGATCTCTTACGATTGACGTGGTCGCCTGGGGCAGGGCCGTCACGACATAATCGAATTTGGCTCGCTGAGAATTGATGCGGTTGTTGCGGGAAAAGGCGTCAGCGTGAAGAAACCAAAGTTCTGCGTCGTTTGTCCAAAAATCGGGCAGCTTCAGGTGGATGGCGGCAGCGTGTGAAGGAGCGGTAGCAGACCCGGCCGCTGCATCGCCATCTGATGTTTCGTGGCCATCAGGGTGGGACATCTCGGAGTCGGAGGCACGAAGTGCAAGGTATCTGGCAGTCCGGGTCACCAATTTGTGGTCATCATACTGAGAGGCATTCTTTGCTGACACACTTGTTATTTACATATTTTACAGATAGATATTTACAAACGGGCCAGTCCGAGATAATGTCTATTGGCGACGTGCGCGACCGAAAGCGTCGCTGTAGTCGGCCTTGCACGATTGGCCGAACGCTGACTATGACGTCAGAAAAGGATTTATCATCGACGGAAATAAGAGGAATGAAAGAACTTTAATTTTGACGGTGTTGGCAGTGTTTCTTTGAGAACGCAATGATTTCAAGCTTCCACCATGCTATTTACAAACACCATCGAACTTGTTGTTTGCAAGGTAATGACGTCACAAGGGGGAACCATAGGAGGGCGCCGCCAAAACATCTCGCCGCTAATATCAGATGAGACGAGCCTGGGTTCCAGCCGGCGTATTCCATCGTCGGAGCTTGTGTCGCGTGTGTGCCGCTCGTGGTGCGAGGCTCCTGCCACGTTCGCTGTGCGTGCGTTGGTGCACGTTGCTCTACGGTGTAGATGGTGTCGCCCGCTAGTTCGCTACACCTTTATATATCAGCATCTGTTACAGGGGGGATCGGTGGCCGACAGTTGAGTATTTGAGTGAGGTTCCTCGGAAAAGATTGTATAAGGCTGTGTGCGATACTGTGTTACCTGTACCTCTATACAGAGCCTTATACTGTGCGGGCCCAGGGCAAGATGTCTTGAAGCGCGTTAAAGGGATACTGAACCAAGGAATTTAGTGCCCATAATAAGTGGCGCACGTTCTTTCCACGAGCCAACAGCCGCCGGTGTGCGCGAGCACACGCAACAAAAATGACGTCAAAGACCCCCATTCGCGGTTAAGATGACAGTGAAATGTATGGGCTTCGGGCCAAAGGAGAATAAAGACAAGTTTTTCATCTACACAGTGGTGTCTGGTCTAAAAGGTAAGCGATTAATTTGTCTAACAAGCACGTAGCTTTCACTTGTAGAGATGAAAAGCATGTATTTATTCTCCTTTGGCCCGAAGCCCATGCATTTCACTGTCCTCTTAAAGGGATACTGAACCAAAGAATTTAGCGTCCATAATAAGTGGCGCACGTTCAAAGGGATACTGAACCAAGGACGCAGGTAGCAGTAGAACCACAGAAACATAAATATTGCGCTAGAAAACGCAAGATAACATATTTTAAAGTGAATTAAACGATAATCAAAAACCACCTGGTAGTTGGTTATGAAGCTTCAATGGAATGTCGTGACGACAACATGCCTCTGCAAGCAGCGCCACAGCGGTATGTCCACTCACTGGTATAGATTGCCTAGGCCTGAACGCAATACCGAGGCGTCTTGGTGGAAAGAGCCAAAACGAAGTGAGCCACCGTGGTTTCAGCTCTCGTGCGACGCGCAAACGCGTGCGCATGGCTCGTTGACGCTTCGGTTGTTCCCAGGCTTGGTGCGCGTGTCTGTCCTGAAGAAGTTGACGATGCGGAAGGATCATACAAATACGGCTCCAAGCCGAATCGCTTTAAAGGGGTACGGAAACGAAATTTTAGCGCCGATATTTTTGCATAAATATGGGCTAGGGACAGGCACCACCTTCTTCTGGGAGCGCCCCAAGTGAGAAACCTAGTCAGAAACATGTGAACGCTAGCCACCAAATATCATACCGAAGAAGAAGAATTGTTACCCCTGGGAACTCAATAGTATAATTCATGAGGGTAGATGAAAAAGAAGAATTCCAGTAAAGAGTATAATTCATGAGGGTAGATCACTCTCCCCTCGCCATTGCTGGGTACTAACGGTTATTTCTACTTACCGGTTCCCTCGAGCTACTACTTTTGCGGCGTGAAACTAACACGGTGAACCGTACGCTCGTGGCACATAAAATACTGGTATGGTCGCGAACGACGTTATGGGCAAGCTAGAACGTACAGTCCTCGGATATTACTACTAGGCGAGATCGTCACACGTTGACGCCATCAAGCGGCAACGCTCGCAACTACGGTACCCTTGGCAGTGCAGGAACTAT
This sequence comes from Ixodes persulcatus, assembly GCA_013358835.2. Classification (NCBI taxonomy): domain Eukaryota; kingdom Metazoa; phylum Arthropoda; class Arachnida; order Ixodida; family Ixodidae; genus Ixodes; species Ixodes persulcatus. The sequence goes on from JABSTQ010011292.1 coordinate 99,199, forward strand.
TGACGTCACCGGCGCGATACGCATTGCGCTTCTCGCTGGCCGACTTTCAAGCGAAAGGAAGAGAGCTCGCGCTCACGTCATTTCGTTTCCGTACCCCTTTAAGCGCGAATGGAGATCTTTGACGTCATTTTTGTTGCGTGTGCTCGTGCTAACCGGCGGCTGCTGGCTCGTGGAAAAAACGTGCGCCACTTATTATGGACACTAAATTCTTCGGTTCAGTATCCCTTTAAGCGTATGGTGGTGCCCGCAGGCACCAAGACTTTCTTCTTTAAATTACATTCAGGTACACTGCCGGTCAAGACATGGCTAAACAAGAGGGGACTTTTTGTACCGTGGGGGATCACTGCTTTTTATGCAAGAAGCCAGAGACGGTCGAACACGTGTTTCTTGAGTGCTGGGACGGGGTCTTCTTCTGGGACGTCCTCCAACGTACCCTGAAAAAGGACCTCCCCCTAGACGCGCATGGAATCCGTTATCTATCGGTTAAAAACGAGGAAGGTTTTCCCTTTGACCTGGTTATGCTGTTGGGTCTGCACACTATTTGGAAGTCCCGAATGGCTGTACACAACGCTGACAATAATGTACGGGAGGTGCGGGAATATTTTCGTGAAAGTGTATCTTTGTTAGTTGAAGTCAACAGAGCACAGAGGTGCAAACTTGAGTGGCTTCCGCGCATTGAAGCACTTTTGTCCATGAAACAATTTTAGCCTCCGACGCCAGTCACTTCGGACTGGTTTAGTTTAGCCTTGCCGGCAATAAAGAAATAAGAAAAAAAATCGGTGGCCGAGTGGGCTAGCGCGCGCACACCAGCTCGGAGCACGTGGAGCGAAAGCTCGCGCTGCAGAACCCAGGGATCCTGGGTTCAATCCCCACCCCTGCCCGTTTCGATCTGGATGAGCATCGTACCGGCGTGCGGTCGTGTATCACTACTGCGTGGTGCACGTTAAAGACCCCAGGCTAGCGGTTGTACTGCACTGGCTAAATTGCTCATCTACAGCGAGTGACTCGTCGCAACATTAAAAATGGCTGACCAACGACTCGCTGTATAAATATCCACACAACCCCAATTATCTGTTACAATGTACCGTCGCCATTTGGATAATCTTGCATTTGTCTATTGACTTTATGTGTGTTGAGGATTTTCTTTTGCTGGTTTTATTGTTTGTTTTGGTGCACCACGGGGAAGACTGATGTGTTTTTTTGGCACCCAAAATAAAGACGATTATTATTATAACCCTGTTGCTGACCCTCCTAATTCGATGGCCACAAATGACAGCCCTTTTTGCCAGCACTATCTATTGTCGCCATAGCGCTGACCACTCGTTTGCAGACATCTCTGGACTAGTCAAGCCTGTCGAACCGTCATTTGCAAAGAAAAGTGGTGCTACATATTTTCTTCTGTCTCTGCAATACAAGGCAGCGTTTGTCTTTGCCTGATCGACGCCTACACAGAGTCGCAAATACTTCTTCAGAAAGCTCTTGTCTCCAATATAATCAAGTATATAAAGAACATAACATTGCCACTCTTTCTGAGCACTTGTGCTACCCACTTATCTACCCACTTCTGCCAGCATAAAAGCAGCAATATTACAATATTAGTAAGTTAGCTATCAAAAATTAAACACAGTTTGGTCACTCTGCATGGGACACAGTCTGATTTATTCGACTTGTAGATTTGGTGTCCATCGGATCGATTCCAGAAAAGCAGACCTTACCAAATTTCACCTGCAAAGTGCAAAGTTATCTAATAACATTTCAATGAAATGTTGGAAAAAAAATAATTCAACCCATCTTCATCCCTTGGCCATCCCCCATTGCCCTCGTATAAAGAATTGAGGGCTGAATGTCGCATGCTGCAAATTAAATGATTAGCAGTGGTCATGCACTGGCAGTACACGCATCGGCAGGGTGGAGGATAAAAGCTCAAGTTGACTTAAATCACAATTTAAATCATGATTTAGATCACCATTTTAATCATACATGGGTAAACTACTCCCAGAATGTAATTTAATTACAACTACTTCGCTCCCAAAGTAGTTTAACTACAGTTAAAATTACTAATACCTGAAAACTAATTCATTGCAGTTACAAATTACTTCTGAAAACTAATGCAATTACTTTAGAATTACTCATTTCTGAAAGCGACCCTACTTGGGCCACATAATTTTAAACCAGTTGTTTAGAATGCAACGCATTTGTTCATTCCTTACCAAATGTCTGAGGAGGCTTAAGCATCGCTGTATAAATGTCACGTATTGTACTTTCTTTTTCTAAATATTGTTAAATTAATGATAGCACCTGACAGTTTTGGCAATGAAGTCCTACATTCTTATATTTTAAATAATATAAATCAGTTCATATACTCGAAGACGCCAGATCGCTAAAGTAAAATTGGGTTGCCACACTTTTGTTACACCGGAAAATAGAAACGTGACAATTAGTGATACCCAAATATTTTAATAAAGTCAATATAAAACTACAATCCGCACGCGCTAATACGACCACATTGACATACAAGCGTTTCATGTTATCGTAAATTATTTACATTGAGTTCAAATTATAATGGCTCAGAAATATATAAGAACCGAATTGGGGCTCCCGAACCAATGGTGACAATATTCACAGGAGCGAGGTTAGTCTCAAAAATGCGTATGCAAATAGTATCCAAAGTAAAACCAAGAGGAAATAAACTTTAAAATAATACAATGAAACAAACATGCGACAGTCCTGGAAGAGGGATGTAAAAAACCGGCAGAAAGAGAAAAATAACTTAATATACAATTAAAATTTCCAACCTCAACTGAAAGTTGAAGCTCAGTTGTTTTCTTTACATATATTGGCATGTTTACGCTGTTGCTTTCTTCTCGCACCACAGACGGCGCCACACGGCACCGTTGAACTAGGCTCCAAAGAGGATTGTCTCTTAGCCTGCAGTGTAAGCAACAAAACAACAAACAATGGAAAGCTATTTTTATTGTGCATGTGTGTCAGTGTGTCACCGAGCGCTAGGCCGCTTGTGCGAGCGCTGAGGCTTTCAGAGAGGTTCCATTGGCACAGGAGGAAAGCCTCGCAAAAGTAATTATAATTGTGCCTCCAAGTTTGTAATTACTGGTGCTGGAAAGTAAATAAATTACAATTGCCATTATTTTTAGCTGAAAATAATTAATTACACATACAAATTATCAGAAAAGTAATTAAATTACAGTAATTCAATTACTGTAGTTGAATTACTACCCAAGTATGATTTAAATCACACTGTTTTTGCCATGTTGATTGAAATCAAACATTTTGATATAAGATATTTGAAAAACATTGATACACCACTGAAACCCCAATCATTTTATTATTTTCAATTGCCTTCATCTTTTCATTCCATGTTAAATAATTATCAAGTAATATCGATTGAGGATAATGAGCAAATATAAGACTTCTTCGAGGCAAAAGTAAATCGGAGAATTGAATGCTCTCTTTACTTTTCAGCTCATTCTTCATGTATAGCAAAACAAGGGAAAGAATACAGTCAAGAACAAAAAAAAAAAAAAAAAAAACTGCATGCATGAACAAGCATACAAACTCAAATACCAGCAGAGAGAGGTATAGAAGCAGGAAGAGAGACTAAAGTATATGTCTGTGGTTGATCTGGCATATTCTAGTGTATTTCATATTTCGAGAGAGATAATATTTCTCTCAAAATAATCAATTTTAATAAAATCAATATTTTTTGTTTGTTTATTTTACCAGTGAGATAACTGTAATTTGGTTGATTATAAAGTCATGTTCAGTCAATCAATCCGGCCCGTTGCCATAAGTGTTCTTTGGAGGCCGAGATTCGGGTACGGATTTCTTGCAGTAAATGTAGATGACGAAGAAGTATTTCTCGGCCGCTTTTCCGCAGTACACAATTTTGTAAGGTGAAGCGCACTCGCGGGTTTCTTGCTTTCCTGCAAAACAAAGTGTTGCATTGAGAAGCACGCTTATGTGATGTTAGGGATTCGTCGCCTGGCTTCCGAGCTATCAAGACGTATCACGATGAGTTCCGTAGGAGCGGTAACGGCCGCTGATAGCCGTGGGATTTCTGCTGAGTTAGGCTCCCAAGGATACAGGATCGTACTGCCTCCCCTGCCCAAGGGCGTTCACGCCCTAAATTTTGTCTTTCTGCACGCCGACATTACGGCGCGGCCTTATCGCATTGAAGATTTTAAAGCTGGACTCGAGAAAGCGGGAGTACTATAGACCTTTCCAATGTTTACAAAATCACAGTCCAGCGTGCGATCTTCACAGTCCAGCACGTGCGTGTTCGTCGCTTCGGAAAGCGAGCAAAGCACGCGCCATACGCACGAACACTCAAAATGGCACCGGGCACACGCTCTTTCTTGGAAAGGTCTATACTTCGTCTCACCTTAGCATGGACTAACCGCGAATGCTGTGCTAGCGCGAGCGGCTAGCCTTGACTGCCTTGACTGGAGCACTCGCTGCACGGGCGCTCGTGCAGCCGCCGAGGCTTCATTCGACGCAACTATCTCGCGCTTTTAGCACGCGCGGCTAACAATAGTCCATACTAACGTGAGACGAAGTTTTTTTTTTTTTTTATAGGCGAAATCGCCGCATGTGGTTCATTTCAGATGAACCATGTGTGGATGGTGACACTGAAAACACCGTTGGCCAAGAAGAAGCTGGTGGACGCCGCGTCCTTCGAGGCTAAAGGGAGACGCTGCGTCGTCATCGACCCGGAGAAGGCCGAGGTGAGGTTGATTCTTCATTGGATTCCTTTTCACCTTCCGGACGAAACCGTGAAGAAGGAGCTGGAGCCGTATGGCAAGGTTGAGGACGTAGCCTGAGAAACCTGGCGTGTCGGAGGCTTCGAAGGTGTGCAGTCGACCAGTCGAGTCGTGAGGCTGACCCTAAGGGAAGGCGTCACCCTCGAGAAGCTGCCGCACCAACTACGGCTCCCAGGATGCACGGCCTTGGTGCTGGCCCCGGGTAGAGCTCCGCTCTGCCTCAGGTGCCGTCGAACCGGCCACATTCGTAGGGAGTGCCGGGTGCCGCGCTGCGAGAGCTGCCGGCGTTTCGGACACCTACGCGACGACTGCAAGAAAACCTATGCAGACGTGGCTAACGGCGGCCCTGAGGATGATGCCTCGGAGCTCCTCATGGACCAGGATGAAGCTGAGGACGCGGCAGGCAGAAACTCGGAGGGCAGCCAACCTCAGGGACGGGCCGAGACCATCGTGGTCGTCCCACCACCCGAGACGTCCACCACGGCGGAGCTCCCCGCAGACAACACGGACACCCCGAAACCGGTGAGCGACGACGTCGCACGCGTTTCGGCCCTCCAGGGGGACCAGCGCGAACGCGACTACGCCAGCCGGGAGTCGACCCTGGCTGCCGTTGAAGGGGAGAACGACCAGAAGGACGGCGAGATGGACGCTGTGAGCGGCTCTGCCAAGCGTCCCCTGGAACCGACACCAACCCAGGAGCCCGGTCAACCGGGGAACCTGCAGGAGAGGTTGCTCCAGAGGTGGCAGACGGTGACTTCCAAGAGGGGCCGACGCCACGCCGCTCCTCAAGGACCGCCGGAGGGCCACGTGCTGAAGGCTCCACAGTGAAGGAACTGTACTGCGCCTGAGTAATATTGCTTAGGCGGCCTAGTACAAGTAAGAGTGTTGCATTTTTTGTATGTGTTTATCTGTTTGACTCAAGCGGCTTTTTGTACCGTAGCCTCGCCTTCTCTTTTTTTAGCACCGTGATAGGAATGTCTCTTAGCTTCGCCACTTTAAACGTCCGAGGGTTGGCCTCGTCGAGGAAGCAGTACCAACTCCAGCGTCTGGTAGAGGACGAGCAGCCGGACTTTCTGGCGGTGCAGGAAACTAAATTGCAGACAGAAGAGAACATTGAGCGAGCGCTGAGGCCTTATCTCCGGCGATATGAAGTTGCCGCTAGTCATGCTGTGGGTCGGTCGGGGGGTTGTTTTCTTTTTTAAGGAAGTCCGTGAACTATGAAAATCTGCAAGTTGTTATCGATGAGTGCGGGCGGTTCATTTCTTGTGATTTCACGCTGTCAGATGTCCAGTGGCGAGTGATATGTATCTACGCGCCCAATAACGCGAGGGATAAAGAAGTCTTTTTTCAGTTTCTACGTAATTATCTGGAGTGCGACAAAGTTGTCGTGTGCATGGGTGATTTTAATTGTGTCTGTGACGAGCGGGATAGTACTGGAGCGACCACGAGTGGTGACAGAAGTTCGAGCCTTTTGAAAGAAATTGTGGATGTGTGTGCGCTCGAGGACGTCAGTGCCTTACGCACCATAAGAAGTGGCGTTAGGTACACGCATTTTCAAAACACGTCGCACGCCCGTTTAGATCGTATTTATGTTACAGTTGACGTACTGCGCAGTGTGCACGGCTACCGTGTCCAGCCCATCTTTTTTTACTGACCACTGTCTGGTAAGCGTAAAAATCGGTAAGAAAGAAAGCACAGCCTCTCGTTTTAACTGGCAGCTTTGGAAATTAAACCGATCACTTTTGAATGATAAACTTTTCTCAACCACTGTCACTGAGCTGTTGCGGGGTGTGGCCGAAAAAGAGACTTGTATCAGGGAGGCCTGGGAAGGATTCAAAGAGGGAGTTAAGCTGGCCGCGGTAGAAAGGGCCAGTAACATCACCTTCCAAGCTCGAGCTCGCGAAAGGCAGTTGAAGCGAGATTTTAACGCATTGTGTCGAGTAGAGTGTGAGCGCCCTGGAACTTGTGGCGACGACATTCGGCACATTAAGATGGAGTTAGATAAAGTATACAATGAAAAGTATCAGGGGGCAGTCGTGCGGGCACGCACGGAGAAATTTCTGTTGGGAGAACAGCCGACTAAGCGTGCTCTGGCTGAGAAAAAGAAGTATGCCCTGAATCGAGAAATAAGAGAAATAGAATATAAAGGGAAAATTAGCAGCGATAAAGATGTTATAGAAGAAGCCTTTGTTGAGTACTTAGGAAAACTTTTTGGGGAAAAAACCGACTCCCGTAGGATTTCGGAAATTTAAAGATTTTTTGTCACTCATGCCCAAGTTGGATGAGGAAGTTACAACGTGGCTCGAGGGAGAAATCACGCTATTAGCGGCGAGAAGTTTTGGTGGCGCCCTCCTGTGGTTCCCCCTTGTGACGTCATTACCTTGCAAACAACAAGTTCGATGGTGTTTGTTATTAGCATGGTGGAAGCTTGAAATCATTGCGCTCTCAAAGGAACACTGCCAAAACCGTCAAAATTAAAGTTATTTCATTCCTCTTATTTCCGTCGATGATAAATCCCCTTTCCGACGTCATAGTCAGCGTTCGGCCAATCGTGGAAGGCCGACCACAGCGACGCTTTAGGTCGCGCACGGGCTAATACTTCGTTTCACTTTATCTGCGAGCGAAGCCAAAGATTGAAGCGCGAGACCAGCACTTTTTGCGTTTCTCCCCAGCTCGCGCGCTCGAGCAAAGTCTGAACGCAAGGAGCTTTCGTGCTCGCGCTTCCAGCTTTGCCTTCGCTCGCACATAAGGTGCGCCGCCATCTTGAGAATTGCGGCGCCGACGACGCTATCTAGCGGCTTAGAAAAAATTACACCATCTTCCCGAGGGGAACCATGGGGTGATGCGGAGCATCGTGTTGGTTCCGAGGAAATTGTCAGTGTCGTGCTGACGTCGAGAGATGGCGCCACCGACTTCCCTAGCGTTACCCCCTACGCGAGCCTTCGTCGCGGCTCGCGGCAGAGAAACTTGGAACGCTCGCCGCTCGCCGTTTATTTTTTTTCACACTTGAAGGAGAGGAGACTAGAGGAGGAGAGTTGCGCGTGCGCGCGCGGGTGTGAGGAGAAGCGAACGCACGCGCAGTGCACGCAGCTGGTAGAGAGAGAGAGCGGAGAGAGTAACGCGCAGCTGTTGGAGAGAGGGAAGGAGGAGAGTTGCGCGTGCGTAGTTCGAGTGCCGACTACAACGCCGACGCCGCGGGACATAGACCCGAGCAAGAGATGCTCCGCATCTAAAAAAAAATACCGGCTAGTTCTGGCAGCACAGCTATCTGGGTAGGCAACGGTGTGGGTATGGGGAGAACTTGGCTAGACTTGGCTATGGTGCGCTGCAATAACTTGGTTGGAGCTTGTCCGGTTGAATCCAGCTGGCTACTCGAGAGAACGAGGACGAAGACGGTGGGGTGTTTTGATTGAGTTTCCACAGCGAAGTATATTTGAGCAGTTTAATGTAGTCTATGCAGGTAAGCTCTCGGCATTTGATAGCTCCATCTTGAGTGGTGGCATGTAGACTTTTTCATACCTTTCACATACCATGGGGCTTGCAGTGATAACCTAATTGGACCACCTCCACCGGGAGTTAAAATCGGTCCTCTCGTCGTAGACGAGGTGGTCGTGAGCTTAAACGTGACGTTGAGTCTGATACAAATCTCTCGCGATTCAAGCTCGCAATCGATTGACTTCATAAATAAGGATTCTTGGGGAAAATGTGAAGCTCGATAACATTGCAGCCACACTAGCGCTGCAGCTTCTTCTGCTCATGGCACACTTTCTGCTATTGTTCTCATGCTTTTAAAATTATTTATCAACCCGACGACCACGCAGTGGTAGCCAGACAACCGTAGATTTTCGGAAATTTGCAGCACACGGTAAAAGGAGCACTCGGAACTAACTCATGCACGACGTCCGTTTTTAAGCCTTTTCGCCCATACCCTTGGCGGTTGCATACCTGTGTCAGCGGGCAATCCAAAAATACACCTGGTCGAGGGTACATCAGTTACTGGCTGGTTTGAGGTTATGCGAGCGACAACTTTTCTTGGCAATGCTGCCAAAGCTACAGAGCCGAGGCACGCTGCCTTCTTACGCAGCTGAACACAGTCCCCAGGTCTAAATTGTGTTTTGGCTGTAACGTAAATTATAATCTTAATATTTGTCATTTGAATAATAATTGTCACATCACTATGAATCTTGAACAATAAAAATGTAAAAATTAAATTAGTTTTGTAGTTACTATCTGGTATACTTCGTTTCACCTTATCTTGTACCGCAGCGAAAGCTAGAAGCGCGAGCTCATAGCGTTGGCAGCTGCCCTTGGTGCACGAGAGCGTGTGCCGCCGAGATGTGCTTTAGAGCAAGGAACTCGCGCTTGTAGCCTTTCCTGCGGTACGATTCAAGCTGAAACAGAGTATAGTAGGTAACAAGAGGAAAAAGAGGTAGAGGAGCACAGAACCACGAGATCGTGAACGGCACGAGAGCGAACGATAAACCGACACCATCGAAACGGACGTGCCCGGGATTTCTTCCTTAACAGATGGCATCTGGGGGGCTATGTTGCGCTTTTTGGACTCCCAGGAGACTAGGGAGAAGGAAGTGACGTCAACAACGCAGCAAATGCAGATTGGATGTTGATTTTGTTTTCTTCTGTCAACATCCAATCTGCGTTTGCTCTAGTCGTTGACGTCACTTCCTTCTTCCAAGTCTCCTGGGAGTCCAAAAAGCGCAACATAGCACCCCTGCTCTGAGCCCGGGTGCGTACGTTCACTGGAAACGGTTTCATAGACACTAATGAGCTGTATAGAGTGCTTGCCTTGAACGCCGAGAACGAAACCAAAACTGAAAACGAAACCAAAACTGACGTAATGAAAGCCCGGATGCTTGGCGGAGTTATACATGTGTAGGAGCTCCGCCCCCCCCCCCCCCCCCCCCCCCCCCCCCCCCCCCTAGCATTCCCTTCATTGCCAAGAAAGGTTGTCGCCGAGTATAGCGAGACACAAAAACCCCGGGGCCTGATGGGCTTTGGGCCGAATTTTACCAAACCTTTAAAGATCGCCGTAGTCCCGTACTGTTGGCCGTATTTAACTCTTGTGCTTCCCTCACAGCAAGCATGTGCTGTTAGACTGTTACCATCACACACTCGACTGCGACTTTTCGTAAACAGTGAATTGGCCTATAGAGAATTACAATAAAGTGACAGACATGTATGTGCCAGCCTGCCAGGCAGTGAAGATTACATGCTGGCCTGCGGATTTGTAAACATTGAAATACTGACTGCACCCATCTGAACATTTACACACATTTGAGGTCCGGTCCGAACAAAGTGGTCACCTCGTAGAGGTTGCACTGCAATCCTTTGCAGTCCAACCTCAGGCTGACCAGGCTTGTCATTTGAAGAACACACCCTCCTGAAAGAATACTAGCTGAACCAACTGGAAGTTTGAAGCTCGATGAACCCAAATCGGCGTGCCTTGGAAAAGACAAGCTTTGAGCTTTGTTTTATTCCAGAAAATCAGCAAGGATGTTAAAAGTTCGAAAACCACTGTCTACCGCGTTCCTTTGTGGAGGCCCACACCATACTGATACCGAAGTCGGAGGACTTGTCGAAGAGGCTCAGCGTGACGGGATATAGACCGATTACATTATGTAACATAGACTACAAGATTTTCACTAAGATCATTACGCGTAGGCTCCAGTGTGTCATTCGGGACCTCATCGGGGATCATCAGACATGTGGTATTAAAGGAAGGTCCATTCAAACTAATATCCATATAGCGAGAAGCATTTTTGAGGCTGTTGGGAGGGATAAAGTGGCAATGATACAATTAGATTTGGAGAAAGCGTTTGATAGAGTTAGGCATGATGTTCTAAAGAGTATTTTATTGCATGTTAATGGAGGCAAAATTGTCCTAAAGGGCGTGGATATGGCGTACAAAGGTTGTACCACCAGGCTTGTTTTAAATAATAATGTCTCCAAGAAAATTGCAGTGCTTTCGTCAGTCAGGCAGGGATGTCCTCTTTCACCTTTACTATTTGCTCTGTACCTTGAACCCTTCTGTGTGAGCGTGATAGCTAGCTAGAATATCCGGGGGTTTCTGTTCAATAGTGTTGAAGTTAAAGTGGCCGCTTACGCTGACGATGTGGCTATTTTTTTTTTGTAAAGACGAACAAAGCGTCATGCAAACTGTCGAGCTCACGAAAGAATATTGTAACGCCACAGGAGCGGCAGTGAACTGGGGGAAATGTTGTGGGGTGTGGCACGGGAGGTGGGCTTTAACACCGCATTACTTTGAAGGCTTTAATTGGGAAGCGAAGCCATGTACAGAGTGCGACACTGTTAGCGCGAACAAGCGATCGCCGGTTTTCCCAGTTTTTCTCTTTGGAACCAAAAGATGCCATCCAAGTTATTATTGCTACGGAAAGAGCTCATTTAGTTCTATAATTTAAGCGATGAAATTTCGTGCTCGCTAATACTATTTAGAAGTAAAATGCGAAAATGTGCCGATGTCCTGTTCGCGCTAACAGTGTCGCCATGTGTACGTATCTTGGGGTGCCCTTGGAACATTACAAAGTTAGCACGCCGTACTGAACGGAGCTCGCAAAAGATTTAAAGACGAAGGCGGACACTTGGGTCAGTCGAGACTTGTCAATTTTTGCGCGCGAAAGTGTGTAATATTTTTTTGATTGCAAAGATCTGGTACATTATGCAAGTTTTGGCTTGTACACGAATGAGTATTCAAAAGTTCCATAGGGTGTTTGCCACTCTCATCTGGAAGTCCGGGTGGGAAAGGATGAGAAGAGATAACCTTTTCCGGAGCGTCAAGTCGGGAGGCCTTGGCCTCTCGCACCTTTTCGTCCGTAAGATTGTTTCGCGCTTCTTGTTCCTACGCGACCAGAATCGTCCTTTCCTACGTGCAATTATCCAGGTGAGACTGGCGAACTCTTTGCCGGCAGTGTTGGTGACTAGTGAATGTACTGAACCCCCTTGTTTTTCTGGTTATTTAAAAGAAGTGAAAGAGGCTGTATTGTTTTTGCGAGCGCGTTTTTCGATGGACTACCTGGGTAGTGTCACTAAAAAGAAGCTCAGTCGTGACCTGATTGAGCTCCTCTTCCCTGCGCCACTGTATCGATCATTGTAAGCCAATGTCCGGGTCAAGATGTGCTCCGGCGTGTGAAAAGGATGTGTGTTCCACCAGCGGTTAAGTCCTTTTTCTTTAAATTGCACAGCGAGACATTGCCAGTCAAGCCATGGCTAAGAGATAAGGGGATCTTTGTTCCTTGGTCGGTGGACTGTCTCCTGTGTAAGACACCAGAAACCATCGAACACGTTTTTATATACTGTTGGGATGCTGTGTTTTTTTTGGGACATCCTTCAAAGGACCCTGAAAAAAGATTTTATGTTGTCCCCGGAGACCATTAGGTATTTACCTGTAGGAGAAAGTGACACTGTGCCCTACGACCTTTTTATGATACTCGGCCTGTTTAGTATCTGGAAAACAAGGATGGAATTTCGGCATGCTAACCCAAAAATTAAGTCTGTCCAGAAGCATTTCATCGATATTGTAAACGAGGTTCAAACAGTGTATTGCAGAACACCAGAAACTACGCCTGAGTGGGCACACTTGTTCAGTGAAATTAGGAACATGAGAGAACTTTAGTTCGCCCACAGGTCGCTGGGCGTGAGCTCCTTGTAATCACATAGCATTTTGTGCTGCAATGTTGAGTTCAATAAAGAAAAAAAAAATGTGATGTTAGGTGCTTTCCCATCTCCTTGGAAGGGACAAGTACTGCACGTTTGCTGGTTCTTCGCTTTCCCACAAGGGAAATACCTGCAGGGGGAAGCGCACTTGCGGGTTACTTGGTCTGCGGCTTTCCCGCCGTACAGAATATAGAAGGGGGAAGCCCTCCTTCCAGGATACAACCTCTTTTCTGAGTTTCAAACTGTTCCACAAGGCACATTCTTGTAGGAAGAACCGCTTTTGTGGGTCTCGCTATTCTGGATAGCGTGCATTTGTAATGACAAGCGCGCTTGTGGGCTTTTTACTGCACAGATGCCATAGAAAAATATCCTTCCAGGGGTAAGTATACTTCCGAGTTAATCATATTTGTGTTGTGAAACCTCTTCTTCAGCAATGTTGCTATTGTGATGAAGCACATATTTTCACCCAATTATAAGGTTAGTACAAATAAATAGTGTGCAAAGGACGTCTTAGCTTCAGCCAGGACTTTGCTCTCAGCATACAATGTGTACGTAAAAGAAAACACATGCTGGTACGGCTATTTAATTTGAATTATTAAATCAGTATAAAACAGTAACAATCATAAATCTTTTTAGCGGCGAGGACCACTTGAGACCTAAAAATGTTAAATTGCATAACCAACGATGTACAAAAATAGTGCTTTCTTTATATTTCTTGCCTGTTTAATAGTTCGTACACTTAGAGAGTTCATTTATTAATTAAGGTATCTCTCTGCGATTCAGTACCATCTAACCTATGAAACAGTAATTACATTCAGGAAGCCATCTCCAGCTATCCCGACACTCACCAGTTCAATCGATCATTCCCTTGCATAGACACATAGGCTAACCTAGCTCGCACAGGACTCCAGCTTGACTGACACATAGGCTCTGCCCTTTCATACATAAGTTATTTCTGAATAATCACACAAAATTTAAGGTCGCATCAGCAAATTTTAATAAGAGAAGGAGATGATGGTCTATGTGTGAAATATGATTAATTAATGAAAGATTGTGAAGGGAAGTAAAAAGAAAGGATATACTAATATATGGGAGGGATAGATGTAAAGGAGATGGAAGAATAAGCAGAGAAATGAAACAAAATATTTAGTGCAGAAATATAAGTGTGCATAGCTAAGAGGATCATGTAGAGTGAAGAGACGGGAGTATAGCAAAATAATGTGGTCTAGCCGTGGGTCTCATGATCAGGATCTTGTCAGGAGACCAAACGGAATGTAAAATATACTAAAAAGGTTTCAGAGAAAATTATTCATACAAGGTTTTTGTAACAAATGTTACCATATGAGATTTTATGGGGAGATGCCCCAACCAATGATTCCTCAGAAAACAGAAGTGCACGTGACTCTAATTTCCCTTGAGATTTAGTTTCCTTACTGTTTGTAAGGTTCATGCAGGGTTTCCTGCTGATTTTATTATTGGAAGCTTCTCAGTTTTGACACAATTAATCTGAATTATAGCAATAATCCTCTGCCTCTCTGAGTATGAGTCTGTCTTTAAAATGCCATCATCATGGTCAGCATCAAGGTGTTTGGAAAACTTTATCAGGACACTTCCAACACATTCTGAAAATGATAAAAACCAAGTTAATGCTGATGAAGAACCCGAGAATTTCAGACATGTGCAGTAACTGGTCAATCAACGAATGTTTCTACAAAAGGTTGTGCAACAGGTGGTCATACAATAGGTGGTCGGCCAAGATCAGGGGAGGCTAAACTGACATTGCTCAAGAGCCACAAGCAAAAGTGTAAATTTTTGGGAAGCCACAATGCGGGATGGGGGTAATATAGTGGAAATCTCGTGCTTTCCTCATGCTTTCAAGAAGGCTGCCAAGTATACTGATGTAAATATTTACATCAGTATACATCGCAGAGCTGTCCTGTTGGTGTGTACCTCTCGAGCCTTCTTGCCCGTGTACCACCTCTTCTTTCTCCCCTGCACCCATTTGGCTTGTGCGCTACAGTGATTAGTAACACTGCTACCATTAAATCACTGGCTTTGTGACATGGCGTTTGGATTGCAGCTTGGGAGTCTTAGTGACAGAGATTATACTGAGATTACATGGTTGCTTTGATGCTGGACGAATATGCACAGTATGAATGCGGAAATCGATGATGTGCAACAGAATTAGTATTCGTTCAAAACAGGTAGAGGATTATGATTGAGGCATAATTCAGACATCTATTCTCAGCATCTGCAATGGTTCAAATTTTTCCAAACCTTAGAACTTTTCAGGTTTGAAAGTCCGGAAATTGTTGAAGTTCGAAAATGATAAAATTTCTCAACATAAGAAGTTCAAAATGTTTGGAAAATTTCCAAATGTTTTGAAACCCGGGTTTGATCTTTGAACCTCAAGTTCAAATAAAAAGATTCCAGCATATATTTCTATATGCAACTGAACAGTCGGTTCAGCCTAACTAAATGCAGAAGTGTAAAGTGGGGCAGCACGTTAGAATGTTGGGGCAGGAGAGAGTTTACGCTGCTATTGAATAGACTTACAGGACGGTGAAGGCGACACGCTCACTGATTGAGTCGGCCATCACATTCTGCTGTGATTACACTCTACGCATTCTACTGCAGAGACTAGGGCCAGACAGCATATGTGACCGAGTGGCCCGGTGAGCTTTAACCGTGAATGCGTCATATGGTGGGCACACCTTTTTCGGTACTGCTCGGTTTGATCGAAGGCACAAGTGTCAACACCTACAGAATCAACCTCAGAAGAGAATACTAAATCTGGTTTCTAGGTGGCTCGTATATGCAAGTGCAGTCCACAAACGAACACAAAAAAACAAATGCATAATATGTAAAAGAATATGCATGATTACAAATTGAGTTAAATAAATTCCACTTACAATACTTTGCTTCAAGTTGATTCCCAGTTAGGTCCCCATTGGTTCCCAACTGAAACCCCAACCCGGGTTCCGCGGGGGTCCCGGGGGTCCCTCCTATCCGTTGAACCTTCTTTCAGCTGGGTTACGCGCACTTACTGCTGTAAGTGGGAACCTTAACGTAACTCAGCTGGTGGCCCGTTGAAAACTACTTATTAGGTGCGATAATCAATGATTCGGGTCACGTTTAAGGTCTTTGCAACAGCGAACACCGCGCGCGGGCGCGCTCGGCCGTCACTACCGTCGATCACGCTGATGAAGGGAGCATAGAGCGTCGTGCTATGTTCAGTTCGCTGGCAGTGGAACGGAGGCTACGGGCACGAGATGAGCGACGAGACGTTTTTCTCACAGGACGAGCGCCCGGGATGAAGAAGCGTGCAATGCGCAATGCATGCGGGAGCCGAGTCGGAGTACGCGTACGCACGCGACGCAGGCGCTAGGGCCCACGCCCACAATAATAACGTCACGTGACACAAAGACAATAAAGATGTATTTATATGAATTGGTACTGCTTTCATAGCTCATAATTTTTGCTAGGCTGCGTTTAAATAGGTTGCAAATATACAGATTTTGTGACAAAAATGTTTAGTCACGTGACGTTTTACTGCAAGACTGCTTTAAAATCAAACGCGCTTATTTTTATTTTCATTTATTTTACGAGGCATATTATAATATGTATGTAACAATAACTTATATTACATATTTATAATTAACAAGGTGACGTCACTTCCTTTACTTCACTTCCGGCGTCGCAGGAGTGATTTGCACACAGACCTCACTCGTCCGACGGGCGTCGGAGGAAGTGCGGCCTTACAAATTCTCCTAGACGAAGAGGAGCCCGCAGGCGGGAGGGTGCCCCAAGTAAAGGCACACTACTTGGGCTTTGGGGTACTGTCCTTTCCCGCGTTCACTTCTTTTATTTTCTTTTTGCTTTCAGTTCGGGGAAAAGGGCTACATCATACTTTTATCTATTTTTGTGTGTGCGTGCGGGTCCATAGAACGGCTGCTTCTTCCAACGTAAAAATAATAAAAAAATAATAAACACACGAGAAGAATGAATATTAGGCATTTAGTTGACAACTTGGACTCCGTTTTGTAAATGCTCGATTGGAGTTTTTGAACCACTTTCTTTTCTCACAGAGCTCTGGCGTAGTCTCACAGATACTCACAAAGAATTCCCTTTCGTATGAATACACTATTGCTTCGCCGAAAGTCACAAGTTGCAGAGGTTCTAATGCTCTAACACATCGTTTGCCCAAACAGTCGCAGTCGTCATATGATTAAAGACTTGAGCGTGTTGGTGATCTACATTGACTTAAAACGAAAGAAACACACAACACACACAAAACAAAGAAACACACAACACAAACGACACACGAAAGCTGTGTCGTTTGTTTCGTCCCCTTGTGTGTTTCTTTCGTTTTAAGTCAATGTCGTCATATGAAAGGGGGCGAACTGTCGTGTTAGTCGTTGATGACAACGTCCATTGGGACGCCATTGTTAGGAAAAATCTTTTTATTTGTGTAGTTCACAATCTGGGGTACCCTCACTGCGGGTCTAGGTCAACTCGTCAAAAGCCAACTCGTCGACGGCCAACTTGTTGGCGGCCCATTCGTCGAATAGGCCAATTCGTCATAGGCCAACTCGTCGAAGGAAAACTCGTCAAAGAGGCCAACTGGTCGCCGCTTTTTTAAAAATGATATATTTATAAATATATCATTTTTTTCCTTAAATTTTAAAGCAAATACTGCCCATAATATTCATTGTTTTTTTTTTTCTTTTATGTGTAACTCTTTCGTAAAAAAATGTGTACAATAGGCGCTCTTCTTAAGAAACGGACCTCCCGTCTGCTCTTTCTTGTCGAAGGTAACAACTTTCCGCTTTCGTCACTTTCATGGTGCAGTGGGGCACGGTCACTACGTCGCTCGTGTGTCACTGGGGTGCGTGTTAACCTACCAGGCCCATCAATTGACGCCTCTTCGCGGCGACAATCTGCGACGGCTCATCACAAAATTGTCGACCCACCTGGCCCACCCGTTCACGCCATTCGCGCTGACATTTTGCGGCGGCTCATTACAAAATAAGTAATAAAGAAAGGTAACAAAGGGACGATCCTGAGATGACACATTTTTCAACTTGTCTAAAGGTTCTCTTCTGTTTTTGCCCTCTTGTAATTTTTCGTTCAATCTTGTAACTTAACAAAGGCGCTATCCTTAGTCCAAACACAAATAAAAATTTAGGTCAAAAGATAAAAAGGGACCACGAACTTTTACCTCGAACCGTCATTCAACCCATTCGAGGAATCGCCCTTCGACCGATTTCCCCTTTCGCAAGTTTCCCTTCGACGAATTGCCCTAATACGAATTGCCCTAAAGCGCCGTTCACACTATTGCGACTGAGTAAGACCGAGAATGACCAAGCCGGTTTTTAAGCCTTTTGCGACTTCTTAGGACCGGATGCGCTGCAGCGGAGCTGGTCCTAAGAGATCGCAAGCGGCTTAAAAACTGGTCTGGTCTCTCTCGAACTTACTCGGTCGCAAAAGTGTGAACGGGCCTTAAAGGACACATGCAAAGAAAAAAAAAACATTTTTTTTAAACAGCTTAGATGGATAAAGGATATTATAAAACGATTTTACAACGAAGAAAAAAAATTTTAGAGCTATATTTACGGCGCTATACGAATTTGTAGTTGGCGCCCGCTGGAGCCGCCGCTGGTCACGTGGTAGGCCCGCGCGCCGCCGCCCTGCGTCGCCGGAGCCGTAAAGCGACGCCGCCGCCGCACGCTGAGCGTTGTGCGAACGCCGCTTCAACGCGTTTCTCCACGCCGCCGTCGCCGCCGCCGCAGAAGTTCATCTGGTTCGGGGCGCCGCCGCCGTCATCTGACCGGCGCACGGGTCGATCACGTCTGCTTGCGCTTTTTCAGGAGTTTCCTTTGGGCTCTAAAAGTTACTTACTAATCTTAGTTTTTTGTTATACTTTAAATAAAGATGAATAAGTTACTTTTAGAGGCCATAGGAAGCTTCCGAAAGAGCGCGAGCACCACGTGACAAATATGGGCCCGTCACGTGATAAATAAGGGCCACTTTTCCGCGGCGCCCGCGGGCGCCAACTACAAATTCGTATAGCGCCGTAAATATAGCTCTAAAAATTTTTTTTCTTCGTTGTAAAATCATTTTATGACATCCTTTTTCCATCTAAGCTGTTTAAAAAAAAATGTTTTTTTTTTCTTTGCATGTGTCCTTTAATACGAATAGCCCTATTCGACGATTGGGCCGTCGACGAGTTGGTTTCCGACGAGCTGGCCGGATCCTCCTCACTGCATACTGTCACGAATGACAAGTGATGAGGCTATAATAACTGAAGAAACTAAACGTTTAAGGAGGTGAACTTGTGCCCAAAAATAAAAAGGGAACAGAAGAAAGCATAGCGTCGCGGGCGTCGAAGTCGGCGTGACAGCAGAGTCGAACGCTGGGGCGAAAACTGACCCGGCTGGCCACGCGGAGCCCCTTTTGTACACGCGTGGGCTTCTGGAACAGTCGGCGTAGAAGGTTCGGCGTGTAGAACATTCTAACCTCGAATCAGCAACACGGTTCTCGAATTTACCAGAACATTACATTAGAGTCAACAAAATGCGTACCCGCGGCCAGGAATCGAACTCTGGCTTTCTGTGCGGAAGGCACGCGCGATAACCGTTAGGCCACGAGTGCGCTGCCTACTTAGTCAGCTGCGCTCGCGGCATTATTCCCCCTTTAAAAAATTGCATCGTCCCGATGCAGCACAAAACAAAAACACAAATACACAACAAAAGGGTAGCAGAGTCGCGAGCCACAGTTCACAGTTCACTCTTTGATGAGAGTCCAAAGTTCTATCGTTCGTAATACGGCTTGAGCCGCGGACAACGTGCACCCTCGGGTCGTGGCTGGCGTCTTGCAGATGGGCGGGTTCCGTCGGGTAGAACTTCGTAGTTCAGATCGCCGAGGCGTCGGATGATTTTGTAGGGTCCGAAATAGCGTTTGAGAAGCTTCTCGCTGAGCCCGCGGCGCCGTATCGGTGTCCGCACCCATACCCGGTCTCTGGGTTGAAAGTGAACGTCCCGGCGACGAAGGTTATAGTGGCGTGCGTCGACTCTCTGTTGGTCATGAATCTTGATTCTTGCCAGTTGGCGAGCTTCTTCCGCGCGTTGAGAGATCAGTTGAGCGTCGTCGTTGCCATCGTCGGCCGGCGCGTGAGGCAGCATGGCGTCGAACATTGTGGTAACTGTCCGGCCGTGTACCAGTTGGAACGGTGTCATTCCCGTGGTTTCTTGAACCGCTGTGTTGTACGCAAACGTGACGTACGGCAACACCTCGTTCCACGTCTTGTGCTCTACGTCGACGTACATGGAGATCATGTCGGCGATGGTCTTGTTGAGCCGCTTCGTTAGCCCGTTGGTCTGCGGATGATAAGCGGTTGTTCTTCGATGGCTGGTATGACTGAGCCGAAGAACCTCTTGAGTCAGCTGTGCCATGAAGGATGACCCGCGATCTGTGATCAGCACTTCAGGTGCGCCGTGTCGAAGGAGAATGGACTCGACGAAAAACTTGACGACTTCCACCGCTGTTCCCGATGGCAGGGCTTTCGTCTCGGCGTATCGTGTAATATAATCGGTCGCGACGATAATCCACCGATTTCCTTGCGCCGATGTTGGGAACGGCCCAAGTAAATTCATTCTGACCTGCTGGAAGGGCGTAGTCGGGACAGGTATCGGCTGCAGGAGTCCTGCTGGCTTCGTCAGAGGCCTCTTACGTCGTTGACACTCATGGCACGACCGTGTGTACAGGGCGACTGTTTTCGAGAGTCTCGGCCAGTAGTACTTGTGCACGAATCCGGGCGAGCGTCCTGCTGTAGCCAAGGTGTCCAGCCTTCGGGTCGTCATGGCATGCTTGAAAGATTTCTTCTCGCAGACTGGCCGGAACAACCAGCATCCAAGCAGGGATGCTCGTTCCGAAGTTCTTCTTCAAGTGCACGCCTCGCCGCAGAACGAAGCTTGGCAAGTCTTGGGCCAAGACTCGCGAAACTGAACTTCCTTGACCTTCGAGGTGGTCGATCACGGCGCGAAGTTCGGGGTCGTCTCGTTGAAGTGCTCCCATGTCGGTATCTGTAATTGCTCCAAGAAAACGGGCGTCATCGTCGTCGTCGGTGCTGTCGGGAAGAGATTCGACTCGGGCCCTAGACAAATAATCGGCGTCATTATGCATGCTTGCGGCCAGACGTGTGCACAATGGTCACGTCGAATTCTTGCAGTCGAAACCTCCAACGAGCGAGGCGTCTTGACGGGTCCTTCAGGTTGGCGAGCCAACAGAGAGCGTGGTGGTCCGTGACAACGCGGAACGGGACCCCGTACAGGTACGGGCGGAACTTGGTTAACGCCCAGACGACAGCGAGACATTCCTTGTCGGTTGTTGAGTAATTTTTCTATGCCTTGGACAGCGCCCGGCTTGCGTAAGCGATCACCCTCTCTGCTCTGTCTTGTCTTTGGACGAGCACTGCACCTAGCCCGGCGTTGCTGGCGTCTGTGTGAACTCGTTTCCGCTGATGGATCGAAGTGTCCGAGAATAGGGGGTGACTGGAGTCTTTCCTTCAGTTCGTTGAACGCTTGTTCTTGCTCCTCCCCCCACTGGAAGTTCACGTCGTCTTTCGTCAGATGCGTGAGCGGTGCAGAAATCTTGGCAAAATCGCGAACGAAACGTCTGTAGTATGCGCAGAGCCCAAGAAATCTTCGTACGGCTTTCTTGTCTGATGGATTCGGATATTGGCGACAGCGGATGTCTTTGCAGGGTCAGGACTTACACCTTGAGCACTCACGACATGGCCCAGGAATTCGAGCTCGCCGTAAGCGAACCGACATTTTGACGGCTTCAGTGTCAGTCCGGCATTCTGGATAGCCTGTAGCACGGCTCGCAAACGTCTCAGGTGCTCGTCGAAGTCGCTTGCGACTACCACGACGTCGTCGAGGTAGACGAGACAGCTTGGCCATTTCAAGCCGGATAGGACGGTGTCCATTACGCGCTGGAAGGTCGCCGGTGCGGTGCACAGTCCGAATGGCATCACTTTAAATTCGTACAGTCCGTCCGGCGTGACGAAGGCAGTTTTCTCGCGATCCCGATCGTCGACCTCTTTCTGCCAGTACCCACTCTTCAGGTCCATCGACGAAAAGTATCAGGCGTGGCGCAGCCGGTCCAGAGTGTCGTCGATGCGTGGCAGCGGGTAGACGTCCTTTTTTGTTACTGCGTTCAGCCGGCGATAGTCCACGCAGAACCTCAGGGTTCCGTCTTTCTTCTTCACCAGGACTACTGGGAAGCCCACGGACTGTTTGAGGGCTGGATGATGTCGTCGTCGAGCATTTCCTGAACTTGTCTCTGGATGACTTCCCTTTTTTTCACGGAAACTCGGTACGGTGGTCGATACACAGGAAGGGCGTCGTCATCAGTAACTATGCGGAGGGCAAGTTCGTCTGCTTCTTGCGCAGGGGGTACCGGTGACGTCAGAACGCCGAGCCCTCATTGGCTGATCGCGACCCCCCTATCTGAGCGTCGTCTGCTCCTTTGCAACGTCGTCTGCTCGCAACGTCGTCTGCGTCTGTCTTACCTTTCCTGCGACTTTCGGAAGTGCAGAGGCCAGATTCACAAAACCATGTTACGCCGAAAGAGTGCGGAAGACAAAACGTGAGAACAAATTCGTATTCACGAAACGAAATTATCGTAAGTTTTGCTCAGGTTACGACGGAACCTTACGACGGTCAACTCAGCATGGCCGACAGCGTCGTTAAGTTACCATAGAGTTATTACAATAAACGCTAGAGGCTCAGCTGGCGCTAGTGTGCTGTTGCATTTTGAAGCAGACAGCAAGCAGTCAGAAATTGACTTCCGGTAATGCATTTCTATGGAAAAAAGCGAGTGCATTTCCTCTCTGCGCTTGATTATAAGAGCAAATATCACCAATAATTTGCACGTACTAAGCACATTGGAACATTTCTCAGTCACGCAGACGAAATAATTGGTCAGTTACAGCATTTTTATTTGAAATTCGTGGCATGAAAAACGGTGTTAAAACCACTTCGTACGTGTATTTATGTGCACTGTCGGACACTGTTAGCGCGAACACGGCGTCGGCGCTTTCCAGCATGGGGGATATACGTGCCAAACGAACGAAGGACATGTGGAAAACCGAGAGAGACGGTAAGAACTACGCAGTGACACTGGATAAGTTAACTCCTTGTGCATGCAGGCGATCAAAATAAATTGAAAGTCAGGTAATATAGTCCGATTTGCAATAAATAAGTACTGCTTTATTCTTTCTGCTCATAAATATGTGCGAAGATGCTTGTTCTGGGTTCAAATCATCACTCGCACGCTCCAAATCTTTGCAAATAGGGAGAAGCCAGAGAACAGGTGCCCGATAAAAACTGCCCGACACAGGAAATAATAAGAAAACACACCTTTAGTAGCCCATGTACTTTATTCTTTACGTTTCGAACGTTTTTTTAACCACTCGTAGAGATGCACGACGGGGTCATTTTCATATAGTGACAGGACGGGAATATTAACAATATATAAGCACCAACGGAATGCTGGCGAACTTTAAACATACTCTACATTCCTTTCGATCGTTATTTTGCTTAGAATCGTCGCTCGTTTCTACATACCTGCCATGGAACAGAGGATTGGGCCTGAAATATAGCGAAGTTTAACATCGTTCAGTGGTAAAGAAAAAATGCTGTAACTAAAGCAATTACATTTTCACCATATTAATAAAGATACATTCTATCCGGTACAACCGAAATAACAAAAGTTATTCTTGTTATTTTCCGGCAAAGAGACAAAATTCACGCGCGTTTTCCCATGGAATACACAGGAAGACTGGAAAAGTAGACTGCATGCTGTCTGCTTCAATTTGCAACCGGAAGTCCCGTAGACACTAGCGCCAGCTGAGCCTCTAGCGTTTATTGTAATAACTCTATGTAAGTTACTTGGTCGCGACGACCAACGGACGTTCATTTTTGTACGTGCTCTTCTCACGCGTCCCGACTACAAGCAGCAAAAAAAGTAAAAAGTACTTGAAATAAACCACGACGAACCAGAACGCTGGATCCACAAACACCCGGGAAATGCTCCAACGGCCACGATTCCACCAACCCTGAGTAAGCGAGCTCGGCTGATAGGCCTAGCAGGCACAGCGGTGCTCCGACGGTCCTTGGCCAAGACCGTCTGCCCACGTCCGGCTGGCGTGCTGAATGGAATATGCCCGCGCGACCCTTGTGAACCCTTCAATCTCTTCCTCTTGTCATCTCCTTGTTTTCCGAGGCAGCGGTGACTCCCGCCGGTGAAAAAGCGGTGAATCTCCAACAGACGCAGGAAAGGTAAAGCAGGGAGGCTATGTTGCGCTTTTTGGACTCCCAGGAGACTAGGGAGAGGGAAGTGACGTCAACAACGCAGCAAATGCAGATTGGATGTTGATTTTGTTTTCTTCTGTCAACATCCAATCTGCGTTTCTCTAGTCGTTGACGTCACTTCCCTCTTCCAAGTCTCCTGGGAGTCCAAAAAGCGCAACATAGCACCCCAGCCATCGCTTTGACTAGCAGACGTAAAGCAGACGACGTTAACTGCGCCAACCCGCCGATGCCGTTAAAGAGTGAGGAGTCTCGCCGCACACGAAAGGAGGGAAAAAGTATTTGGGAGGGAACTTGCGGATACGAACACGCTCACTCTCGGTTCTTAGCAAACAAACCTCGGCGCCTTGGGACACCTCGCCAGTGAGTCCTTTGACTTCTCTCCTTGATGCGCGTCTGCTAGTTGTTAGGCAAAAACAGCGTACCACCCGAGTTCATTCGTCTGCCCTCTCTGAAAGGCGAAGTCGAGTTCGCTCGTAAAGACCTGCACTTCCGAAAATCGCAGGAGAGGTAAAGCGCGAAACACAAGAGCGTCCAAACTGTCCGATTCGGCGTGCGAACCGCCGGAACGACCTTCGAGGGCGAGGGTTTTCGTAGCCTCCGGTACGACGAAAACCCTCGCCCCGAACGTCCGTTCCGGCAGTTCGCACGTCGGATCGGACAGTTTTGACGCGCATGTGTTTGGCCCTACGGGTACGAAAACACTTGACCGTGGTGCTAGGTTCACGTGGTTTGCGAGGACTCGTACCGCGGATGACGTCGCTTTGGGTTCCTCCTGTGGTGGAGCAGGTTTTCGTAGCGTCAGCCGGTTTGCTCCGAGGTCGATGACGGCGCCGTACTCGCAGAGAAAGTCCGTTCCGAGGATAACGTCCCTCGAACAGTCTTGCAGAACGACGAACTTGACAGGGCACGTCTCACCGTGGATCTTGACGCGAGCAGTGTATCTCCCGACCGGTGTGATGAGGTGCCCTCCGGCGGTTCGTATTTCAGGTCCATCCCACCGACTTCGTGACTTTTCAAAGGCGGCGGGAGAGCCTCCCACTCAAGACTGAGTATTTCTGCTCCGGTGTCCACGAGTGCTGATGCGTCGTGGCCGTCGATGACGACGTTTAGGTTATTGGACACCGTTGCAGGGGCGTCGTTTCGGTCTCTGGTAGCGTTCGAGGGGGGGAAGGGGGGGGGGGGGCCCTCGGACGTTCACTCTCAAGAAAAAAGGGTGTAAAAGGGTGTATCGTTACACCCTTTGTCTCATATAATACACCCCAAAACTTCAATTCTACGTACAGCGCCCTACAGTCGAACAAACGGCCCGACATTTTACGAGGGGCTTGATAGCCATGTGGTACAACTTATTAAAATAGCTAATGTACGTTTTACTGACTACAAAAAAAAAAATAATCGGGGTTTTCTTGGCCCTACTGTAAAAGCTCGGTGTTTTCTTTATGTGGTCTTTGATACGTACTTCAGCTATTTAAAAAGTTATGTCGCACCGTTATCAAGCCCCTCTTAAATTTGGGGCCGTCTGTTCGACTATAGGGCTCTGTACATCGAAACGAAGATTTGGGGTGTATTATATGGGACAATGGGTGTAACGATACACCCTTTTACACCCTTTTGTCTTGAGAGTGTTCGTGGAGGCTCTTAGCGTCGGTCGTCTTCGGCAACTCCACCTCCAGGGGTTGCCGCGCCTAGTTTCCCCGGCGAGGGGTGACAGGCTTTCACGTTGGGGTCGGTGCATCGGCGAAGCTGGACGTCGTGGCGCCGGCGACCGGAACTCTCGGCGGGACGCAGGCTCGGGGGACTGAGGTCGTCGCAGGTGCTCGTCGATCTCCCGAGGGCGTTCACCGTAACGGGGGCGTGGGTCATTCGGGTGGAACCCCCGCAGCCCGAGTCGTCGGTATGGGCATTGGCGGTAGGTGTGGTTTGCTTCCCCGCAGTGGAAACACAGAGGACGTCGGTCGGGCGTTCGCCACACGTCGGTCGTCCGAGGTGCGCGGGGCTCCTGGCCGGCGTACTGGATCTGGTCGTCGCGGTGGCGGTCGTGCTGCGGCGCAGGAGACCGACGTCGGGGCGGCGCGACATAGGCTCGAGGAGGAGGCGGTGGCCGTCGGGCCACTGCGGCGTAGGTGAGGGTGGGCTCCTTGGGTGCTGCTACGCTGGCAGGAGCCTCCAGTTGAATTGCCCGCTGAACTTCTTCGCGCACCACTTCGGCTATCAACAGCGAAGCCGGCTGGTTGGCAGCAGGCAGCAGCTTCATCAGCTCTTCCCGGACAACGTCTCGAATGACCTCGCGAATGCCTGGGATACCGGGGCCAAGTTTGTTAGTTAGAACGCGATTTATTAGCCAAAAAAAAATAATCAGGAAGTGGGATTGGGGAGGGCACCGGGGACTGAATTCGAGGTCTGGGTGCTGGCATATTAATAAAAATCAGGTTATAGACCCATCCCGAAATTACGCCCTCTTCTGGCAGGGTTTGAAATACTGCACAGCTGCGTGTGCAAAAGACACCATAAAAATGTAAAACCGATCGCTTATATAGACCTTTCCAATGTTTACAAAATCACAGTCCAGCGTGCGATCTTCACAGTCCAGCACGTGCGTGTTCGTAGCTTCGGAAAGCGAGCAAAGCACGCGCCATACGCACGAACGCTCAAAATGGCACCGGCCACAAGCTCGTTTTTGGAAAGGTCTATATAGTTCAATTAAGAACAGTATTATACAAGTAATAGCCTTGCCACTTTAATGGTGTCTTTTGCGCACGTCACTGTGCAGGGTTTTCAGATCTGCCTGAAGAGGGAGTAGTTTTGTGCAACTAAACGGCGCGAGGGCAGCGAGGCCGGTTGGTCGATGGTAGTGACTGGCTCGGGCTTGCACGGCACGTTCGATGTTCGTCGCCTCGGTGACAAAATCTTCGACTGTTGTCGGAGGGCTACGAACAAGGCCGCCGAAGATGTTGTCACTTACGCCCCACATGAGGATTCTAACCTTCTTTTCTTCCGTAGCCTGAGGGTCGGCGCGGGCGCTCAGGTGCAGAACGTCTTCCACGAAGCCGGTGATGCTCTCGTTCGGGCCTTGAGTTCTTGTACGAAGTAAGTCTTCGGCTCTCTCGGTGTTGCTGGTTGACAAATGTCGCCTTCAGCTGGCTTTTGAAAAATGTCACACGATGTCAAAGAAGACTCGTGATTTTCGTACCAGTACCTGGCAGTCCTCTCGAGCGAGAAATACAAGTTTTGCAGCCGTTGCTCGTTGGCCCTGCCATTGTGGCGGACGACGCGCTCGTACTGGTCGATCCAATCTTCGACGTCCTCATAGGTCTCGACGAGAAAGGGAGCAAGTATCCGTGGAGCGACGGGCAGGACGACAACGGGCGGGGTGGTCATCGTCGGTATCTTCTTCCTCCGGTTCTCGGGCAAGAGAACCGGCTTCTTCGGGCTTCGGCGTCTTCGGCGAAGGGTAGCCTCCCGGGGCTGAGCAGGTCGCTTGGCCGGGATGTCTTCGGAGGGGTACGCTCAACGGGCATAAAATGCAGTACCCCGCAACTATACCAAAATGTCACGAATGACAAGTGCTAAGGCTATAATAACTGAAAAACAAAAAAAAAAAACTAAACGTTTAATGGGACGAACTTGTGCCCAAAAATAAAAAGGGAACAAAAGAAAGCAGAGCGTCGCGGGCGTCGAAGTCGGCGTGACAGCAGAGTCGAACGCTGGGGCAAAAACTGACTCCGGCTGGCCTCGCGAAGCCCCTTTTGTACACGCGTGGGCTTCGAACAGTCGGCGTAGAAGGTTCGGCGTGTAGAACATTCTAAACTCGAATCGGCAACACTAGGGTGCCTCAATGCCCTAATGTTTAGGGTGATGCCATCGTTTGTAGTACCCGATGCCGACAGCACGCGCTCACTGGGAAAATACAAAGAAATCGCAGGAAACAAAATGTCGCCGTAGCACAGTCAGCGCCACGAGCGCGTGCAGGGACACGCTCTTTCACGCGCTTCATAACAAAAAATAAACATAAGCGTTCGAAACAAAATGGCCAGATGTCATCACCCCAAGGAAAGCGCACATGAAGGCACCCTAGGCAACACGGTTCTCGAATTTACCAGTACATTACATTAGAGTCAACAAAAATGCGTACCCGCGGCCAGGAATCGAACTCTGGCTTTCTGTGCGGAAGGCACGCGCGATAACCGTTAGGCCACGAGCGCGCTGCTTACTTAGTCAGCTGCGCTCGCGGCAATACGCACCAGAGCCGTATATTAGGAGAGTTTGGACAATAGGCGGAGCAAAGGCCGCCGCCAGCGCCGAATATTCCCCCCACGCTTAGAGCGTAAACTAAATTTGTGACACAGCGTCGACCAATCAAGAGACCTCTACTCCATCTCACAAATGTCGACAGTGAAGACAAAGGCACAGGCGCGTGAGCCTAGCTCAGCGAAACGCTATTGTTTGTACGAGACCTCGTGCATAGGAGGCACTTTCCAAAGCCACGCGCTCGTGCCCATGCCTTTGTCTGCACTGCTAGAACAGCGTCCCGAGACTGACTGAAAGAAAGCAGTGCAAAGCGTGGGGTGCGCGAGCGTCTTGAGACGCGGAGTTCCGCTCGGCACGGCTCAAATTATACTTCGTTTCACTTTACCTGCGAGCGAAGCCAAAGCTAGAAGCGCGAGACCAGCGCTTTTTGCATTTCTCCCCAGCTCGCGCGCTCGAGCAAAGCCTGAACGCACGGAGCTTCCGTGCTCGCGCTTCCAGTTTCGCCTTCGCTCGCACATAAGGTGAAACGAAGTATAGTCGTGGCACAAATTTAGAGCACGCGACCACCGCTAGGGGCTGTTTCGCGGCCTGTGGTTGGCCCGAGATGCTCGCCTATTCAAACCAATGTATGGCCAAACTCTCTCAATAAACGGCTCTGATACGCACAACAAAAGGGGGCCCCCTGGCAGCTGCCTCAATCTACAATCTCACCTCTGACCCCAGAAATACTTGCACGACTGACAGGCCAGGCGCCCCCCTCCCCCCTTTCACCTTCCTTTTTTACTTGTTGCACATCAATTTCGTTTTCTTATTTTTATTTTTGAGTATACGTGTCGTTGGAATGGTTTTGTATCCTAACAATCGTCAAACAGCAAGACGCATCTAAGTCAGAAAATAGAGGCATTATCGTGGGCACGTAAGCAACAATACGTGTCCCAATCCGATGTTCTTTCAGGCGTTTCGCCTGCGTGCACTGCGAATAAACGCAACGAAATGAGACGTCGTTTCGACATAACTTGGCAAACGGAGAAGGCTAAAGCTCCCGTGAGCCAATGAGTGTTGGAGCGAGGCACTTGACAACGTACGGTGGTGGGTACTGCTCCTAAAAATAGCTGTCACGTGCTTTCCTTTGTGACTGTGATTCCCTCACAGCAGCTCTGACCTTTGAAGTTTGCCAATTACGGTGAAACGGAGTATAGACAAAACGGACAGGAAACGAGCTGCCAGCATACGCTATTCAAACTTACAACAAAATTGATTAGCCTCTCCCCAAGCTGGACGACATTTATCGTGCATATTTAGAGCTGCGAAGCTCTAAGTCACGCGTACTCAATAAGATATTTTTTCTCGCGTGTTTGTGATTTTTACAATGCCCTGCAAGCAAAAAAGAGGAAAATAAAAACAACCAGCGTTTTCTCAAAATGGTGAAGTCACTCTGAGGTGGTACCGATAATCTGCGAGCCACCGACATAAAGGATACGCTAACATCCGTCAGGAGCGCGAACGGAAAATCGTCACGCAAACATATATTCACAAGCTGAAAATATTTATTTGGCTGAGCAAGTATAATATACTAATGACATGTGATTATTATAGAGCACAAGATATCATTTCTCGGTTCTCCAAGACCATTTCCCTAGTCTTGAACGGCCGGCTACGGGGCGCGGCGGCTGTACGCCCCTGCCCTCGCCCACGGAGCTACGTTGTGTCGTCTGCTATTGTACCGTAGCAATAGCTCTGCGTATGAATACAAAAAAGTCTGCATACCATGCTACACGGCGAAACTACTTGACCTGTCGTCCTTGCCAGAGCCTTATGTGGGGAGAGTTTGGTCAGTCTATGATCTCGCCGCCGTAACGCTCTCCCCCCGAGTGAGCCAGTCAGCACCCGGCGCAGAGCGAGATACATGAGCGCATGCGCGTGAACTCCCGGCTGCTCCCAGCTGAGTGGGGAGGGCCGCCATTTTCGTTCATTCTCCCGGCGGAATGCATGGGATGGGCATCTAAATCTCGATTATTTCCTTTTATATCCCTGGCTCTGGCAAGAAAATGATATACTGTTATTCCTCGGTGGGTTAAAAAGCTAATAAATAAAGTTTTCTCGACGTATGGCCACAAACTTTTATTCAGGCGAAAAAGAAGTCGGCCCGTAGCAGACGACGCGTAGCCTCAGCAGTGCTCTTCACCGACCAGTCACAGACAGCGTGGCGAAAAAATGGCGGTCGTCTCTTCTCTGCTCCCTTCTTTATCTTTCGCTCCTTCGGCGCTCTGCTCCCTTTCATTTACTTTTCTCCTCTCCGGCGCCTTCGTCGCCACACCAACTTGCCAAACTCTCCCAATACACCTTTCCAAGAAACACCCGACCCCAGGAGCAACAAACCGTTTTTGAGCCCTAAGGCTAGACTCTCACCGGCGTTCTTGCTAACCCTAACCAATGGACTGTGATTTTGATCGGCGCAGCCTGCGTAGGCGCAGTTTTAAACACTGCTGGCGGCTAAATTCTCGTCCTTTCCCACTGTAGTTTGTGTTTCATGCTGCATGCATGTATTTTCCCGAGGTCACTGAAAAAGCATTGTACCACATTTAAAAAAAAAAGCAATAAAAAACTTATAAACTATTTTTGTTGGGTACGCACGCGATAGAACGAACGCGACTGGAATGTATAGTTCTAGTTTTTTGTGTTTTTTTACAATAAGTTCTGACGGCGCCGCGCGATTCGCCGCATGTCAAACGACAAAGCGCTTAGCTGTCAAGACAACAGAAGAGAGCCGAAAGGCATGCATTTTTCACGCTCACAAATAACGTGTCTACCAATGGACAGGACACGGAGATACAATTTAGAAAGAAAGTGTTAACATTCAAACAATATATTGTACGTACCACACGATGCAGCGTTATCCGAGGAGGAGGAGGAATAAACTTTATTGTAACTTGAGCAGAGGAAAGCTTGTGGGTCGCCCCCAGGTGGGTGGCTGCCTCAGTCCAGGATGCCATGGTCCCGCGCTGCCAGTCTGGCCCTGTTCACCAGTTGGGACTGGTCCTCAGGTATTGAGCTGGTCAGCTGGTCCTCCCACTGCTCCGCGGTTGGTCGGGAAATGGGGGGTACGGAAGTGCTGTGCTTGCACTCCCATACCATATGGTAGAGAGTGTTAGGCACTCGACAATTTTTACAGTCGTAGTCATATTGAGTTGGGTACATTGCGTGAAATAATGTGCCGTGCGGGAAAGTGTTAGTTTGTAGCTGTCTAAGTATCACGGCGTCCTCTCTGGATATTGTGGGATGTGGGGGAGGGTAGGTTCTCCTCCCTAGTCTGTAATGCGCTAGAATGTCGGTGTATCTTTTTGGAACGCCCTCGTCTGTATCCGCTGCAGCACGGTCGCTCAGCGAGGTAGCCCGGAGAGAGTGTTCTCGGGCAGCGGCATGCGCCGCTAGATTACCCGCTAGGGTTTCGTGTCCTGGGGTCCAGACTATGTCTATTTCGGGGGGATCTTTGATTTTTGCTAACGTTTCGAGGGCCAATCGTGATATTCGGCCTAGTTGGTAATTTATGCAGGCGGCTTGTGAGTCTGTTATGACCGTGAGGAGTTCCTTGCCTGTCGTCGCCGCAAGAGCGATTGCCGTCTCCTCTGCCGAGTCCGTGTCTGAGGTCCTCACTGAGGCCGCCACGATTTCTTCTCCCTTGTTGTTTACCACGCTAACCGCGTGTGCTTTCTTTCCCTTGTATTTTGCTGCGCCTGTGTAGCGCACGCGGTCATCGTCTCTCTCGTAGGTCTTTCTCAGTGCTCTCACTCTTGCCATTCGTCGTTCTTTGTTGTGTTCTGGATGCATGTTGCGAGGAATGGATGCAACTGTTATCTTGTCTCTTAGTAGTAATGGAATTCTTTGTTTATTTCTCGACTCGTCTTCGATTGCGTAGCCCAGTCTTCTTAAGGTGTCCCTGCCCGTCTTGGTGAGCTTAAGTCTTTCAACCTGGCTCACCTTGTGTGCTTCTGCCAGCTCTTCCCATGTGTTATGTATACCCAATCGGAGTAGTTTTTCTGTGGAGGTTGTTGGGGAAAGCACCAAGGCCAGTTTGTATGTCTTGCGAATGAGTGTGTTAATCTTCTCGCGCTCGCTGTTTTTGAGTCCCAGATACGGGGTCCCGTACGTTATTCTGCTGATGTCTAGTGCTTGAATGATTCTCAAAGTGTCTTGCTCCTTGAGGCCGTGGTTTCTGTTTGTTACCCGTTTTACTAGGTGCGTAACTTGTGTGACTGTTTCTTGGAGTTTCTGCACAGTGGCGATCCCTGCACCATTCTTCTGAAATAGTAGTCCCAGGACACGGAGCACGTCGACTTGTGGGATGTTATCTTCATGTAGAGTTAGTACGGGGTCTGGTGTTTCCGGTGGAGGCCGACCTCTAGCCCTCTTTCTTAGCACCAAAAGTTGCGATTTATCCGGGGCACACGAGAGACCACAATCGTTCAGGTATCTCTCGGTCCTGTTCACCGCTTCTTGCAGAGCGTCTTGCTGCATTCCTGCCGATCCCGACGTCGTCCATATGGTAAGATCGTCCGCGTAGATTGCATGGCTGAGACCTTTAATGTCTTTTAGAAGGAGCGGGAGACCCCTCATTGCAATATTGAAGAGCAACGGTGAGATCACCGATCCCTGAGGGGTTCCCTTTTGTGGCGCCTTGATCTGTTCGGTCCTTAGGTTTCCCAGGCCTATGGTCGCTGTCCGGTCGGTGAGAAAGTCACGGACGAAATTATATGTCTTTTGGCCGCAGTTTGTCTTCTGTAAGCTGTCTAGCACCGCTCTGTGGGAGATGTTGTCGAACGCCCCCTTGACGTCCAGTGCTAGAATCGCGCTCTTTTGCTGCGTGCTGAGGTTGTCCTATTACATCCTCTTTGAGTTGAAGAAGAATGTCTTGGGTCGATAGAAGAGGTCTGAATCCAAACATCGTGTTAGGGAGGAATTCGTTTTCCTCGAGATACGGGGATAGTCTGTTGTGCACCATGTGCTCGAATAGCTTCCCCACGCACGATGTGAGGGATATTGGTCGCAGGTTCTGCAAAGTGATCGCTTTGCCCGGTTTCGGGATCATTGTCACATCCGCGTGTTTCCAGCATGCCGGTATCTTCCCGGTCTCCCAGCTCTCATTGATGTGCTTAAGGAGACACTCAGCGGCTCTGTCGTCCAGGTTACGGAGCGTCTTGTTGTTAACTCTGTCCCTTCCTGGGGTCGTGTTTCTCGTTAAGTTCCTGAGCGCCGCCACTATCTCTGCCCTGCTGAAGGGTTGGTCCAATTCGGGGTTGGATTTGCCCTCGTACTCCAGGTGAGTGATTGTCCTCGTCTGTTGTTGTTGTTGGTTGCCAATGTATTTTTCAGTGGTGGCTTCGAGCACGTCTTCCTCTGAACCCTGATAGTTGTGGATGAGGCGTTGGATATGATGGCCCGTGACGTTCTTTGACTCCGTCTTTGCCAACAGCGACTTAAGTATTGCCCATGTTTTGCGATTGCTCAGGGTACCCTGTAGCCGGTCGCATAACTGATTCCAGTTTTGTATTCCGAGTTTCTCTGCATACTCCTCAGCTTGCTTGGTCAACAGGGCAATGGGGATCTTGAGCTTGCGGTTTCTCTTTTGTTTCTTCCATCTTTTTAGGAGGCCCTGATGGGCCTCCCAGAGGTGGAGTAAGTGCGGGTCAACTTCGGGGTTATCCGAAGTGAGTTGTATCGTCTTGGTGTGCTTGGTTACCTCTTCCATCACTTGCCTGGTCCATTCTTCAATATCGTCCATGTCCGCTGGGTGTTCCACCTTTCGGAACGCGGTCCAGTCTGTGATCTTCGCTCGTCCCGTTCTTAAGGGGGTCTTGTTGTGTCGGAGTTCGGTTTGAATTATATAGTGATCGCTTCCCAGAATTTATTTGAGAAAGATCTCAAATAACACAGTCACAGTCGACGACAGTCACATCTTGACGATCGAACGGAATCCATCCAAGATGACTTCGTTTTAACGACCGTTTTGGGGAGAGCTTCGTTTTTTCACAACAGCACTAAAGCAAACGAACGAACGCGACTGACCCGTTTCCCACCCCAACCCGGACAACTATTTTTGGAGGTGACTGAGGATTCTACGCGGATTATCTCTGGGAGGGGGGAGAACAATGTTCTCAAAATCGCGTCGAGGGTCGTTCGACGACCTTCACCTCCTTCATTTGCCTTGAATGTCCAGCAGAAAAGCTTGAATGGCAGGCACTTTCCAGCCTTATTTCTCACAATGGAAGATAACACAAAAAGGGTACGCAGCACGCATAAAAAAAAATGAAGTGGAAACTTTCAAGAGGGGCGAGAAAACTTCGAATGCAAAACCGGAAAAAACGTAGGTAGAGAACCGCGCTGAGCGGGTCTTCACAGTCCAAGAGAGTGGCAGAAAATTTCTAGCTGATAGAGGGCGCGAGAGTCGCACCAGCCGCATCAGCATCAGCAACATGGCGGCGGCCTAGGAGCGGTTTTTGCAAAGGTGTATATACGGCTCTGGTCCTTGCGGACAGAAACCGCCATCTAGCGGGAGAAGAACAAAATGCAAAACACACCAAAAATAGCTTTGTTTTCTTTTCCGAAAGAAAGAAACTCGCGTTCGGAAATATCGCTGTAGTTCCGAAACGGATTAACCTACAGTAATTATTTTTATACCAATTGATTCCCTATTAAATTTTAGAGGCACTGGCGTTAACACAAATATTTGTTTAAAAATTAGTAGATTATGTAAAACGTCGTTGAACCCAAAAGTGTCAAAACAGCCGTTTTCAGTCGATTTGACGATTTAAAATAAAATATATATATACTAAATATTGAAAAATATGATCTGCGCCAATGCACCAATTAAGTATTCATCTCTTTATGGTAAAAGTTTCAAGAAAATACAAAAAGCGGTTTTTATGTAGGAATTGTTTGAAAACGTCAAAAATCTACATGTATTCTCGATACTCTAATACTTCGTCTCACTAAGGTGAGACGAAGTATTAGCTGCGAGATGTTTCGGTGGCGCCCTCATTTGGTTACCTCTCGTGACGTCATTACCTTGTGAACAACAAGTTCAATGGTGTTTGTAATAAGCAGATGGAAGCCTGAAATCATAGCGCTCTCAAAGCAACACTGCCAACACCGTCAAAATTGAAGTTTTTACATTCCTCTTAGTTCCGTCGATGAGACATCCTTTGCTGACGTCATAGTCAGCATTCGTCCAATTGTGGTGGGCCGACCACAGCGACGCTTTCGATCGCTCACGTCGCCAATACGCCCTACAAAAGACAGTCTGCGTACAGATTCGAACGCTAGTCACCGCGAGATCCGTGCTTCGAATGCCTCTTGACAATGAGTTCAAGGAGGAAGCTTGGCACGCGGGATTCGAACCACGGATATGGCGGTGACTCGTGTTGGCGGACTGTATTTTGTATGATGTGTGAGCAGTGTGACCCAGGCTTAACGAGGTGTGAATGACAAAAAGATACAAAATATAACCAGTCTGAACATATTTTTTTTATATAATAAAAAATGTATTCATCTTTGATTTCGTAACAAAAAGTTTAAAAAGTAACGTGAAAAGTAATCACTTACTTTCTAATAATTTTTCAATTACTTTTGTGATGCAGTAACTGATTACCGTAATCGGCTACATTTTCCAATAAAGTCATTGTACTTGTAATAGGTTACTTCTTTTCAGTAACGCGTACAAGACTGGCTAGAAGGGAGGCGAGGCCCTCGGCTCGCCCCTCCCAGCGGCCGAGAGCCGCATACATGCCTCGTACTTGTCCCTATCGCAAGGGTATCATCGGTAAGCTGGTATCAGCACCACAACGGCAAATACCAGTTAATGCTTCGGAAATTATCTTCAAAATAAAACGAGGCAGGCAAAAAAAAGAAAGGTGAAACTAGCGGTTGGGGCAATTTGTGATCACATCTTTTCGAAGTTACATTGCTACAGGCGTTCACCAAGCCGTTTTGATTAAATAATCAAGCAGCGAGAATGTAGGTTACTTAGCTACTTTTGAATGGCGAAATGGCAACTATACAAACTCACACCATGTACACCACGCCGAACATATACGCGCCATTACGATCGAAACTACCGCTATACCGTGGCGCCATTAGTCGAGCAGTTCATCGACTTTTTCGATCACGGCTCCCAGCGTCCCACTTCCACCCCACTCTTCCCTGACATATTTTTTTTTTTTAACGGTGGGAAAAGCGTTTGAAGAGCACAGCGTTAATTCTAATATAAGATAGGCCCGATTTTCCCCCCTCAGCACTGTCAGGAAACGCACCTTTATAAACAAAAAAAAAAAAAGTAGGAAAAATATATTTATATTAAATGAGCTACACACCACAATCGAAGGACGGACAAATACAAAGCTGGCTCTCGAAAGCACAGATGCAAAAGAAAACGAAACGAGGCTCAGCCACAATTAGTTGTTTACTTCAACTCCGAGCGAGTAACGACGTCATACCCATGGGAACGGTTCCAAGTCTGAACCAGAGGTGTTCACCCGGACGAGCCCAAACTCTTAGCAACACCGACGCCCCCGGGTGTTCATTCCGCAGTTGTAGAGCAACAACAACAGCAAACGCAACGACAACACGCTCTCACTCCAAAACGACGGCGTGCCTTAGGCGGGGGGGCGTAGAGCACAGGTGAAGAAAAGAGTTATCCGCTGTTTTGTTTACGCGCACCCAACGAGCGCGGGAGTTCCCCGATGGCGTCGATGAAACAACCCCGAAGGCGCGCCCGCTATTTCGAGAGCGTCGCAGCGTGACATCACACGGCCCATGCCAACTAACTCTCGTACCCTCGCCTCTTCTTCCCCCCCCCCCCCCCCCATTGTTTTATATACCCCCGTGTGTATTTTTTCCCGACAGACAGAGACAGCTCAGACAGCCAGTCAGTCGGTCAGAAGAGCTCCGTCATCCTGCCGAGCAAGACCTTGCCAGTTGACTCCGTTCGCCGGCACGGTTTGGGAGTTGATTGGCAAGGCGGCGACTGACGGCTGACCTGCGTACCGCGAGAAAAGTTGGTTTATTGCTGCCCCGATGGCCATCCCGTCTTTCCGTGGCTTCCACGACTCGATCGACGAGCTGAAGGAGGTCACGGCGATGGACTTCTCGTACCGGTAAATCATCCCCAGAATAATCGACGAACACATACGTAGTGCCGATAGGGTGCAAGACCAACTGGCGCAGCTTAATTAACGCGAAAACGTAATGCAAAAAAAAAAAAACTAAAAGTAAAAAGAAATGTGAAGATTTGCTCATAGTATACGATTAATAAGACGAGGATTGCGCTCTTAAAAAATGGGTTGACCCCTAAAAGGCGTCAACATGCAAAACAAACAATGGTGTTTAATATATTGATGTTGACTACAGCACCAGGGGTCTCTAAACGTTTTGGCCACGGCGCCAGATTGGGGATCAGTCGCAGTCTCGAGGAGCGGAAAATTCGTAAGTAATGATGAATGAAGAAATAAATAAGCATATAAATACAAAATTAAAAGTTAAAGTAAAAATTAAAAAAAAATAACCTAAAACGGATGAATACGTATACTTTATTTTGAAATTAAATATGAAGTTAACCGTGACATTTCCCAATAATTGAGACCCATAAAACTCACCAAGCATAAAACAAAGCGTAGTGAAACTTGTGCGCACTCACACAGAGCAGAATACTTATGAGGATGGTAGAACTGATGCTAACAATATGCAATAGTTAGGAGATTAAAGGGGCCATGAAACGAATTTTGGGCTGGGATAAATTATTTTAAATTGAGACTTTACTAATCACATATCGTTTAGTTGGCCAAAAGAAAGAGGGTAGAAAGTCAAAAGCCAGTTTTTGGGTACGAACATTTGAAAATATAGCGGACTATTTTGTACCTTCTTTCCTTCCAAAGCTCTCCGCCTTTTCACTATGATACATCCGCGGTTCCCAAAGCGCGTCAGCGGTGCCAAACTGGCGTCAGCCGAGCCCAGCTTACGCATTGGACACGAGAACTGCGTCAGTCGGACGTATGCGCTCGTCAACAATCAATCCGTCAACGAATATTTGAATTCGCGTTCGTGGCCAATGAGTGCCTTGACGGAACTTATCGTCACTGGCGAATGACAAGTTTTATGGTGTGCATAAAAGGCACGGTGGAAGCTAGGAGTCATCGCACCGGTGCCGAAGAATGTCATGACGACGTGATTTCACAATTCGCATTTAAGTTGAGGATTAAAGCTAAGGAGGAAGAAGTAGGAAAATCGTTTCATGACCCCTTTAAGCACGATATACTGAGAACGCGAAGGAATTTTCCCACACGTATAGTTAGGTATAAAACGGGACCAAGGATGGCGACGCTGGTGATGTTAGTATCCAATTATTAAACAGGGCCAGCCGTTACTATGTGTAGTTTTCTTTCGTTCTTTCTGGGAGCTTGATTTGCGCGCTTCGGTGTGCGTCGCAGAGCCGTTCACTTACGCGCGCTTATTTCTGCCCCGGTAGCATCTGGGCCGCGGGCTGGGCTTTATTGTAAGAACCACGGCCAGCCACGGGCCAGTCAGAACACTTCCGGGCCGGAGATTGGAGACCCCATTTGACTTTGATGTTGACTATAGTGTAAGACCATTATTACAACCAGACAGCGCAAAAATACACAGACAAAAAAGAGGAGACGAACACACCCCAGTGCCTTGTGATTTGAAAAAAGAAACGATATATTTCTTTAAAAAAGGAGGTCGAACCAATTTTAAAACTTTAAATAATTAAGAAATTTAAGGCGACTCGTATTGATGTTGCAGGGTGCCTCTTTCTGCTCTCTTCCCTGGCTGAAGTGAGAAGGGCTGGTGCGCTCGAGGCGGAAACTGACGTTGTTTCCGTGTGTCCCGTGGCCTGTGGATTTTTGTTGTTGTTGTTCTCATTCTGCCCGTGGGACGCATAGATGACTCCCTTCCCTTTCAACGTATTCTCGGCTACTGTAGCAAGATTTCTTTCAGAGAAGTGCTTTGTGTGCCACAAAAATATAAAAAAAAAGTATTGATAAGATATTTCTGACAAAACAATCACGCCTTTTTGACAATATATGGCAAATGTTAGGTAGTTTTCCCGCGTGATCAATATTCTACATATCGAATATCCATAGCTCCGGGAAGTTCATAATTATCTTTCAATCGATTATAAATGCAATAATGTGTTAAAAAATGCGTTTAGACAAATATATAATTTAATCTATATGAACTATTTTAGGTGTGGGCGAATATGGGCGAATATTCGAAGTTTCGAACATGAATCGAATATTATAAACTAATTGTTCGTATTCACCTCAAGAACTGTACAGTAAAAAAAAGTCTGGATCCTCGCGGAACAGTTGCTAATTGTCCTCTTTATTTAGAGATTTATTAGATACATTTAGGTGACATTTAAATTACAAATATGTCATCTCATTGAGACGCGCACGTTTTAAACGCCAAAAGAATCGTTTCTTCCTTCGACAACCTAATCGTGTAAGAACTAGCTGCTTCGTGCGGCGTATAAACAATGCGCAAAACTTGATTTTTTTTTTTTTCTTGAGGTGGAAACCTCCAGTTTTTTTTTTCTTCTCAATATTCGAAATATTAAGAATATTGGAAACTAGTCCAATCTTTTCAACTAGCCGAATATTTTATAACACATTCGAAAACACTGGTTATGCTGACGGTTCAATGAACAAAGTTCGTGGAATCTGCTACCGCATTGCGGTAGCAGTTTCCACGTACCGCAGACGGTTCGGACATTGAACCCAGATCATCCAATAAGCGATGCGGTAACGATAATATGCAGCTCTAGCGTTTCTTCCTTACTATTTAACCCGTAATGCAAATGATTTTACTAATGCACCACTGCGCGTCCAATGTTGCGCCGCTTCGCCCACCCGCATTATGGCGGACGGAAACGTTCGCGGCGTTGAAGCGAAGAAACGAGACGGCGCCAAAACAAAGAAGGAGCGCCCTTTCGAAATACATCGGAAGGGCGACGGCGTCAATGGCACGATGCACAATATGCGAGACTTCGTACAACGACAGGCACCACAACACCCCAGCATCTGAAACTGCATCCAGCGTCGGTAAAATAGTATTGCGAGATAGCTGCAGGTACGCCAAAAAAAGGAAGAAAAAATAAAGAAATCATCCGACGCTGACGACCTTTGTGCAGCGTCTCGTCAAAACAGCTCCAATGTTTTAATATGTGGAAAAAAAAAATTCCGCATAAATGCATTTACGTTTGACTATCAAATATTCGACTCGTATTCGAATAATTTATTATTTGTACACCTTTCAGATGCATTTTAACCCCCTTCTTCAATGTACAGCTATGTAATATAGTGGATTAGCGAGGAATATCAACATATACTGTAAACGACTTAATTTTCGCGGGCTCAAGATTTCGCGATTTAGGTCAAAGCTGAAATTTTGGAATAATTCGCGGGTTCTAATTTTCGCGACGCAGTGGGATCTCAATATTGATTTTAATGTGTTTACATTTTACCGGAATCGTTCGCGGGACCTATTTTCCGCGAATTGTTGGCGCTTCGCGAAATTCGCGAAAATTAGGTCCTCGCGAAAATTAAGTCGTTTACAGTATGTAATATTTCGTTTGTATGGCCGGTAGGTACACTCTAAGAAAAAGGGGGTGTACACGGGTACTCCCCTTGTCCCATATGTAACTCCCCAAAACTACAGTTCGTCGTTCTGTCCACTGACGTCGAGCTGGCGATACCAACTTTTACGAGCGGCTTGATAGTCGACCGATACAACTTATTAAAATAGCTAATGTACTCATTAAAGGCTACATTAAGACAATCTAGGTTTTTTCGGCCCGGCTGCAAAACCTCAGTAAGCTTTTTTTAGTCTTTGATACGCACATTAGCTATTTAGTACGTTATATCCAACAGCTATCAAGCCGCTTGTTAAAGTTGGTATCGCCAGCTCGACGTCAGTGGACAGAACGACGAACTGTAGTTTTGGGGAGTTACATATGGGACAAGGGGAGTACCCGTGTACACCCCCTTTTTCTTAGAGTGTAGAAGGCTGGGATCTTGTCATGTGTGCGTCTTGTATATGTCAACATAATAGATGAGTGGCTAAAATACACATAACTAGAAATAATACATCGATACTTACTACACTTGAATAGATGTATTATATATTAAAAATATAATTCATTTTTTTATAGAATGACACGCTCTATCTTTAATACTTATGTTAAGCAATGAACCATATCTATACTTCGTTTCACCTTATGTGCGAGCGAAGTCAAAGCTAGAAGCGCGAGACCAGCGCTTTTTGCGTTTCTCTCTAGCTCGCGCGCTCGAGCAAAGCCTGAACGCACGGAACTTTCGCGCTCGCGCTTCCAGCTTTGCCTTCGCTCGCACATAAGGTGAAACGAAGTATAGGACAAATGCCTGACCGACAGGGTACCAATAAGTACACACAAACGCGTTAAGATGCAAGCTTTTAAGGAAGGTGTTCATTCAATGCTGGTAAGAAAAGAAAGAACGAACAAATGAAATGGGTATAGGACCTACACCCTAGAGCAGGGGTTCTCAAATGGGGATCCGCGAACCCTTAGGTGTCTGCGAAGGCATTCTAGGGGTCCGCGAAGCCCTGCCTCAGCCCGGCAATAAAAGTTGTATTTTTCAGATTCAGAAGAAACGTTCCAATTTTCGGGTGAGTTTTCTCGCTTTTATGTCATTGAGAAACGTCTATTTTACACTAGCCCATACCTATATTCATTTACTAAATCAATATTATAATTAACCTGTACCTTCAATGGCGTAACTAGGGGGGGGGGGGGGGGGGGCAGGAGGGTACAAGTGCCCCGGGCGCCACTTGGGAGGGGGCGCCGAGCCGAGTCCACCCAACATGTGCCCTATGGGGAAAAAACGGCAGCGGGGCTACGCGAGGGGCGCGAAATTTCATTTGCCACGGGCTATGAGGGGCGCGAAATTTCATTTGCCATGGGTGCCGTCATATCTAGTTACGCCACTGGCTACCTTTCTTTTTCCCTCACCACGAACGGGGTCCTCCATCCTATCCGCCGATCCACAAGGGGCCCGCGAAACATCAGTGCTTGAGAACCACTGCCCTAGAGGGCTCGGAACTGGCCGGTTTCTCTTTGGAGGAACTATGTACCTTAACTGTTCATTTTATCATATATTTAGCGTGTTTACGCCCGAGGGGAAAAACCACAAGGACAAAACAAATTATGGCGTTGTTGTTCACCTTTATCTCTTTGACGCGCTGGCGTCTGAGTGCGTGTTGCAGCCCCGGGGTCATAAGCACGGATGAGCGGCTCCCTTATCGCTTACCTTGCCACTTTGTTTATACACGTCCCGACATTGCTCAAGGCTATCCGACCGGTTATGGTCGCGACTCCCACTTTCAGTTGCTCTGTGCCAAAAAAAGCATGCGACTCCTTGAACGTATTCAATATAGTTTAAATGAGTCGAAAGGGGTAAACTCGTCTGTGGTAAACAGTTTTACGCGTGAAAACTATATAGTATACGATTACTGCTCACACTGTTCGAGTGAATTTCTTGTCTCTTTTTTTATGCATTGAACTTTTTTTGGTAAGTATTGCTGTTTGAGGTATCTTGTGTACCTTTCATCAGTTTACAATGTACATATCTTTTTTTATGTTCCATGTTTATATTTGATAATACATTTTTAGGTTTTCTTTTCCTCGCGCGTCACTTTCTTTTCCCGCAACATAAGTTCTGTTACATCAACTGCACATACTTTTTATGTGTTTTATATTTACGTTAGAATGCATGTTCTTGACAATAGCTGCATTTTTCTGTAGACCTACGGGCAGTTTAGGGACACTCCGCAAGTTAAATAATAAATAAATAAACAAATAAATATGGCCTGCGGAACGTTTTAGTCCCAGTTTTCACACTGGCCGGCATTACAACTGTTATTAACTTTCCATGAAAAAAAAAAATATAGAAACAATAGCAGCAAAAAATAAAACAAAAAATACTAACGAATTAAGCCTAAAACCTCAGCAAATTTCATTTCACTTTTTTTTTTTTTTTTGAGAGTGAAATTAAGGTGAGGATGGCCAGGCGGAGCTTCAGTTGTCCCACCTCGAGCCTTCTACGACACGGCTTCTCCGCTTCGGCCTCTCCACCGCGCCAAAAGCACGACGGAAGGCATGGAGAGCGTGTTGGAGGCCGGGCGTTCTTCCTCTGTCAGTAGGGAGTTTTAGTAGGCCGTGTTTCCCCCTCCGCTATCCCTCCGCTACGAAGAAACCGCCACTGCGCCTGCGTGCCGATGGCCTTGGCTGTAGAGTTCAGGGTAGCGGAGGGGCTTAGCGGAGGGGGAAACACGGTCTACTAAAACTCGCTATTGTCTCTGCGGGTAGAAAGTGCGAGAGAGGAGGAGACCAGAGCGCGGGGACGGCCACTGATCTCTATGTCTATTTGCTGGATCGCGTTTGACCAGCTCCGCCTATAGACGGGAATGCGGCCACGGTCGGCCATCTTTTTGGTAGAGTTATATCATCTCCAGCCATCATAGTAATAAGGCGGACAGCGCAATGGCGGCAGGCTGTCATAAAATAGCTGTAGATCTAGTACACTGTACCGTGGGTGACATTTCGTGCTTGATTGAAGTTGTTCGACGAAGCAGATTCTTGAAACCCGGCGTGAACGGTAGCCTCATCTTTGAGGAACCGGCGAAAGTTCTACGAAACCGCAGCACCGAGGGAAAGCAGCGCAGCTCGCATCGAAAACAGACTCCGTACCGGCGTCTGCTTTCGATGCTTCTTTCGATGCCACTTTCGATGCGTGCTGTGCTGCTTTTCCCCGGTGCTGTGCATGCTTTCGTAGAACTTTCGCCGTGTCCTCAAAGATCGGGCGACAGTTCACGCAGGGTTTCAAAAATATGTTTCGTCCAGGGTGTAAGATAGACACAGTGGCGTCACGAGGGTCATCGGCACCCGGGGCGCAAGCCCGCCGTGACCCCCCCCCCCCCCTCCCCCCCCGCTCTCGCGTGGCCCACCGCGCCTCCCCCCCCCCCCCCCCCCCCGCTCTCGCGTGGCCCGCCGCGACACCCCCCCCCCCCCCCCCCGCTCTCGTGGCCCGCCGCGACACCCCCCTGAGCCCTGCACCCGGCGCGGTCCGCCCCCCCCCCCCCCCCCCTTGTGACGCCACTGGATAGACAGGTGGGGAAACGAGAGCCAAATGAGAGACCGGATTGTGTCCCCCTTGGTTTTCTCTTTTTCTGTGGCGCCATCTATGTGGAGCACAGCGAACTTTCACTCCGGGTGGGCGACCTGTACCGGCTAAACTGACGGAGATGGTTTCTCGTGGATTTTCAATGGAGGACTGTCGTGCTCTCGCTTTATTTTGCGCACTCTCCTATAGAGTTCCATGCAAATCCGACTCCAATTTTTTTCCTCTCGCCGCAGCGCCATCTGTCGCAAATCGGGGGTACCCGCAAGCAAACGAGTACACAATCCGGTCACGGCGCTGCGGTAGGCTTCTATGGGCCGTTTCCCCACCTGTCTATCTTACACCCTGGTTTCGTCAAACAATTTCAATCAAGCACGAATTATCACCCACGCTATTTTATCGCAGCTTGCCACCAAAACTGCCACAACGCTGTCTGCCATGGATAGATGATAGTGGCTGCAGCAGCTTTACCTTGGCTAGAGGTGATATAACTCTACCAAAAAGATGGCCGCCAGTGACCGCATTCGCGGAGCGGGCAAACGCGATCCAGCAATTGTCATTGAGATCAGTGGGACGGCAGAGCGCCGAGCTTGGACTGGAACGTTTGCAGGTCCGACCTCAGGGTGCCGCCATCTTGCCCAACCGATTATGACGCTA
Organism: Ixodes persulcatus; assembly: GCA_013358835.2. NCBI lineage: Eukaryota > Metazoa > Arthropoda > Arachnida > Ixodida > Ixodidae > Ixodes > Ixodes persulcatus. The sequence continues at coordinate 144,175 of JABSTQ010011292.1, forward strand.
AAGCGTCGTAATCGGTTGAGTGTACAATGTAAGGCCGTACTTACACCACAAGCGCGAGTATGTGGCCCTGAACAGTGCTTGGCAGCTGAAAGCCCGGAACCCACGCTCACATTTACCGCTCATTCACACTGGAAGCGGATCCGCGTTCGCAAAGTGGTTGCGAACGCCAGTACAATTTCACGCGCACTTGATGTCATCGAGTGCGCGTGCAATTGCACTGGATCTTTAAAGGGACCATGAAGGCAGTTTCGAAGTTTTATTCGACGATTGAAATGGATGCCAGGCACGTCTCAGATACTGTTGACCAAGTTCTAGCCCGAACAGAAGTTTGGGTGCCGCACCAATCGAGCAAACAGGCGCGGTAATAATAGCGCCGGGAACGATGCCTGAGACCCCACCGAGGAGGCGGCAGAAAGGTGAACTAAAGTGCGCCGTTGAAGCGTGACGACACGGGCTCCTCGTCTGGCGATTGGTTCAAACGATAGACGCGCTCTTGGTTTCGATTTCGGTGGTGAGATGTGATGAAAAAAGTTCATTTGAACGTTGGATAATCTTTTAAAGTTGTAGTTGGGAATTAATAGGTTTCATACCGTGTATAAAAGCATAATCTGAAGCGATCCCTCCGTTTGTCACTGGTTGAACGCATCCCGCACTGCTACCTCGGGCGCGTAACAAGCATCGAGCAACCGTGGAAAAAAAAGAAAAAGGTACGAGCGCCGGGGGCGGCGGACTTTTGGTTCTGGTTTCGTGCGTCGTCTCGTGTTTGCTTTGCGAACTGGTGTCTCCCAATCATGCCGCGTTTATGTGCAGTAGTAGGTTGCGCGAAAGGTCGGCTAAAGACGTGTGGTCGATCGGGCGACGTTAGTTTGCATAAACTGCCGACCGATGCAGCAATGCGCAGCATTTGGTTGCGCGCCGTCGTCTTGCGTAGAGCTGTGGACAGCGGTGTCATGATTTGTTTGTTGCATCTCCGACCAGAAGACTTTGAGCAGCACCTTCACGTCAGCCGGAGTCGCTCTGAGGCGGCGACCGAGGAGCTGGTGGTAGGTCTATGGCGCCTTCGTAAAGCGCCAATCCAGAGTTCTGCGTCCTTACCACCATCTCCCGTTCAGTCGGCGTGAGGTCGCTGAACGGAAGCTCAAACTCGTTTGCGAGCGCGGCGTTGCCGCCCATTTCTTCCAGGTTTTCTTCACAGACCGCCGTGCACTATAGCGAACCACGGGAACCACACTGAGTGTGCACTAAATCCTACCGATGCCGACAGTGCTCTTTGACGTCACTTCTCTTTCCAGAGGCGAAAAAGGGAAGAAATCTGAATGTTTGTTTCGGTTTCGCAGATTTATTTGCAGGTACAGAAATAAGAGTCACAAAGTTCTAGAAACAATTGTGTGGCATGCCAGGACCCCAATGCTTCCGAAAACACCTTCTTTTAAAAAAAAATTTTAATTGCCTTCATGGTCCCTTTAAGGCCGGTTCACACATACAGCGGAGCGCTAAGTTAGCGCTACGTGAGCGCTCCAAGGAGCGCTCATGTGGCGCTTCCTAGCGCGTGATGTAGCGCTCGGTTAGCGCTTCAGCAGCGTTCTGTTAGCGCTACAGAAGCGCTCTGTTAGCGCTACAGAAGCGCTCTGTTAGCGCTACAGAAGCGCTTTGTTAGCGCTCTCACGCTCCTTGTGCCGTGCTTGCTGCTGCGGAACAGCGCGTGCACGGCGATTCCGTTGTTGTTTTTCCTGTGGTGCTGAAAGAAGAGGAAGTAAAAGAGCCGCTCTCCAAGCAAAGGGTCGGGCAGGTGATCCAGAGCTCATCGCTTTCTATTTGATATGCGTGACCCTGTTTTCAAAGACACGCAGTTAAAAATAATCGCCTTCGAAAGAGCTCTGTGTCTCGGTCCCTCAGCCTAGGAACAAGGCTCGCCGGGTACCCGTCGGTATCTCGGTGCCGAAAGATTTCGCGCACCCAGAAGGCTCTTCTGGGCGTTAAGCCGTCCACACACATATGCACTAATCGCGTGTGTAAGAGCATTTGTCGCATTTTTATTTCAGCATCCCACATGTGCGCCATGGTGCTGCTGATGCAAACCCAACCACGGGAACCGGAACCGCAGTGCACGCGCTAATCCGCAGCACCGCGGTACAAGAAGCGCTACTGAAGCGCTAACATGGCGCTACTGAAGCGCTAACAAGGCGCTACTGGAGCGCTAACAAGGCGCTACTAAAGCGCTAATCGCGCGCTATATTAGAACGAAGTCACGCGCTAGGAAGCGCCACATGAGCGCTCACGTAGCGCTAACTTAGCGCTCCGCTGTATGTGTGAACAGGCCTTTATACAACCGCGTTCGCAACTGCTTCGCGAACGCGGATCCGCTTCCAGTGTGAATGAGCGGTTAAAGGGTTGGTGCAGCGATTTTCAAACTTCGGCCAATTAACTGCGGAAATTATTCTGTGTCCCCCATGAAAGGAAGAACAGAAAACCGTATTTTCTTGCGAGCGCTAGTTTTTGTGTGAAAAAAACAAAAAAAATGAAACGAATCGAAGGTCAAAGTGCCTCTCAACTCTCCACGTCGCCTTATCACGTGGTTTTTCCCTTGGGTTCTCTCTTCAGAGACCCCAGCCGCTTCCTCCGCGATTATTTACTTTTAAAGGATTAGCATCGTCGAAGGTCGCGGCGAGCAATCGACACAAAAGACGGTTCGCTACGGGGGTGGCGGCGAGTGTAGCAGCGGAGGGGGACAGGTTTTGTCCACTTCCGCAAGCGGCTGCAGATAGGCAAATATTTCGTTTTTTCTTTACGATTACGCACCGGAATAGCAGTTTTTCGGGGCAAGGAGACGCGTTTTTGGTCACTTGTGCTTGGACAAACAATATAAAAAATACAAATTGACAATGGATTTTTTCCAGTAAGCTTCTGCGCATGCGTACACTCCCATTGTCGCCATTTCCGCAAGACACCGGGACACGGTGCCCCGCGAAAATGGCGACAGCAACATTGTTAGCATCCATCTTCGCGCGTATTAAGTCTATTTTGACGCCTTGTTGTTTTAGCATTGGTAGTATGGTCAATAAAAAGCAGTCAAAATCGATACAACGGCACGGTGCCAACGTGTTTTGACGGGCGGAGGCATGTTGGGCTGCTCTTCTATTGTAGTTCGCAGACAAGTCTCCAGACGGCGCTAGTTACTGGAAAAGGTCCATTCTTTCAACACTAAAATCCGTTGCATGCACTACCCCTTTAAAGCCGATACACACATCTGCGTTGGAGTGCGTTTGACCGCGCTGCGTTGAGAAACGAAAGCGAGTGAACGGCACATCTGTGCTTCGTATGAAGCGTGAAATCCAATTCAAGGAGTGGCTTGGCACTTGCCATAAGAAGCAGGGATGTCCTGGTTTTTCGCTGGCGCAGCGGAGTCTATAGTGCACTCAAACACTCTGAAACGCAACTCTGTGTACAGGGGCCTAGTGAAGCGGACTATTGCTCTCCCTGTCTCTCTTCGCTGTTCGAACGCGAACGCTGAAAGCAGGACGCCAGGGTTCCGCGTTCGAACGCTCTCGGACAGTGCAAAGGAGACAAAGGTAGCTGGCTTTGCAAGTGCCCGCTAATCCTACCAACCAGAGCTCGGTGTGCTGAAGTCCCCGCACGCTGCCGCCTCCTCCTCTCCCTCAGTTTTTGGCCGTATAGTCAAGTTGGTGGCCACGACGGACACTAAAAAAGCGGCGAGATGGTAGAAATAATCAGTGACAAAAATACAGGATTGGTAACGAAAAAAAAAAAAAACACCGATAAACATCCGTTGGTGTCAAGAATATAAAATCAATAGTTTAAACTGTAGAGCACGTCGGGTTTGTGGAAATACCTGATGCTGAAGCAATAAAACACCCATTTGGGACGGACGACCAATCTTTTATCAAAAGAAAGATGGGTCGTTCGTCCCAAATTTGTGTTTTATTCAGCGCCAGTATCGCTCCTCTGCAGTTCCCTCTCTCTAAAAAACGAAAACTATCAATCGATTTTATTTTTTTTTTGCACCGTTAATCAACGTTTCTAGCGTCCGTCCCCAACAGATCACTGAAATACACCAATTTTTGAAAACTTAAATAATGAGCGAAAAACGTCCCTTATAAATCAACATCCGAAAGTCAACGGCCTAAATATAAATAAAGGCAGAGACGTCCATCTCATGGAATAGACCGTATACGCCTCGCAGAATAGGACAAAGCTCCCTTTCAATGTGCCGAAGAAGTCTCCAACCGGCCCGTGTTTGTTGACTGTCCGCGAGATACCGCTATCAGTTGATTGCGCTTTCTTACGGCCCGGAAAAGGAGGAGACGCGGGAAATAGCCCCTTGAGAGTCGCAATGAAATGCAGCCCGACGGATTTCACCCGAGACTTTTGCGAAGGGACGTGCGAGTGGAAAGGTAACACTGTTACGTTCGCCCGCCGTTTGTCTGTTACAGGTGCACGAGGCTATCGAACATTATGACCCGCCAGGCGTATATTGCCTCACTCGAAATATCCTTGTTTCCTCGAGCGTTTCAGTAGAGCGCAGTAAAACTAGAAAGTTAACGGATGGGGAGTGAACGAGCAAAGATTTACGGCGAATCCGAATCTCTTATCAAAACGCTGCGACAGTTTTCTTTAGGAGTTTTGGTAGACTCAACGTCATGCACTGAAATATGCGTTCCACTCTCTCTAATGACATTGGGAAAGTTACTTTTTGCCCCATGTGCCGGAAGGAAGTAAGGGCCGGATTCCTGTTTATGATAGGTTCAGCGATGAACACGCACAAAAAGATGACGGACACCATTGATGACGGTGCGTTTTTGACGCTGTATGATTGATCCCATCAGCTTGTAGCTTCGGCTGCTTCTGTACAACGAAGCATAATAAACAATCTGGTTCTTAAATCTTGCCGGAATTCATGTCGGTGAGTTTTGTCGGCTTTCGTTCATGGGCCATCTATACGCGGAGGCAGTGTTTTCCAGATCACTCGATTTCTTTCGCGTCGTCATCGACTGCGCCAGCCTGAAGTTGTGATCGTGAAGGAGCATCGGCTTGTACTCGATTTTAGTAGAAGCTCCTCCCACATCTTTTCACTTTAGGAGAGCGAACGCTGGAGAGAAGTCCCAGCGGACGCCGCCGAGCCCTCCAAGGCGGCTCTGAAGGGGATCGTACTTCTTGGGTTCTGTCGTCGACGGCGGTACCTGCTTGGCTCTGCATTTTACCAACACCAAAGACGACGCTAATGAAAAATCGCTCACGTGCAAACGAATGAGAAAAACTATCCCCACGGCCTATAAGGAGTATTCACTAGACGCCATATTTGTGGGTGCTGTTTAGAGCGCATGCTCAGAACGAACTCACATTACTAGGTTGCTAAGACCGGCAATCTTGATGGTGTGGAATGCATGCTGCAAAAGAACTGTGGAAGCTCACCATGAGCACGCGCTCAGCAGTCGCGCACACGGCTATGGCCGCCAGTGAATACTCCCTATTGACGTCAAATTTCATTGTTGTTGTTGAAGCGATGTTTAATAGAAAATCGACGTTGTTGTTTGTTGAGCTTTCGGCGCACATGTCACTGTCGATGGGAAAAGGAAATAGGGAAAAAAAGAGATAGAGGAGTAGGGAGGGGGAGGGGGAAGGGGATTTTTTCAGAGTGTTAACTTTCCAACGGCTTTCGGTACAAAATCGCGACTCCTGGAACTTCTGAAAACCTCTGGATGTAAAATCTCCAGGAGCCCCAGAGCCGCAAGCAACCCAGATCTCTTGGAAGTTAAGGGATCTCGAGGAGTTCCGCGCTCCTCAGGAAGTTGAATACACTCTTGAGCCCCTGTCTGTAGTAGCTCGAGACGCTCTTGGACGCAGGAGTTCCTCCACGTTGGTACTAGGTAGCCCTAGGCGGGAAAAGGCATCACGGAGGTTGGTACGCTCCTCTTCGTGATCAGTGCAGTGCAGGAGGAGATGTTCGGCGTCGGCTGTTTCCTTGCAGGTCTGGCATATGGGGTCAACATTGAGCCTGAAGCGACTTATCCACGCTGGGGTGACGGCGCTTCCGGTCCGTATTATCTGTGCAATACTGCGGCAGTATGGCGGTCGAAGCCGCGCGGTATCCGAGCTGGCAAGGCACCCACCACCACGACCGGGTCCATTGTTTTCCGACACGCGGTGACGAAAGTGAAGTCAGGTGCTAAGGCCCTATTGACTGCTGCATGCAGACCATTTGGAGAAATAAATATATAGTATAGCAAGCAGTTCCCCAGCACTCCCACAAACACAACTTTAAAAAAAAAAAAAAGCCTACGCGTTAAGTTTCCCACAGAACACGCAACTAGCCATTCTCTGCGAACAACCAAAGTATCCCACGGGATCACGATGCTCCGAATATAGAACGTGAATGTAAGAGGCCACATATTTTACAGGGTCAATGATGTGGCGCTTCGCTCGCTTATTGTGCCTGCGAACATTACATTTTTCAGGTCCAAGCGTGTTCTGATCGTCGTCATTCGCCGTGATACATCTGATGTTTAACGTTGATCAATGTGGCTACATCTGTTTACTGCACACAAAAAAGTGAGCGCACATGCCTGTTTTTTTTAAGAGTTTACTAGAAGGGAGAAGAGGGGTTTGTGAAACCACCCTCTTTGCGACATGATTAAAAGCGACGTCCCTATATATATAGGGTTCGCTAGCCCGCTTTTACCAAGGAACGGCTCAGGATGCCAAGCTGCATGAACTGTGTTGCTGTTCAGCACGTGATCGAAGTCAGCTTCCGCCATGTTTTTCACACGCACCATCAAGCGTGCACCTTGTTGGTTGTGTTCCTTCGTTTACAACACACATCTTTCTCTAGATCGCCAGGAAGGAGTGCACGCTCTTGGCTTCAAAATTTCTGTTGGCCTCTTGCCGAGTCCGCTCGGGCACTTTCAAACATTGTCCGTTACCGTCTAAAGTCTAGCTGCAGGAGGTGTGGCGGAGTATGAAAGACCGAGAACGCGTATAGTGGTGGGGATATGCTTATACGAAGCATGCTAATGGCTGATAATGGTCGTGATTATCAGCCAAAGAACTCGTTGTATGAAGGTATACAGACGGCGGAAAAAGCGTCTGACGTTTCCGTTTAGTCGATGTAGCACGACGGCTAACTTGAGGATCGATTTTAGTCGAGGTGAGAGGGTTTTCGGCTACTGGTTGGACGAGGCACCGCAGCTTCCTGTTGGGCAGCGGGTAATCAATCAAGCAATGAGATATTTTGACCCATTCGCGAGTTCACGATCGGTCAATGTTTTGGCGAGAACGGATCACCAACACAAAAATGGCGAGAGAGGTCTGGTGGCCTCTCATGTGCTTGTCCTTAGCACTCACTGTTCATCCCCTGGTCGATGTCAGCTTATGGAAGCAGAACAACTCGAGATTTGCAAAAGAAGCGCCGGCGCGTGGTTCGTAGCAGAAACTCTCTGTAAATGACGCTTCGTAGCAGACAAACCACGTTCTTTGCTCGCGTTAGCAGACGAACAGTCTGTGAACGCTATCGATAGCTCGCTCCGCGAGAAGCAAATTCGATCTCGCTATCGCGGTGACCAAGATCAGACTTCTGGCGTCTTAATCGCGGCAGCAGCGACTGCACGACCGCAGGCCGCGTTTTGATGCTCGTCGAAACGGGCTTGGATCGAACCCAGGAATGATTCGAGTAGTTCGCTAAACGCGGGGCCGCCCTTCATCGCTAGCCGCTGCTTCCGTGGTCCCAAAGTGCTCACCGGCACGACAGCCTCCCTGCGACGCAGGTACCGCCGCCGGTGCAAAGGTGGAAATAGAAGCCGCTAACGACTGCAGGGCCAGCGCCAAGCGGTTCCCTCCTCACGGCAACTTGGCCAAGGTTTCTTCCTTCGCGTGCTCCCCCTTTTTTATTATTATTAATGCCGTTGCAAGAGGTATTTGTTCGTCTCTATCTACCAGGTTTTTTTTCTTTATGTGCTTGTCTTGGCATCGGAACGATGACGCAGCTTGGGGTGGCACTGACGTGGATTTTGGAGGCATGCAACGCAATGAAGCAACGCTGATCTTCATTCTTGCTATCTTGATGCTGCTGCTGCCTCTCTCTCTCTCTCTCTCGCTCAAATCTTGACGGCGAATTTTTATGACGTCGCTGTCACTCAGAATGTTCGCGGGGCCAACTCCTCATACAGGTCACATTTCTTCAGTTTAACAAATAACAAGAAAAACAAATAAGTAACTCAGATTTACTTGGTGTAAATCGGAGTAATTTGATTTAAATCACCGTTAGCTAGAAAAAAAAGTGGTTCTTTATCACTAGACGTATTTTTAAAAATCTCATATATTGATTGATCAATCCGGCCCATCACTGAAAACAATGCGGAAGAAATAATTACTGCAAATTTGAAGTGCAGTTTAACTAAAAACGTTTTATCGATGTAAACCCGGCTATACTAGAACAAATGCTGCTTGATTACTTTAGTTGTGAAAAAAGCTTGGTTTGCTTTTTTCTTCGTGTTTTTATTTTTTTGCAATACTTGATTTTATTCTCCTTGTATTTGTTGCTTCTTTCGCTTTCTGATTTTCTTGCCGTGGGACATAACTTAACTGACGATCTCCGATTTGCACAGAAGAGCAGCGCTTCTGACTCAGTCTCATTCTCTTATAAATATTTCTTGCTTGATGATTATAAAACAAATGCGCATAAAAAGCCACAAATGAGTACAAAGTAAATACATTTAAAAATGGGGAGGGGGTATTTGTATGGGAACGGTTTGATTTAAATCATAATTGAAAAACTGGTGTGATTGCAATCCCAATTTTTAATCATAATTTAACTCATATTGACTTTTATACTCCATCCTGCCAAGTAATTCTATCCTCTTTTGTGCTTGACAAGTCAACAAGATATATACAGGGTGTTTCACGAAAGGTGGACATAATTCGATATTGTGAAAACTACGCGTTGCAACAAAAAAAGGCCTTTCTCGTTTTGGTCCTGGGCCAGGGGCCTATTTAGGAAAATTACTAAACTCCGGGATAATTAGATTGTTAATTATTTTTGCGTAATTAACTTTTTTATATTGGGTTTAAGGACATGGCTTCAATTAGAAAATTGCTCAGCATCATCAAAAAACACTAAATTAACAAATTGCGGAACAATAGAAGGCACACGAAGCATTTTAGGGTTTCTGAAAAATCGCACAAATTCGACGGGTTTTTAAGTTTCGGTTTGCTATCGGAGCGCATCTCGTCCCCGGCGGCACCGCGCCCCATGGAGAGATTGTGCAACTAACCCCTGCTGCGTCGAGCAATGACAGTGCAGCAGAGGTTGGTTGCACTATCTCTCCACGGGGCGCGGTGCCGCCGGGGACGAGATGCGCTCCGATAGCAAACCGAAACTTAAAAACCCGTCGAATTTGTGCGGTTTTTCAGAAACCCTAAAATGCTTCGTGTGCCTTCTTTCATTCTGCAATTTGTTGATTTAGTGTTTTTTTAATGATGCTGAGCAATTTTCTAATTGAAACCATGGCCTTAATCCCAATATTAAAAAAGTTAATTACGTGAAAATAATTAACAATCTAATTATCCCGGAGTCCGGACTTTAATAATTTTCCTAAATAGGCCCCTGGCCCAGGACCAAAACGACACAAGCCTTTTTTTTTTTGTTGCGACGCGTGTTTTCGCAATATCGAATTTGTCCACCTTTCGTGCAACACCCTGTAAATATATATATACAGTATATATATATATATATAATAGATAGATAGATATATATGATTAATTAACTTTTTAATTAGTAAAATAAACATATGGTTCTAAGTTAGAAACTTGCTGAGCGTCATCGAAAACCAGCGCGACTGGGACAAGTAGAAAAAGACGAAGAGAACACAAGACAAGCGCTGTGTTCTCTTCGTCTTTTTCTACTTGTCACAGTCGCGTTAGGGGGGATCGGTGGCCGAGTGGGCTGAAGCGCACACCCAGCTCGACGCGCGTGGAGCGAAAGCTCGCGCTGCAGAACCCAGGGATCCTGGGTTCGAGCCCCACCCCTGCCCGTTTCGATCTGGATGAGCATGGTACCGGCGTGCGGTCGTGTATCACTACTGCGTGAGCACGTTAAAGACCCCAGGTTAGCAGTCGTACTGCACTGGCAAAATTGCTCATCTACAGTGTAAACCAGTGTCGCCCCTACTGGCAGACCAACCTTACGCTGTATAAATCACTAAAACGTCCAATTTGACTTTTGATTTGACAGTCGCGTTGTTTTTCAACATAAACTCTCACCAACTTTCCCAGTTATCTATCCTAATCGAAACCCACTAAATCAGTAATTTTCAGAAAGACGTTGAGCTCGTTGAAAGCGCAATAGTGCGCTAAAGTTACCACTCGTTCAGCAGGTACAAGGTGGGGCTATGATCAGACACACTTTGTACCTGCTGCACAAGTAGTAACTTCAGCGCACTACTGCGCTTCCAACGAGCTCAAAGTCGTTCTGAAAATGACTGATTTAGTGGTTTTAAATGACGCTCAGCAAGTTTCTAATTAGAACCATATGTCTATTTTCACTAATTAAAAAGCTAGTTAACGAATTTTAGTTAATTACTCACCAGTGTGTGACGGATGTTCACCCCTCGAATGTCCGCCGAACTCAAGAAACATGTAGTGAAGGCGGCATTCACGTAGCAGTAAAGATGCCTTTTAAAAAAAAAAAAATATGTTTTGGATAAAAAAAAGTAACACCCTATATATATTTGATTACCGAGCGGAATAATTGAAAAAGACAATAGTCAAATTCAATCAACAGTTCTTTTTTTTTTTTTTTGTTAACGGGCCTTTATTTAAGTACGGTACTAATCACATTGTCGTTCTTAAGGCAAATGCCAAACTATTGGTGCAAGGGAAGTAAAGACGGGAGCAGAAAGCGGCAAATCCTGAGCGCTGACAATTGAAGGTGCTCCCGAGAGAAAGACCGAGACAAGGAGTGAAGGAAAGGCGGAAAAGGAAGGCAGACGCTAGGTTAGGCGTGTTCGTTTTGCCGAAAAGAACTAGGCACACAGGTGATACTTTTTCTGCTTCTTTGCGTTATTTGCAACTTCACGGTCTATTGGGGGCGCACTGGCGCCTAGAAGAATGCCCGTCATCCGGTTGATCGGCGTAGAAATAATTCTAATTTTGTGAAATACGAGCGATGTAGGAGCCTTACCTCAAACTTCCACGTAGGTGTAAGCGAGCAATTTCATTCTGAAGCCGATCATCCATTCTCACACCGCGGTTCCACTATTGCTGAAAGTGGCGAATAGTACGGCGTCGCCAGCAATGTGGGCTGATCGGGGCCACCCACAGGGGTTTCCTGTCGTTCTCAGTCACGTGGGTTATGTATCTGAGTCATTCCATGTCAGACGTCCCGGACGTTGCGCTCAACCCCTTTCAATTTCTAAAAAAAAAAAAAAAAAATTCATGGCTTTCTGTCGCAATGTTTGTAGCCATGCCCTGAAATATTTTTGGCGAAAAAAAAAAATGTTTGATGACGTGAGCGCGGTTTTAACTTTTAAAAACAGCGTGAAACTAGGCATCACTCAATAATTGATGAAAAATCAGCTTTTTAGTGAAACACTAAAAGCTTTAGCGGGAAAATGTTGGTAAATTTCCCGCTAAATTTAGCGGTAAAATTTTCGCTTAATTTAGCGGGAAGTTAAGCGAAAATTTCTTATGGCGAATTCCACTGGGCGTTTTGGAGCGCGCCGGGATCAGTTGACCAGATCCGGAATGGAGCACACGATCCGAACGGGGTCACGCCGCCTACGGATCCCACTGGAACACGACCACTGCTCCGGGATCGGCGGATGCCTTCCCGTCATTCAACTAGCCGGAAATCCCCTTTCCGCGGCCGCCGAGGTCGTTTCGAAGACGTTTTCGCAATCGCGGCGCTAACACGTGTTCGACGCACGAGCGGCAGGAATGGCTCAGGAGCGTCTAGCAAAGATTGCCGGAATGCCCGTAGCGCGGCAAAACCTTCTTTTCTTTTTCCTGGAACACGAACCGGCTGTCGAGCCAAGGGGTAAGCAAGCGGCCATTACGAATTCTTCTGAGGCGAGATGGGCGAGATCAGGCGAGATGCCCCGCGAGAAAGGAAGTCACGTGTGCGCGCCGAGGGCTGGCTCGGCTGGCTTCCCGTTGAATCCGCCGAAATCGTCGGAGCGACTTTTCTCGGATCCAGATCCAGATCTGGAGTGGGAGCTAATCCGAAACGACCAGTGGAACACGTCCGTCTCGATCCAGATCGTCCAGTGAAATAGGCTCGCTCCAGAAAAGTCGATCCCGGCGCGCTCCAAAACGACCAATGGAATTCGCCATTACTAAATGGGAGGGGAGCAGGAGAGGGGGAGGGGAGGGCACGTAGGGGGAGCAGGGACATACGGTACCCTCCCCTCCTCCTCCTCAAGAGCTGCGCTCTAATGCGGCATTACAGGGAATGGTAAACGTCTTTCATTTTTCTGCCCTTTTGATTTTACGCGGGGGAGGTAGGTTTACCAGAGAGTCGCTTGGGGCTCGCTAGCAGCGGTTTGGCCACCCCTCCTCTAGGTGATTATATTAACTCGATGTATTGATGGCTGGGACACGCGATGATACGCATTCACTGTGGACGTAAGTCACTTCTGTATATCCGTAAAATCTAAAAAGAAGGCAGAGCTGAGAGAAGGGAGGGGAAAGCAGATAAAGGTATCAGGGAAATTGGTTTCGGAGAGGAATGAGAAGAGGGTGACTGGATGAGAAAAGGTGGTCCATAACATATTGTTTTTCGTTCTCCATTTATTACAGTATATAGTATCGGGACCCATAAAATGTTCGCCAGCTGGCCAGCATAACTTCAATAATTCATCCACCCTCCTTCAATCAATCAATATTTTACGGATACTTTTCCAGGCGGTGTTTGTCAGACGATGGAGAAAAAAAAAAACAAAAAAGAAAAGCGGAAAGTACGCGTTTCCTTCGCACGCTCTATATTTTTTTTTACTTTTCACAACGTGTTTTTCTTTAACATATTTCCTAATGACAAAAAGAAAAGACGAGAGTAAGGGAAAACCAAAAAAGAGGACAAACACGACCGTGCACCAGCTCGTCTGCCTGCACAATAACTCTTATTTCTGAAAAAATTTCCTCGTTCGTGTAACTAAAAAAAAAAAATTGTTTTCAAGTTTCTTTTTTTTTTTTTTAAGAACGTTATTTTTGGTTTTATTATCAGAACCGGAAGTAACGTAATTGTTTTGTAGCCAATAGGCGTTTACGGTCTTCCGGCTCCGAAACCCTTGTGATCTAACCACCATGCATCTCCCCACGTAACGCCGCTACGGACACACGGACGGACCCCATGCTGCGTCGACGCGGAGAGGCGACTGTCTGGTCGCCGCTGTCGTAGCTCCGACCGATAACCGACTTCACTCCCAGAATGCTGCGTATGCAGCGTTCCCAGAACGTTGATCCTGGTTCGCTTCGGCCATTATCGTACTGCTGGCTGCGTCAAATGGTCACGTCGCGTTGGTGTTCTTTGCTGAGCGAGCTTCGTCGTCTTGGCAGGTTAACGAGCAAGAAAAGCTATCTCAAGGAGAACAGCAAATGAAAAGCGAGCAAGAGTTACTTGGTATGAGAAGGAACCGGATTCTCGGGGTGCCTTTCTCCGGTCGTTGTTATTTTTTAAGTCTGACGTCACCCCGTTGGGGCAACAAACTACTTTACGCGTGTTACAAAGTGCTCGCATCGTGCAGGTTAAGAAAGTCAGGACCAGCTCCTCCCGCAAATTCCTAAACTGAACACTGGAAAGAAAACGAGAGGGAGGAGGAAAATACTGGGCTTTGAACTTGGCTCTTTTGCATTCGCTCTGCTGAAATGGGAAAAGTCGAGGGCTTGGAGAATGGAGCTTGTCTCGTATTTCTTAACCCGTAACAGGGTGTCCAGCAGGGGTGGCCAGGGTGACATGGGGTTAGAGCCGCAGACAAAACTACAAAAAACCAAAGAACAGCAAGAAGAAAAAAAAAAAAAAAAGAGGGTGGTGGTTATTTTTAATAGGAAACGATTTGGGGGGAACAGTCGTTTCCAAACGGGACAAGTATGTAATTGTCGCCTTCAACAAATAACACCAGGCAGCAGAAGGTTTCTTCAACCGCAAAGCAAAAATTAATGCATGAATCGCTAGCCAGCCACTGCTCCTAACGTCCGTTATGTGTGTACGGCTCGAAATTATTTCTAGAACAATGAAGGAAACAGGGTCACTGGACACATCTAACCCCGTTCACCCGGGGTCATGAAACGCTTTTCCAACTTTTTCCTGTTTAGCTTTCCTCCCTCATAAATTGCGCATTCTACCAAACAGTTGAAGAAGACGGAAAGGGGGGAGTCCCCTCTCGCTCGGACTCTCGTTTGTGTACCCGGACACAGTCTATCTTCCCCCCAACGATGTGCTATTACTAGAATCCCAATCTAAATTGATTTATCCCAGCCCAAAATTCGTTCCATGGGCCTTTTAACTCCCCCTCCCCCTCATACAGCATTTTGTCGTGGGCGCCCCCCCCCCCCCCCAGATAGAAATCCTGGCTACGTGCCTGCCCCCCCCCCCCCCCCCCCCCCGTCCCGATTTCCTTCGTTGAAGAGTTGGTAACCCTACCGCCAGTTAGCGCAAAATAGATGGAAGGGTTTGATATGTAATCCGGCCGCCAGGGGCCGCCTGAGCGGCAAGTCAACCGGTTGAGGATCGGTTGAGGCAAATGGGTGGGGAGCAATGGGCACGAAAGGTTTTCAGCTATTTATACATAAGGAGTATAGACACAAAATGGAGACAGCGCACTAGGAAATTAAGAGGAAAGTTTTTAGGCTATAGTGGGGTTACGGAAGAGCAGGTCCCAGTTAAGAAGAAAGTTAAGGCCACATAAAGAGATCGGTGGCTAGAGGGAATGCAGACAAAGAAGGCTCTGGACGGCTATAGATTAAACAAAACAGTTATTGCCAAAGCAAGCATTTATGACAATTCTAGGGGAAGCTCATTGTTGTTTGAGGCAAGGACAGGTGTTTTGCGGACCAGAACATACAGAGCGAAGTACCAGGGAATGGACACAGTGTGCGCTGCTTGTGGAGAGGAGGACGAGACGGCTGAGCACTTGATACTATACTGTAAAGGGCTTCACCCTATGCATACCGAAGACAACATAGATTTAATAAGGTCATTGGGTTTTAGAGACAGCGAAGGAAAAGTGGATTTCAAGACAGTGGAGATTACCGAGCAAAGATTAAGTGAATGGTGGCAGAAAGCGAGAGAAAACTAGGCATTTTCTTATTAACTGATGGCAAGGGGGATTTATAGCCTCACTTTCTTTTCAGTACGGAGTGAATATAGTTTTCACATTTAAATATTCTAAGCTTAAAGGGTAAGACAAAATGGCTAGGAGCGTAAGCTACCGCCCGATCCAAAGAGTTCAGCCGTATTCATCCATCCATCCATCCAACAGGCTCTCGACGAGTTGGGATGCTGGGATATGCACTCCTCTATGTTAGTGCCTGTTTTAGGTTAGGTTAGGTTAGGAAACATGCCCGTGACCCGAATACTTTAAAACGTCCTACTACAAAAAAAAAAAAAAACGAGATGAGGAGTGTTGTTTTAGCATGTTTCACGTGCAGTTTGGTCGCTGTGTGTTCGCATTGAAAACAAAATTAAGTTTTTTTGTTTTTTTTTAAGTTTTTCTTTTAGTGAAGCTCGGGATATTTTGTTATTCAAGACAACTTCGAGTTAATTTTTTTTCTCAGTTTTTTTTTTTTTTATAAAATCAGCTGGTGGGTCTATTTTCGGGGGTTTATCAGTATTTATCGAAAACAAAGAACCCTAGCTATAAATGACAAGCTCCCCGGGGAAACGGCAGATGAGGAGAAAGCGGACGTCACAAGAGTCCTCCCGAACCTTTCAGTTCCTATCCCTCCTCTCTCTCCCACACACGCGCCCCTCCACGTCCGATGATTACGACCGCACGTTTCTTGCTCATCCGCTCTGAGATTTTGTTATTTTACTACCGTCCATTGGAGCACGACCACCCAGCGTATCTTTCGAGAACTTTGGAACGTGAAATGCTCGCTTACGGGCACCGGAATCGATGAAATGGCGTTTGGTGGGATGGCGAGTTTGATGAAGCTGCCTTTAAAGGGACCATGAAACGATTCTGAAATCGAATTTTATCCACCGATCGTCGTAAAAGGTGTGAAAAGAAACACAAGAACACAAAAATAGGGAGCCAAAAAAAATTCTTCGCTATAGAACTTTTAAAAGAAAACTGGACTCTTTTGCGCCTTCTTTCCTTCGAAAGCTCTCTGCCTTTTCACTGCGATGCATCCGCGGAAACGCAGCACGTCAGCCGAATCCACGTCGCCTATTGGGTAAGAGCCTACCACACCAGCAACGCGATCGTAAACAATAGATAGCCGGCGAGTGTTTCCTAAAAGTTTTGTTAAATAATATTCAGATCCACATTTTGTAGCATAATTAAAGATGTGACGAAAATTGCCAAATTTGATAATGCTGAGAGCCAAGCGCCATCTATCGTGTGGTAAACGAAGCAACTACTGCACCTGCGCAGTAGGGCCGACGGGGCAGACAGCGTCGCTCAGTTTTCACCTTATGATGTACCGCAGGAAAGGCTACAGGCGCGAGCTCTTTGCTCTAGGGCACATCTCGGCAGCACAAGCTCTCGTGCGTTAAGAGTACCTCCCAACGCTATGAGCTCGCGCTTCTAGCCTTGTCTGCGGTACAACATAAGGTGAAACGGAGTATACTTCGCGACGACCAAAGAACGTTTATTTTTCTACGTGTTCTTCTCTCGCGTCCCGACTTCAAGCAGCAAGAAAAAAGTACTTGAGACAGACCACGACGAACAAGAACGCTGGATCCACAAACACCCGAGAAAAGCTACAACGGCGGCGAATCCACCGGCTCCAACCAAGCGAGCTTGGCGGATAGGCCTAGCGGCCTAGCAGGCACTTCGACTCGGAACAGCGTTGCTTCAACGGTACTTGGCCAAGACCGTCTGCCCACGACCGGCTGGCGTGCTGAATGGAATATGCCCGGGCGACCCTTCCCGTATTATGGTTTGATCGCTGACCTCAATTTTAGATTAAGAGTTGAGGTCAATCTCTTCCCCTCGTTTTCCGAGGCAGTGTTGATGAACACTGTCGTCGAAAAGGGACTCTCGTCGATTCTATGTTCTTGTTTTGTGTGATATAGAGCTCAAATAAACGCCGTATGGATTACCTTCGTAAAACGGTATGTACACTTTGTTATCAATATGCCATTTTTTATTCTGACACGACTGCATGTCACTGTCGAGCTATAACAGTTCGTGGGAGCTACGTGCAATGCCGGTCCAACCTTCCTTTGCCGAGTGTCACGTCAGTATCGAGTTGCAATCGTAAAAGATCGGTCCCGAAGCGCTTACCAACAGCGCGAATACAGCACTTCCATCAAACGCGCGCGTCCGCTCCCAGTGTGAACAGGTATTTACGTGGCTCTTGCTGAGACTGTCGTAGTTCAAACGTATCTTTTTTTAACGTCGGCTCGCTCCTGCATCTCCGAGGCCGCGAAACACGCCGCGGCAATTTGTTTCCATCTACGTCGCTTTGCAAATGACTGACACGGGCCGCCTTTTACCAACAATGACAGTTGGGCTGGAGTCTTCACCGGAAGACTCGCCGCACTTCCCAACAGGCATACCGGCGTATGGGACTAGTTCCATGCTGTCGCTGTAACGCAACATATCTCATTGAATTTCGCTCAGCTGCGATGTGTCCATGCCTATCGCGGCGATGAGAGGCGCCGATTCCGAAAATACGTCGGTGACATCCTTTAATGAAACGGCTTTCGATGAAACGTCCGAACCGATTGCTTGAAGTATACGCTCGGAGGTATATGCATACATGTGCAGTACAGGAGCAGTGACCGTCGCACCCGTGCTCATTGTTGTTACACAGAGTCAGCGCCTCCTATCGGTTAAAAAGGGCCCGATTAGCACATGTTCCGGTAAAGGCACCCTTCCCGCTTCTTTGCAGTTCTGGGCAGAGAGGTTGCAAACTCCAAGTGGGCTTGCCAATCCCGACCGCAATCGGCGTTAGCGGCAATCGAGTGATAATGCTTATCGACCTACCGACGTTTTGCTTCCTTCAACAGAAAAAGGTCAAACATTAGTTCTGCGTTGATACATCTGCATTTTTTTGACCGAAACATCTGTACCTACAATAAAAAATAAGAAAAAAATGTATTCTCGACATCCGCAGTTAAATACAAAGCAAATTTTCAAAAAATCTAAAGATATGCCAGACTGCAATCAAACGTTTGTAATTAGAGTTTATCGCAAAAACTCGCGCTTATTCACCGAGAACATTTTAGATTGAGATTTATATAAATGCCCGTATGGAGGCACGCAAGATTATTCGATATTATAAAATGCGGCCACGCTAATAAAAAAAAAAAAAGTGGCTTAGAGTTTTGTGAGAGTCTGCAAAACTTGCGCAGCGAGGAGCTCAAAATCAACGGGGTGAAGTCGCAGTTCTCGCGCGTCATACACAAGACACGCGGTGATCGCTGTAGACAACCGTTTCTGCTCATCCGATCCGCTACGATGGGCCCTCCGGTATACGAACTGCGCATGCGCACTCCCACAAAAGTTTCCCATTTGCGCAGTGCGTACCGGAGAACCCATCGTACCGTATCGCATGCGCACGAACGGTTCCCTATCAGTAGATGGAACCGATAGCCACGATGACGATACCCGATAGTGGCCGCCGCTGCCTTTGCGCGTGCATCGCACCATTATCGGGCATCGTTATCGTTGGTATCGGAACCATCTACCAGAACTTTAGTGAATAATCTCCAAACACGATTGAAGCACACATGTTTGTTTTATGCACATGCATGTTTAGAACATGTGTGTGCAGTTCTTTGTACATGACCAATGTGACCGTCATACAAGGAAGAAACTCCTGCCCCCTGACTTTCGTAAGGTGCATGAGTGAGCTAGCGCGGCTTCGGGGCGGGCTGCGATTGCATAAACCACTGGTTTGTAGGTACCACGCCAAACAAACGCTATAAACGCAAGTGCCTAAACAAATAAAAAAAATTACGCATTGACATAAAACAAACAAACAATAAAGCAGAAAGCGAAATGCAAACTCTGGTTGGGAATAAAATAAGTTTTCTCGGTATGATGAGAGTGAATGATTTATGAGAAGCAGGTCCGAAGCCTAAGCGCACTACTACGTCATGTTTTTTTTTTTTTTTATTGCTTTCGTTTTCGCTTTTTTTTTCTCTAAAATTTATCATCGGCGCAGATTATACGCCGCGTGCAATTTTGCGCTAATTTGTTACGTTTTGAGAGTCGAAACCCGTGTCGGAGCGTTCTTGTCGGAGCGTTCTACACTTGTTCCTCTTTAAAACAAGAACGCAACACGAGTGAAAAAAAAAAAATGGTGGGTGTGCACGCCAGCTGGCGAGTGAGCCCGACGAAACCGTGTCACAAAAAAACGGAAAGAAATACGAAACACGATTACACGCTTGTTTCTTTTTAAACGCATGCCCTTCCGCACTCTCATGATGCGAAACTCGACCAAAAATAGCCGCTCGGGCCTCTAGATCCGAATCACCTTCGGCGGCATGAATTCTTCTCGAATGAACCGGGCCATCGATTGTGGGTCTGTATCACGGTGGTCTGGGTTGCCTCGGTTAGAAATCTCTCGTTTAGTTGTGTCTACCACACCGTACAGATACCTCAGGACCCGCTCAGTCGTTTGCACGACGTCACGGATCAGTGTCCGGGCGCCTGCAGTAGATCGTGCAGTGTTGTGCCAAATACTCAACAAGTATTTAGGATACGATACTAAATACCCATTTGAAAATGTATTTAGAGTAGTATAAAAGTTGCTTTTAGTACGAACTATCTTGAGCAGAGTACAAATACTTTGAAAATGTAATTCAATTACATTCGAAGATGCTTGACAAGTATGTTGCAAGCTGGTAATATAAGAATTAAAAGTCAGAAAGGAGGCCCTCTATTTTTTTATTACTTCTCTGATAAGCACATTTTGCTGCGATCTTTATGAACTTCAAGAAGCGCCTTAGCTCTCAACTAGATCGGAAGGTGCAACACTACGTACGGAAGTATTTTAGGACGTACTTTAGTCCGACGGCAGGCTCGTCTCCTGACGCATTTCTCAATAAGTTCGTAATACGTCCCGCCGCGATTCGGGGGACCTGACATGTAGTCTATTGCATATACATACAACAGCCAAATTAGGAGTTGGTGAGGTGGCCAGACTGGTTGATGAGTACACGAGTGAACGACACACGTGCACGCTCAGGAGAAACATTGACTCGAGGACAGCAGTGTCTGTCGATGATTTACGACCAAGAGCGAGTAATTTGTCCCCCCCCCCCCCCCATCTCCTAGTCAAAAGCGAGAAAAAACACCTTAGACTTCAAACTGTGAAAAGAAAAGGAAACACAGGAGAGTGTTTACAAAACTGCTTCTAAACCCCATTCCCCTGCTCCACATACTAGTGATGCAAAACTATTGATAAATTGACTATCGATACTATCGAGAGTTTTTCCAAAACTATATATTGTGTCGCAGAACTATCGATAGTCGACTATCGATAGTTCTATGAATAGTTTTACGATAGTCGACTATCGGTAGTTATATCGATAGTTTATTAATAGCTTTTTGATAGTCGACTATCGATAGTTCTATCAATAGTCGACTATCGCTAGTACTCTATAGTTTTTTTTTACTATCGATAGATTTCTGGCGACTATTGATACTATCGATAGTACTACCGATAGTTTTGCACTACTAGAGCGAACACAGTTGCCGCACCATAGCTCGCCTCCCTTCCTCATTTCTTCGCTCAAACTCCCGTCTTCGTCATCACTGAACGCAGAACCAAAGTTGGGATGGTAAAGGTCCATACGCACATTCGCGTTTGAACGCATTTGAGTGCGTTGCGGAGTCCTTGCGGCCAGGCGCGGTCGCTTGCGGTACGACGCGCGCCTTCCCGCAAGGCTCGGTAGCGCGACTCAAGCGAGTAGAGTCTCGCTCAACTTTCCGAAGCGTTGCGGTGCGTTCGACCAATCAGAAGCCGAGAGAGGAGAGGAGGGTGACGTGTTCGCTCGCGCCACTCAGCCGACTCGGCGAGACGTATCCGGTTCCGCTCGCAGTGCTTGTTTTTTCGTTTTGGGGAGCGGTGGGGACTGGTTTTCCCAAGGCTGCGATCTTCAAGTTAGACAAGAGGGAGTTTTCGTAGACCGTTTTCGCCGTCCCGCAACGCCCTCCGCAACCCGCTACGATACCCGGAACTCCACAGTCAAGGCCATCGGCGCGCAGGCGCAGTAGCGGCTTCTTCGTGGCCGAGGGCTTAGCGGAGAAGGAAACGCGGTCTACGAAAACTCCCTATTATGTCGGGGAAGCCAGCGGGATTGCCCAAGATCGAACACTTCGGCGCTGTCGCTGGGCGCCGCCATGTTGCCGTGAATTTCGCTTACTAGGGAGTTTTCGTAGACCGCGTTTCCCCCTCCACTAAGCCCTCCGCAACGAAAAATCCGCTATTTCACCTGCGCGCCGATGGCCTTGACTGTAGAGTTTCGGGTATTGTAGCGGGCTGCGGAGGGCTTAGCGGAGGGGGAAACACGGTCTACGAAAACTCCCTACTATTGGTGAGCCGCTAGCGACGATAGCGCGTTCTTATTGGCTCTTGATTGCGGTTGACTGCGTGTCAGCGCAAATGTGTGTACAAGCTTGGCGCAAGCGCTCTTCGCAACGCAACACGTCCGCTTGCCGCTACGGAACGCACCGCGCTCAAACGCTGATGTGCATATGGCCCTTGAGTGCCTAGGCTAGCAGGTGTGCCATTTGAAAATATAAAGCGAGAAAAAGAGAAGAGGGAGCGACGCAAACTACTAGTGTCGCAAAACTATCGATAGTAAACCGTCAAGAGTAGTATCGATAGTACTATTCATAGCTTTTCGATAGTCGACTATCGATAGTATGGATAGTTTTTCTATAGTTGACTATCAATAGCACTATCGATAGTTTTTTTGACTATCGATAGCCAGATTTCTGGTGACTATCAATAGTATCGATTGCCCTATCGATAATTTTGCACCCCATACACCAGTTCAAACGAGCCTTTACGCATTGAGGTCAAGATGGCCAAGATTCCAAAATTAAAATCCACTAGCTCATAAATTACTCTACCTGGCGGAAAACTGGTTTCGAGGATTTTGAGGATGAGACAATGTGAGCATTCGGAAGGAGATGAAAGAAACGCTTTTTAACGAGCTTCGGAGCAAAAGTTAATCCACAGCAGGCACACAAGATCCAGCAGGACCTAGCTTCTTTGGCCGAGCGGGTGCCTGTGTTCGCATAAAAACGTGTTCCCGCATTTTCGTACTATAGTCGGTTGCAAGCTAAGAAAAAACCGGAAATGCCTCTCAGAGGAAAATGTAATCCTACGCCGAGAAACTGCCAGCCAATCGTTTTCATGACGTCACGATTCCGTGGACCAATCGCGATCCTTTTGAAAAAAAAAAAGGCTCAACATGGCTGCTGGCCTTAGCAACGCGACGCTAGTTTCTCGTGACAATTATTCTGCTTTTTTGCACCGTGTTTTACGTGCCCGAGGTTACGCCACGAAATCTTAATGGTATCGGCTTGCGTTTGCAGCAGTTTTTGCGCGACAACGTGAGAATCCAGCGAAGCTATCGCCAACGAAAATTTCGAAGCGGGCGCGAGGCTTAGCACTGCTGAGCCTCGCGCCCGCTTTATTATTTGCAGGAACTATAAGTGCTTCGCTTTCCCTCAATCGAAGGCGCTGGAAGACGGTATGTTAGACAGTATCTTGGACAGAAAATGAATTGGGAAGACGGTACATTAGACATGACTTTCTTTCTTTACTAAACAGCTATTTCGTTGACAAAAACGTATTCTAACTTATTTAAACGTCCTGAATGAATTAAATAAATATTGTAGTAGTTTAAGACACGTTTACTGGAGGAAGAAAAAGCAACGTTGCTAGCGAACTACTTTCTCGACGGCGGAGGCACTTCAGATGGGCGCAATGCGCTTGTGGGTGGAGCTAAAAGATTGTTCTCAGGTTGCATCCGACTATAGAAGCTCCTGAACCGGCAATTTCCGAAAACTGAGCTTTGGCGTCCCAATCTTCCGCTGACGGAACCAATCTAGCTCCAGTCAAAAGGTGGGGTCTAAAATCCGGATAACGTCACCAGCACTTTATAACTCCATACAAAAACTGTTTGAAAAAAAAAAGTGGACAAGAGGACACAGAGGCGGGCGTACTTGGGGCCATCCCAAGTACGCCTGTGCTGGCATTTGGAGACTGTTTTGATCGTGCCTTGTTTCCTGTTTTGTGTTCGGCCACTTGGCTCCATGTTTGCAGTCGGCTCAGCTTTGTCCTGGAGTCTGACGATCCCTAGTTTTCGTAGATTGTTCCGGCAAAATCTTTTTTCCAAGGTTGCAAAATAGATTAGACATACTGAGTACAAGATAGTGAGAAATGTAATTAAGATAGAGATCAAATGCTCTAGACTAAATGTATTTGCGAGACACCAAAATACCACCAGAAGTATTTAAAATACCGTATCTTGAGTAGAGTATTTCAGATAGACACAAGTCTGAATATGCCTGATAACTTGCTCGTGCTCCCGTAGTTTGCCGTCATATTTGTGTATATCTACAGGAACCGTCGGGATCACGGCTAAGAACAGCGTGTAACCACCAGTTCACCATTTTTCGCAGTGCTTATAGGGACACTGAACTGAAACTTGGGTTTCGCAAAATAAGGCCGCAGAAGCGTTGAACGGGACATCGATATCTCAAATGGATGGCCGTGCATTTGGAGAAGAAGGGCGCGATCAAGCGAGGTCTTTGACGTCATTGCCTTCCGGAAGAATTTAAAAATGAGGGGAAGCGGCCTCGCTTCTCTCCTCCTCGCTTCTGTCCACCAGCTCGACGGGACGTAGTGAGGAGGACAGGGAATGGGAATCGTGACGTGCCTTGTTGTCTCGTCGGCCTCATCGGCCGTGTTCATTCGTTCCATTCTTTTCCAAAAATACGGCGATCCGTTACAGATATCTCTGTATAAGTGATGTCTTGTGGTTTTGCAGCGTCCCGCCTATCCGTCCAGCCTTGTTTTGTGAGTTCGAAATTTCGGTTCAGTAACCCTTTAAAATCTCCACTAAGTTGCGGGGGATCTCCAGAAACATTGGCAAAGGGAGAGGGGGAAGTCATATTGGATGAAGACAAAACGACTCGATTAAAACGTAAGCGTAACCCGGTATGTTTCTTAGTGTATCCCCGGCGAAGCCCAAGCGTATCTGGGTCGGAGCCCAAGCACGACACCGAGGAGCGTCCGGCAGCCGCGTGCACCCGTACCGTGCCCAAGGACCGCGTGCTCTCGAAAAGCGCGGGGAAGCGCGTGCGCCTTGCCACGTCCTCTGTCGTCCACCAGCCGATACATGACTTAGGAAACAAAACCGACCAACAACGTGGATTCTGATTATTTTTCTCATCGAGAATTAATAGTGTCCCTGAAACATCCGTTATTTTGTTCCTCGTGAAATCGACATTGTTATACTCAAAACATGCCGCTTACCCGCCAGCGAGTAAGCGGCAAAAGACTCGAGGTAAAATGACGTAGATAATCGTAGCCCCCATTCCGGACTTACTTTAACGCATAATTGAAAAGAAATTGATGGCCGTACTTTATTTTTTATATATATTATTCGAATAATATAGTTAGCCTACACCAGGACACAATGACTTTCCAAGGGACTCTAAAAAATAGACCCTAGAACCTTCCTGGGTCGACGAATTAGGGCGTGCTCGGCAATGTAAGATGCGTAAAATTAAAGCAACATAAAGGGGACCAGAACAGTACACCTCACAAAGTTAAAAATAGCTGGAAATGTATGAATGAAATTAAAAAGGAATTAATCTTTCGCAAAGAGAAGAAAGAAATATTGAAGATCTTTTTTTCTGTCGCAGGTTGTTCTGATATATAAAGTATAACTGAGTCCAAACAGCAAACAGCACAAAACTCACGCAAAAATCTTCTTTGTAGTCACCCACAACTGTGCTCAAAATTATCATTCTGGAGTCACATAAGAAAGTGTAAAAAAAAAGGAGACAATAATACCGGTGCAAGTGTGAGTCGACTGGCGATCACTATTTTGTCTTATAAAGGTATGAGTGGGTTACTGACACACGTGCGTGAATTATGATTTTACCGCTTTTACGGCAATGGTCCACGCACGCAAACACAATAAGGTGTCGCGGCGTGTAGTAAAAGTTGTAATTTTCTTGCTCGAGCCTATCAAAATGCCCTGAAACAGAACAGATGAGCTGTGGCCGTATGAGAGTTCCGGAAATGTCGCATGGTGGCCCACTGTGGCTTACCTCGCTTGCCCCCAAGTTCGCACCAAAGAAGCTTTTACACCTTTTTTTTATTGTCGCCATTTTGTTTCAGCGATTTTTCTACTAAGGAATCCTCAAACCAAGTCTCCAAGAGGTGTATATTCGACAGTTCACGCGGCAAGAATAAAAACACTGAAAATATACGAGGGACAGACACACAGAGTTCTTTCAACGAGCAACGACATTTAAATGATGCCCATCACACTGTGAAAAACTACTTTGGTCACAGAGAAAATTAAGGGAAGACGAAAATACTAGAAAAAGATACTAGGAAAAGAAAAAAGAAAGATGAGAGAGAGAGAGAGAGAGAGAGAGAGAGAGAATAACTTTCTTGGGTGCCTGCAGCTTCGGCCCCAAGGGACCTAGGAGGCGGCCTCACGTCGCTTACGACGGCCTCGAGGGGCGCTGCCTCTCAAGGAGCGCCGTGGCCTGCTGGACGGCCTGGAGTTGGCTGTCGTAGTTCTCAGTCCGGATGGCTTCTTGTAGTTCGGGCGGAGACCTTCCTCCCGGCTGGACTCCTGCGGTCTCTTAGTACAGTCGCACATGATGTGCGCGAGTGTCGCTCGAGCACTCTTACAGAGCACACACTGGTCGTCCTGTTATATCTTACGTGTTTGCCAAACACTGGGGTAAACATGCACCCCGTCTGCAGTCTCCTAAACGTCACTGCCTCCCTCCTGGTTAGGTTAGCGTGCGGTGTGTCTTCCTAACCTCTGGTTTCTAATTACCTCGCCGTATTCGCGCGGGTCGTAACGCGAGGCCAGGCGGTTGGCCCGGTCAGTCATCGCGCGGGTCAGCGCGTCCACCATCGCGTTTCCTACCTCGTGCGCTGGGAACCACTCAATTGTCCCTGCGCTGGGGTTGCTCCCCTTTAACACCCGCACGGCTTCGGCGCTCGCGCGTACCGTTATGTAGTTTCTTATGGCCACCATAGAAAAAAAGGTAAATATGAAGATAGCTGAATTTAACTTCCTGAAAAGGAAGAAGAAGAAGAATATATTTTTCTATAACAACTCTGGCGCTAGGAATTCCAGCTCTGGTGTCGACAACGACAATGAGGGCTCGGAAGCATTGCCTGCGGCAGTCTTGATCTGAAATGCTTCAATTATTTCTCGCCCATACTTGTCCTTATGTAAGCCAAGCGCGGTATAGTGCTTTCAAAGCTAGGGGTTTGGCAGGTGCGGGCGTGGACAACGATTGGGTACTAAGATTCGGATGACGCCATGTTCACTTCAAGAAAGTGTTCCCTAAGGCGAACCTTTAGGCATCGTCCCGTCTGGCCGATGTATTGGCTGCCACAACTGAACGGAATATAATAAATTGGCTTTTCTTGGCATCTAACGTATTTGTTGTAGTGCTTGATGGTGCATTCTGGTGGACGACTTTCGTTATTCACCCTTTGGCACATTTGTTTTAGCTTCATCCTACATGTGAATATCAGCTTCGTGTCAAACCGGGCAGCGAGACTCTTCAGGCGGTGGGACGTATTATGCACGTATCAAATGCAGGCCGGGCGTGTGTGGCTGTGTCCTTTGTTGTTAGATGAAAGACGGTTGGGTTCTGTGATGAGATGTGTATATTCCAGTTTTGAATTGGAATTAAATAGTGATTACCCCGCGTAAATAGATTAGAGTTTAACATTCTTAGTATTTGAGTTTTCCAATAATTCCGATACATGGAACAGCTGAACAAAATTCGATTTTATACGACCAGTTCGTTCTTTATATTTCTTGAGTCTCCCGGCATTACTGCGCGCTAAAAACCTTTTTATGGTAGTTGCATCTATAATATGAGAATTAATTACTGAAGCACGAACAAGAAAGATAAATTAACCCACCATGGTTCGAAATCGAAACCCTAAGGCGTCAAGCGACGCACCGCGGCTAGGGGACTCAAGACCAGTGGTCCGTCCATCCAGTACACTGCATAGCCATGGATAAATGGGTGGACATAGGTTCTTGGGATGCTTATCTTTGTCGTAGATAACGCCGTTTCTATTTCTGATAGTTTCTCTTCGTTTCGCATATCCCGTGGGAAAATAAACATGTTTTTTTTCTTAATCTATGCTTTAATTTTTTGTTGGCTGCTGTACATTTTAAATCGCAGTTTTGGTATTCAATATTCGAACCTACAATCGACTTTTTTGGCAACCATATTCGGCCGTTCATGGAAATGGAGCGTGCTGGTTAAGTTACGGTGTTTGTGGAGAATAACATAGAGGAACGAAAACTGGACGACACCGAAACGTGTCGTCCGGTTTTCGTTCTCTATGTTATTCTCCACAAACATCATATTCGGCCCTATTCGATTCGAACTCGATTCGTGCTGAACTTATTACTATTCGCACAACTCTGGTATAAACAATAAACCGTCATAAGTAGCCTCGCCCCACTGGAACGACAGTTCGGTCCAGGTGTCGGCGTCGTGCGTAGCGACCGTGATCCACATTTTTCGGTATCATCGGGCGCTCTCGCTGGAACTGGACACGTCAGCTAACGCGTCCTCGTATAAATCCCCCACATCATCGGGGCGGACGTGGGTCGCTCCAGCGCCGCGTCTCTTTGTACGCCTAATCAGCTAGTGGGGGAGGTTTATCTGCGCAACCTTGCCCGCCTTGTGACTCTTCCACGCGCTCTTATCGCCACAGAAGAATGGTACTCCGACCTGGAGGTTCTCGACGCCGGATACGCGCGAGGCGCTCGAAAGAACGGGCGTAAACAGAACGCTTTCGCGTTCACCCGTTTAAGACCGACGGCCAGTTCGCGCTCTCTCCCGTTTCCTCCTCTCCCCCTTCTACCCTGTCCACCGCTGCCTGTTTCCTCCTACCCCATGGTGAGGAGGATCTTCTGCCTTGCAGAATCTCGAGTCTGGTCGTCGGCCTTTAAGCTGAGACCGCAGCCAATATGCCACAAGCAGGAGAGCTCGAGGCTGCTGCGTCGAAGCGTTCTTCTGCAGAGCGCTAGAAATGCACCTCTCAAAGCCAGGAGCGCGGAGAAGCTCGCGCTTCTAGCTTTGGCTGCAGTCTCAGCTGTAAGGGTGCACGAAGTATAGATTTGGTTTCGAGGTCGGTGGCTGCATGCGTTTCCACGGATGCGACAGTATAGTGCACCCGAACTGACGGGGAACCGATCACACGCGCCCAGCCCATCCGCTTCTTCCCCTTCCACCTCAATCACAGTCGTCGTATCTCGATTTAATATGCACTACCGTCGCATTTATGTATCAGCGGCTAATGGATGGAAAGTATGAATTTATATCCTCTGTTTCACGCTAAGTTGGACCGTAGCCGACGCTACACCATCCGATAAAACCGATCTGGCAGCGTCAGAAAATGCATCGTCACGACGTTCGTGTCTTTGTGCATTTTCTATCGGTTCTCATTGTTGCTCCGTGGCCAATGAAAATGCGGCATGAGTCGCCGAAAAGCGAATCACGAAGCAAGAAGACCCGAACAAAATAAGCCCCCCCCCCCCCTCCCCCCCCCCCCCCCTCGTTATAATTTTTTTTTCTCTTTCCAGCCAATGCGTTGCTAACACATTAGGTGCGCCTCAGGTCACATAGCAACTGCGTCTGTTTATCGACAACAGATGTGGTCATTACTCAGTTACTTCGTATATGAAAGGCGGATGAAATTATATCCTGTATAAATGTATGCTTATAACTGTACGTTCCCCGCAAGCAGTTAAATATTTTGTTCTAAATTACTCTGAATGTGCTCGCTACCGATTAGGTTTTACGACGTGCATCCCGAAATGGAGATGGCGTACACGATAGAACTCGCCAGCACTCGCGGTCATTCCGAGAGGCGTATAGATCCTGGCGCTCATGTTGCTGTGAGGATATTGAGCATATCGCCGGGGTCGCAATCTGGCAAATCAGTTGGAGTCGGTCGACACGACTATATACTTGTTGAGCGCGGACGGGCGCCCCGCCGGCCCCGCTGCGCCGAGACGCCGAAACACACTTCTCCCGAGCGATGGAATATCCGCTCGTGCTCCTCGCGTTCTTCGCGCGATCGCTTCGTTTCTCGTCGGGTTTGAAAACCATGTATCGGGTCCTCGCCGCTTCAGAAGCTGTGCGCTGAATACCAGAAATGCTCTGTGCTACCAGATCCTCGCGCTCCAAATCTGCGACCGGGCGCTCTATGGCACCGTCGTCGAACTGCCAGGCTTTGTGAGTATAGAGGAGGCTATGTGTCACCACACCAAATGCGAGGCGCGAGGCCCGGGAGCAGACGGAGCAACAGAAAGAGCTAGGAGAGAGAAAACCTCCTCCTCTCTCCAGCGTTCCGCCTGCTTCCTCCTCCCCGACCTTCCTTTCCCTCTCCCTACCTTCTCCTAAAACTACTTCTTAGTCGCGGAGGGCTCTGTTGCTGTGGTGGTAACGAGGCCTTGCTCCGGCGCCCTTATTGGGTCGCGATGGCCGCAGCCTCCACAGTTCGCCAAGTTATCGTGAAACGGAGTATCAGTAAATAGGAAAATACAATATGACATTCTTCAGGACTTTCCTTTAGAGCCTTAGCTATGTCTTATACGAATACGTAATACGAAGCTATGCGCCGATGCATACTGCAGTGTTCTTTTTAAACTTTACAAACTAAAAAAAAAAAAGTCATCAAATTTATATTAATACGGTTTGTGCAGGTCAGGAGTTATAGGGCCAAAGGGACATAATATAGATGGCTAATCGTCACGATAAATCGATTAATGAAACCAATGTGTTAATTGACGTTTGGCTAGTGAAAATAAACATATGTTTCCAATCAGAAACTCGCTGAGCGTCATTGAAAACCACTAAATAAGTAAATTTGAGAAAACTTTGTGGCCCGTGGGAAGTCCGGTGCAGCAGGCTGGAGAGGCGAATACGCGGATGATAAAAAAATCATCTGCGTTTTTGTGTCGCCGGCCTTCCGCCTGCTGCGAGTAGAAACTTTAGCGCACACCTGCGCATCTCACCTGCTTCAAGTCTTCCGAAAATGAACTTACTTATGGGTTCTCGACGACGCTCAGCAAGATTCTAATAGACCGATGCCACCAAGCGAACTGCGCAGGCGCGCGCACTCCGGAAGTATTGCCGCCGCCATGCTACTTGTAGTCGTCGCTCTCCGGCTTCCCGGCTGAATAGGGCTGATGTGGGCGTACATCATAGTTTGGGAAGCCTTGGTATTAGCTTGGATTCTCCTGCATGTCTGTACTTCATACGATTGTGTTGTTTGTGATGCCTTAGTTTGTCATCGAGCGCAGAAAAACACTTTCAGTCGTCTTATCGAAGTTAGAATCGCTTTGTCGTCTGCTTCGTCGTCGTCGGCTTCTCTGTCTTCCTGAGCGCGCGTGAACCCACCGCGTTCACGCGGTGGTCCCACTGCGAACGCGGGAAAAACAACGACGTCACTACTCTCTCGAGCACTCCGGCTGCTCCGACGTCTCAATAAACTTGGAAACAAGTGAACATTTACTTCAATGTGAAAGATCACAAAATTCGAGGGACCATCGGCTCTGTGTAGCACCGCGGAACAGCATCAAATGTGTCGGTGGAATACTGAGTTTTGTAGTGCTTAGGCTTGGGTATAGCTTTTAATCGACAATGAAGTAAGACGAGCTAAACAGACATTCTAGGGGAGCAGTAGGTTTATAAAACTCGTTTTATTCTGCTTGATATCCTTTGCGTCAGTGTACAGATGAACTGCGAGGAGAAGTCTACACACAAAGAAGAAACGATCTGCCAAAAGACCATGCCTGAGTCCTGACGCGCCGTAACAACTCGCATTTGTCAAAATGAACCAACCATGCTAGATACCTTTTATGTACAGTTTATATTCAGTTTTATTTTGTTTGCACAAGCTCTGAACGGTAAGAGTTGCCCGACGGTGAGGTTTTTTTATTTTTTTTTCTGCTCTCTCGATTGGTGTTAATACAGAATCGATCAGTAACGCCAGCCAAAATAAGGTTCTGACATAATAGCCCCCC
Source organism: Ixodes persulcatus (assembly GCA_013358835.2). Taxonomy (NCBI): domain Eukaryota; kingdom Metazoa; phylum Arthropoda; class Arachnida; order Ixodida; family Ixodidae; genus Ixodes; species Ixodes persulcatus. The sequence continues at coordinate 175,640 of JABSTQ010011292.1, forward strand.
ACAAGGTGGGTAAGGTTCGTTTGCTACCTTGTTGGCGGTAAGTGTTGTACTTAAAAGTTGCATTGTGCAATGTTTTCACGTTTTGTTCGAAAAAAAAAGAGAAATGAAGATTGATTTCGAAAACGTCGTTTTATTTCAAGTTATACATACCGAGAAGCGCTGCTCTTTCTTTAGTGATTGTCATGATATTTTGAAGGGCAGATGTGCTCGAAACATGTTGTCGTAATGACAGTTGTAACCACCAAAATACATCGAGCAAACATTGTATTAAAAACGGCCGCCGCAAGGCAGTGCGGAGGTCCCGATTGAGATAGGCCAACGGATAGACCGCAACGGAGCGAGTGCTCAGGGAGATTCCAACGTACGGAACACTTTGGCACGCCCTACTATGTCTCGTGCCTTGTAATCTTACACTCTTTCAGTTAGCGTGCAATGGGGTGAATATATATCGTGAAGCAAATCCCGAAACAAATCGAAAAACGCTTTTTCCTGCCGCTCAGCTCCAGCTCTCTTTACCTTTTTCAGACACTCTTTTCGGGGGCTGCTTTCTTTCGGGAAGACAAAATATCCGATGCCTTTTTGCCTGGTGCTGTTATTCTAGCACCTTGGCACAGAACGGGTGAAGCCACCAATTGAAAACCATGAGTAAACACCCGATTAAAAGACTCGTGCTAACCCGGAAATTTTAAAACGCCGGGCGTACAACGCGCTTTGACCCGGCCAGACAAACTGGGGAGAACTACAGGTACCAGAATGCACTGCGGCAGCGGTGGCGTCGCGCAACTCCTGGTGAGATCGGTTTATTGGAACCATGTGTATAGTTTCACTAATTGAAACGCTAATACTTAAACTATGGGTAATTATGTTGCTAATTAGTGTGTTTTTAGGTATCCCTGACGTCCGCCGTGGTTAGCAATTTCTTCCCAAAAAGAGTTTTTTTTTTTTTTTTTAACCACATTGTTTGTAGGAAGTTTTGAAAGTATTCGCACAAACACCCGTTATATCCTTTCCTCAATCTAAGACCAAAGCTTAGGCTATTGTAAGACTGATTCCAGCTTCCAGATTACATGTCTGCTAACGGGGAGGAGCGTTGGCAATGACATAAGTTTGTGTGCAATATGTATTTGTTCTGTTTTATAACGGCCCGCATGTGGAATTACCATACACTGAGTATTTTACGTTATCATGTCTAAAAGGATAAAGCGCTGTTGCATAAAATACCCGACGCAAAAGAGCATAATTATTCGGGAAAAGACTACGCGAAACGTAAATGTGTGACCCAGCGTCTTGTACGAGCCCTCTTCTTCTTGATCGTGTCTCACAGCACCAGGTATGTTCGTGTTGCCAACATCACGGTCCAGGGGCTCCGAAACAGGGGGGGGGGGGGGGGGGGGGCAGTCGCTTTCACGGGTTCTAAACCAGTGGGGCATGCAGCCCCACTCAAAGTTGTCGACCGCCCCCCCCCCTCCCTCCCTCTTCTCCCCTTCCACCACCCTTGAGGCTGTTGCATGTTGAAGCTGCACACCATAGGCGACGAGGCGTCACAGGTTAATCCGACGCGAAAGACAAACCATGTACGGAAAGTGCCAACACCAAGCTACCGCGTTAGCCCCTCCGCTGCGTTGTGCGGGTTTTTAATTTTGTGCATCGTGTTTAATATGGTGTATATGTGCATATTGTGTGTTTGTGTATATGTGTGCATGTATCTATCAGTAGTTGGTGACATGTACTCTTTCTTTGGAAGCCTTGTTAACCCGTTCGTTTGAAGTTGTCATGCATTGTTTGTCCAATATGTGCGTTCTCATTAATAAATCTCCGAAGATTCTATCAGACTGCAGCCTTCATTTTTCTGCACTGCGTTTCGTCAGTGGTCGTTGATATATATATATATATATATATATATATATATATATATATATATATATATATATATATATATATATATATATATATTAACTGTTAGGAAAGACGACGACGTGGCGCCAGTGGCGCGCTCAAGTATCGGCCGCTGAGTGCCCGCGCTCGCGCGGGCACTCAGCATGTTTGTCAGCACTCAGCTGACAAACATCTGGCGAACGCCAGATCAGCGACCTGTGTGTTATTATTGTCACACACCAGGACATATCCTCCGATATTGTCGCCGTCAACTTAACAACACGGCTCGCACCTCGCCAACCAACCGTGTATACTACTCCACAGACTGTACTGACGACCATGCTATTCATCGCACTCCGCCCATCGACGAATTTTCTTCACGTTGCCACACGTCCATTCCCGCCGGTCATGAACAATTTCCAGTCAGTCGCCGTCCCTCTCACAGCCCCGAACCTTCCTCACTGACACGACGTGGCCGCCCATCATCGCCGTACCCGCCACGACGCCGCTCTGTATCACCGTTCACCATCAACGCTCCCGGACCTTCCCAACAGTCAAACTAGATAAAGCAGCCTGCAGCTACATTGGAGGTCAGGCTGCACACTCACCACTATCCGCAAATCCTCCTCATTTAGGATCAACATCGATTGTACCGCGAGGAGCCGCGAAGTCTTGCATTCCTGAACACATCCGCCGTCGTCTGCACGCAGTACTTACTCCGCCGTTGCAAGGACACTTAATGCGCATGGGCAATGGCGATTTGGTTCCGCCCCACGGATACTGCACCCTTACAATCCGAATTGGTAACAACCGTTACGTTGTTATGTTCATAGTGCTTCCCACCTGCATCGCCGACATCATCCTGGGATGGGACTTTCTGTCTTCAACAGAAGCATTCATTGACTGTGCCAGCCGTGAATTGCATCTCAACTCTTCTGATACTGCCGAGGTTGCTGCTGATGGTTCGCTCGTCACCCTGGCAGCCGACAATGACATACTGCTGCCTCCGTACTCCGCCGCTGTCGCCACACTCGTACCGACCCTACCCACCGCAGCAACTTCTGGTCTCATTGAACCCATCTCTACGCAGCTCGTGACCAAGGGCATAATCATTCCTTATTCGCTTGCTACACTCACGAGTGGAAAACTTCAGTTATGGGTAACAAACTGTTCTTCCGAACCCCAACTCGTTCCTTCCGGAAGTCGCGTCGCAACAATGCAATCAACAGTGCATCACCAATTTGCCAGTCTCCTCCCCACCACTTCCGATGCGCTCCCTCCACCCGATTTCAGCAAGCACGTGGAAAAAATGATCGACCCCCGCTTACCACTGCCCCAACGAAATATATAGGGAGTATTCACTGGACGCCATATTTGTGGGTGCTGTTTAGAGCGCATGCTCAGAACGAGCTCACATCAATAGGCTGCTAAGACCGACACTCTTGATGGTGCGGAATGCACGTTGCAAAAAGAACTGTGGAAGCTCGCCGTCAGCACGCGCTCAGCATTCGCGCACACAGCTATGGCCGCCAGTGAATACTCCCTATTAGCCCGTCTTCTTGCAGACTACGAAATCCTTTTTGACATTAACCCCGGAAAGTTGCCGCAAACGTCGCTTATAGAGCACCGAATTGATACTGGCGATTCATCACCCGTTCGAAGCCGACCGTACAGAGTTTCCCCAGCAGAACGCCGAGTAATTCAGACACACATAGATGATATGCTCCAAAAGAAAGTAATAGAACCATCTTCTAGTCCATGGTCCTCTCCCGTTGTTCTTGTTAAGAGGAAAGACGGCTCTTGGCGTTTCTGCATTGATTACCGCAAACTAAACAAAGTCACAAAAAAGGATGTTTATCCACTGCCCAGAATTGATGACACTCTTGATACGCTCCAAGGGTCTTCATATTTCTCTTCCATGGACCTCCGAAGTGGTTACTGGCAAATTCCTGTCGCCAGTGACGACAAGCCCAAAACCGCATTCACTACTTCAACTGGCCTGTATCCCTTTAATGTGGTGCCATTTGGACTTTGCAACGCTCCAGCCACCTTTGAGCATATGATGGACTCTCTACTACGCGGCCTTTCGTGGAACATTTGTCTGTGCTGCCTCGACGACGTCGTCGTGTTCGCCCCGAATTTGGACGAGCACCTACACCGGCTGCGTATGGTCCTGCAGTGTTTCCAAGCCGCCGGTCTACAACTTAATTCCAAGAAATGTACGTTTGCTGCCCCACAAATCAAAGTACTGGGTCACCTCGTCAGTGCTTCCGGAATCAGCCCAGACCCCGACAAACTTCGAGCTGTTGCTGAATTTCCTGTACCCCTGAAAGTCAAAGATGTCCGGGTCTTCCTAGGATTATGCACTTATTTTCGAAAATTTATTTGTGGATTCTCTGACATCGCGGAGCCTCTCAACAATTTACTAAGGAACGGTGTGCGCTTTCAATGGACCAAGGAGCAGCAGGACTCGTTCGAGTCCTTAAAAACAGCGTTGACCTCCGCCCCCATCCTTGGAAATTTCGTCGAAGGCGCAGATACAGAAATAAGAACAGACGCCAGCGGTCACGGTGTGGGAGCAGTTTTGGCCCAGAACATTCGAATTGAGCAGCGAGTAATAGCATATGCCAGTAGATCCTTGACTAGCTCCGAACGAAATTTTTCAACGACTGAAAAAGAATGTTTAGCAGCTATATGGGCCATTACAAAGTTCCGCCCCTACCTATATGGTTCACCATTCCGCATTGTAACTGACCACCATGCCCTCTGCTGGTTAGCAAGCCTCAAAGATCCAATGGGCCGTCTAGGACGGTGGTCATTAAAGCTTCAACATTACACTTTTACGGTTGTCTACAAATCAGGTAAACGCCATCTCGACGCTGACGGTTTGTCCCGATGTCCACTTCCCACCGACCCTATACTCCCAGCACGCATCGGCACAGCAGACCCAGCAGCAGTCCTCGACAACGTCGACATACGGTCGGCACAGCTGTCCGATGCTTTCTTAAAACCTATCATTGACACCCTCCACGGCACCCTGCGGTTTCCAACCCATCGTACAGAGCGCCGCGCCCGCCTGTTCACCCTTCGTGAGGGTGTTCTGTACAGACGGAACTATGATCCCCAAGGACGACCGTGGCTGCTTGTCGTGCCACGTCATCTTCAGAAAGAACTCGTTCGAATCCACCACGAAGACCCGACAGCCGGACACCTCGGGTTCTCCAAAACATACTTCAAAATTCGCGGAAAATACTTCTGGAACGGAATGCAACGCACCATCACGCGATATGTTCGCGCGTGTCACCAATGCCAGACCAAGAAAAAGCCTACAACGAAACCGGCAGGAGCACTACGGCCCATCCCTCCCCCTAACCACCCCTTCGAACGCATTGGTATTGACTTTCTTGGCCCATTTCCACTCTCGACCTCAAAAAACCGCTGGGTAATCGTCGTCGTCGACTACTTCACACGCTATGCCGAAACAAAAGCCGTGCCAGCCACCACAGCCTGCGAAGTAGCTACCTTCTTCCTGCACTCCATCGTGCTTCGTCACGGTGCCCCTCAATACATAGTCACAGACCGCGGTACTCCATTCTTAGCTCACTTGCTTCAAGAACTCCTCCGTCTCACTAAGTCCGTGCACAACATCACGAGTGCGTATCATCCACAAACAAATGGCCTCACCGAACGTTTCCATCAAACTCTAGCTCACATGATCTCCATGTATATCGCAGACGATCACACAAATTGGGACGTCATTCTTCCATACGTCACGTACGCCTATAACACCAGCCGCCAAACCACCACTGAATACTCGCCTTTCTACCCGTTTCTCTGGAGCAGGGGGCGCGAGCGCATCCGCAAGACGCGACCATGTTATGATGGCTGAACCATCCAGGTGGCTCTGTAACGTTCGGTTTTGCACGTGCCACGTTCGAATGCAAGCATCTGAAGATGCGCGATAACAAAGCCTCTAAAAAAAATATTAAAAAAAGAATTATGCAGCTCGCGGCCGCAGCGTCCCATTAAACATTCCTTTCATCTTTGCCTTCTTTCATGGCTTCCGCGAGCACGTATGTTTCACTTTACGTGATAGCGAAGCCGAAGCTACTCGCAAAAGCACGTCCTCCTGAAAGATGCTCGCACTGCACGAGCGCGCGTGCTTGACAGGGACGCTGAGTGCTCGCAGCTCGCTCTTGTAGCCTCTGCTACGCTGGCACCTATAGACCTTTCCAAAAAAGAGCGTGTGGCCGGTGCCATCTTGAGTGTTCATGCGTATGGCGCGTGCTTCCCTCGCTTTCCGAAGCCACGAACACGCACGTGCTGGACTGTGAAGATCGCACGCTGGACTGTGATATTGTAAACATTGGAAAGGTCTATAGAATGGAACGGAGTAGAAAAAAACTCTAGTGGGGAAGCGTATTGACGCATGTTCGAAACACGAGCCAAATATTCTATTTTGCTCGTCTGGAGCGCTGCTCAAAACTTGAGAGCTACAGGCCTTACTTGGATACCGCTTTGCCCTAGGTTGATGACACTGCACATGACGATCACACCGACGAAGTTCTCTACCGCGCAGAGGAAGCAAGACAACTGTCCAGGATTCATACACTACAGACGCAGCAACATCAAACCCTTCGTCATGCCGAAACCCACACTGATGTCGCGTACCAAGTAGGCGACGAAGTTCTTCTCTGGACACCTCTACGATCTCCTGGGAAGAGCGAGAAACTACAAAAACGCTTCACTGGCCCCTTCAGGATCTTACGACGCCTCTCGTCCACCAACTACGAAGTTGCTCCAGTTTCGGCCCCTCGTGATCAGCGTTCAAGATCAACCGACATAGTGCACGTCGCACGCATCAAGCCCTACTATCGCCAAGCACCATAAACACAAGTGCCGGCGGTCCGGCACTTTCCTCACCGGGAGGGTAACTGTTAGGAAAGACGACGACGTGGCGCCAGTGGCGTGCTCAAGTGTCGGCCAGTGAGTGCCCGCGCGATTCGATTCAGACTGACTTCGCCTGGCTGCGCTGCGGCACTGACCATCATCTACAATCCCCGATCATCTCATTAAACCGGCATATCATTTCCTCACAATATATATATATATATATATATATATATATATATATATATATATATATATATATATATATATATATATATATATATTGTGAGGGTGTTTACGGTTGCTTCAAGAAGAAGACAAATGCCGGTTGTTTGCTGGTCGAGATCTATTTCAGCACGAGCTACCCGAGTCTCGTGTCGCAGCCCCAGCAGCGCGCAGTCCCGCGCACTGACGATTGTGCTTCCCACGCCACAATATATATATATATATATATATATATATATATATATATATATATATATATATATATATATATATATATATATATATATATATATATATATATATATATATATATATATATATACAGGGTGTTTTTTTTAAGCTTAACAGATTTGTTTAAAAAAGGCCGTGAAAGTTACACTTATTCCGCTTGTGGATGTGAGTTATACGGCCAGGGGGACAGATTATAGGGGGCTAATCGTAACGATCAGTCGGCTAATTAATTAAAATTCGTTAATTAACTTTTTAATTAATGAAAATAGACATATGGTTCCAATTAGAAATTTGCTCAGCATCGTCGAAAGCCCCTAAATCAGTCTTTTTCAGAAAGACTTTGAGCGCGTGAAAAGCGTAGTAGTGAACTGAAGTTACCGCTCGTGGAGCAGGTACAAAGCTAGAGGTTGCGATAAGGCGCCCGCGCGATTTTTCCGTCTCTTATCTAGCCCCAGCCTTGTACCTGCTCCACGAGTGGTAACTTCAGTTCACTACTACGCTTCTCACGATCTCAAAGTCTTTCTGAAAATGACTGATTTAGGGGTTTTCGATGATGCTGAGCAAATTTCTAATTGGAACCATATGTCTATTTTCATTAATTAAAAAGTTAATTAACGAATTTTAATTAATTAGCCGACTGATCGTTACGATTAGCCCCCTATCATATGTCCCCCTGGCCGTATAACTCACCTCCACAAGCGGCATAAGTGTAACTTTCACGGCTTTTTTTAAACAAATCTGTTAAGCTTAAAAAAAAACACCCTGTATATATATATCAACGACCACTGACGACCTCCCACATCACATATACTTCCGGAGCCCCTGTCATGGTCTTTGTTTGCAAACAACTTGGAGTTCGAGTCGGAAGCCTATAGCGACTGGAAATAAAGGGTACTCAAGACGAGTGATATGTAACTGCACGATAAAACTCGTCCCACTTAGTATTATCTTCGACTTCTGTAGAATTCAAGCCAAAGGGTGTACTGATATGTCCCGATAAAACCCCTCACAACTTCGCACCAAGTGCTGCCATTAATTAATAATACAAGAACCCTTTTCGCAATTGACAACTGTTATACAATATAATGCTTTGCCACAAATTGTCTACACGGTAAATTTTCTTGCGACTTACGAATGTTTCAGTATTGACAACTGCAGATGAGTGTCTCTTTACTTGGATTCAAAACTTGATTATTTACTTCCAGGGCTTTTATTTAGATGTGACGTAATGTTTCCGCTTCGTGCGATCGGCTTTTGATAAAGTTGGTGAAATCGTGTTTCTTTTTATGGCGCAAACTCGACGCAGGCGTCACAAAGCGTCTATATAAAACCCAAGAAACAATATTGCTTGCACCTTAATTTTTATTAAAAATGTGTTCTAAAAAGGCGGCATTCCCCTCGTTTCCTAAACATCGCAGGAAACCCAAAATTACATTATGGCGTAGACCCCCCTCCCCCCCCCCCCTTTCCTCTTTTTTCTTGCTAAAAACGTCACCAAACTGTGATATGATACACCACCTTTTTTTCTAAGATATCTCGGGGGAAAAAACAAAACAACAAAAAAAGAACCAAAGATATCGCGATTGTTGGTCATATTTTCTTTAAAGAAAAAGGTCAAGCGTGATTGTGATAATGTAATTAATGCAAAAGGTGCTGCTCCACTGGAAATGCAGAGGTCCCTGGTTCAATACCAGGACCAGGTGGATTTTTTTTTTTTTTTTTTCAGTCGCCCATCAGTCACCTAGCTGTATTTGGAGATTTGTGTTTGTCCTTTGTCCCCCTTGTTCCCCTTCTCCAGGGATGGATGTAGTTTTTGGGTTTACTGGGATGCTCAGAGAGCGTAGGTCAAATTTGCGCTACAAAATTAATGCCCCATTGAAAGGATTATGAAACGGCTTTAAAACATTGTTTGCAAAGTGCGTGTTACGAACCTAGGTCTTACTTTGGCGACTCCTGCTCCTGTTTTCTCCTCAATGCTGTTAGCAAGAAGAAAGCGTAATAAACTCCAACCATTAAACCTTTATAGAAATACGCACCACACACGCTATCACATCTTTCTAAAAGATTTGTGTGTGCGTGTGCGTGTGTGTGTGCGTGTGCGTGTGCGTGCGCGCGTGTGTGTGTGTGTGTGTGTGTGTGTGTGTGTGTGTGTGTGTGTGTGTGTGTGTGTGTGTGTGTGTGTGTGTGCGTTTACACAGTCGGAATTTAGTCTGCCTCAACGAGCGACTTGTCTCTCAGTTGTAGGTGAGCAATTTAGCCAGTGCACTACAACCACTAGCCTGGGGTCTTCAACGAGCACCACGCAGTAGTGGTAAACGACCGCACGCCAATACGATGCTCATTGAGATCGAAATTACTTTAAACCTGTCTCAGAAGCGAGCAGCAAATTACACCTTTTGGAATCGCGTTTGAAATTACACCTTTTGTCAGCAAATATGTTCTGCCTCCCAAATAAAGTTGTTAGATACGAGACAAGCCAATTACGCGAATACATTACGTCAACTCGTGGACGTGGACCAGTAAAATTGGGAGTGTCACTTCATCAATAGATATCAACGAGAGGACCACTGCCGGTAGTACATCTGACCGAAAAATCTCATACGAGGCGAAACCCCGAAAAAAAAAAAAAAGTATTTTTACAGAATCGTGTATTTATTTTTTTCACGTCAAAACTTTTGTCCCCTTCACAGTGCTCTCCACCTGATGCTATACGCTTGTGACGTTTCTCTCACTGCTCAAAATAGACTTCATACTCGTCGATTTTGATGCCTTTCAGTACTTCTGCCGCTTTTTATTTCACATCTACGACGTCAAACTCTTTCATTTTAAAAACTTTTTTCATCCGGGGAAAGAAAAAGTCACGCGGCGTGGTGTTGGGTGAGTAGAGGATGGGGCACTAGGGCCATGCCACTTTTAGTAAAAAAAAAAAAAAAGGTTGATTTTCCAGTTTATAGTAAAAAAGCTGTTGATTCCCCAGTTTATAGTTTAAAAAACAAAACTGTTGATTCTCCAGTTTATAGTAAAAAAAGCTGTTGATTCTCCAGTTTATAGTTAAAAAAAAAACTATTGATTCTCCAGTTTATAGTAAAAAAGCTGTTGATTCCCCAGTTTATAGTTTAAAAAACAAAACTGTTGATTCTCCAGTTTATAGTAAAAAAGCTGTTGATTGCCCAGTTTATAGTTTAAAAAACAAAACTGTTGATTCTCCAGTTTATAGTAAAAAAGCTGTTGATTCCCCAGTTTATAGTTTAAAAAACAAAACTGTTGATTCTCCAGTTTATAGTAAAAAAGCTGTTGATTCCCCAGTTTATAGTTTAAAAAACAAAACTGTTGATTCTCCAGTTTATAGTAAAAAAAAAAAACTGTTGATTCCCCAGTTTATAGAAAAAACAAACTGTTGATTCCCCAGTTTACAAAAAAAAAAACTGTTGAATCTCCAGTTTGTAGTAAAAAATCTCTTGATTCCCCAGTTTTTAGTTAAAAAAAAAGACTGTTGATTCTCCAGTTTATAGTAAAAAATCTGTTGATTCCCCAGTTTATAGAAAAAAAAAACTGTTGATTCCCCAGTTTATCGAGAAAAAAAACTGCTGATTCCCCAGTTTATAGTAAAAAAGCTGTTGATTCCCCAGTTTATAGTAAAAAAAAAAAAAACTGTTTATTCCTCAGATTAGAATGCTTTCAAAGGAGAAACAGTTTGTCGATGTGGAAGAGATGAAAGAAAAAGCCACGTAAGCATTGAAAGGAATCAGAATCGACGAGTTGAAAGGGTATTTTAATAATTCGAATAAACATCTCGGCAAGTGCATTGCATCCGTCGGAGAGTACTTTGAAGGTATACGTGACTAAAATTTGAACCTGTCAAAATAAATACACGACTTTGTAAAAATAAATACCGGTTTCTCCACTCCCCCCCCCCCCCCCCCTCCTTCCTTGTATATCCACGGGCATTAGGAATGCCAGAAGTACTTATTCTTCACGATAAAAGAGCTCTCGCTGAGAGTTCGAAAGTGAAACTAATAAAGTGGGTACTAAAATTTTCATAACTGAAGTAAGGCTCAGGAAGTTTAATATTTATCAATAAATGGCAGATACATAAACACACACACACACACACACATATATATATATATATATATATATATATATATATATATATATATATATATATATATATATATATATATATATATATATATATATATATTTCCTTTTTTATTTGTATTGTTCGAAAACAAAAATCTACTCGTTGAAGGGTTCTTAAAATTGGCAGGCAGAGAACGCCCACATTCCTGCACGGCCAAAACTAAAACTGAAAACTTTCGTAAAACAATTGATAATATTTTTTTTTGTTTATGTTCGTAAAAAATCAAATGTTTTTAACCATTTTATGTTCATTGAGAACTCACAAACAAAATAAACAACCGACTACCTCCATTCAAGCTCAAGGTATAAGCGACCGTGCACAAAATTGGATCTGCATAGTTGATCCAAGTTGACTGCAGGCCGGCGATGGGAAAATGCGGATGATTTTCTCATAATTCGAGTTTTCGCATCGGCGGCCTTGCGTTTGCTGCCCGAGCGGTAACTTTAGCGCACTCCCACGTTTTCCACGTCCTAAAATTGACTGATGTAGGGGTTTTCGATGACGCTCGGCATGCTGCTAACTGGAACCATATGTTTCTTTTCTCTAACTAAAAAGTGAATTAGTAAATTTTACGTAATTCATTTGATAATTAGTACGTTTTCTGCAATGCCTGGAGTCCGCCTTGGCTGGCAATTGTTTGTTCCCGTGAGAGGTTTCTTTGTTTTTTTCTCTCAAACACCCGAGTTTTATAAATTTTTAATTCTTCGCATAAACATACAAGCAGGACCCACTTTAAGGAATCGAACTTCGTCGTAAATGAATCGATACTGCCCATATCTTGCACAGCTAAGGTCAATACTTATCATCATCATCATCGTCATCATAGGCCCGGGCATTACACAAGTTGGGGGTACAGAACGGTGGTCAGTTGTTTGACACTGCTAAACAAAAACAGAAAACACAAATAACTCGCACCGTTGTATTAGACGCACCGACATCAATCTCGAAAAAGCACAATTGCGACTAATGCTCCATTCACGCGATCGTGAAGATACCCTTAGCTAAGGGACCTTTATGGTCGGCGGCGAATCCGTTCGCGATCGTCCGCGAACCTCCGCTCGGGATCCTCCTCCGCTCGCGAGTCGATACCTCCGACTCCCGAGAGCGCGGGCTGATTCTTTGATTGTAAAGGAACCAACGTTAAAGGTGCCTTTATGCTGGCCGTATGAATGGGACACACCGGAAATTACGGTAATTACCCTAAGAATGAAACAAAATGCAACGTCAACGACCGCAAGAGAAGAAACACAATAGGAAACAGTTGTTGCTAGACGTTGTGGGAAGCAAACAAACGCAAACCTCGGCAGGCGGTCGGTACGAAGGTGAAAGGACTATGCCGGCAGCGGTCGACGCGATGACAATGGGACGGCAAAACAGGCCGTCCCCGCTGACAACGGAACCGGTGGAACCCGGAATAAGCAAACAGCGAGCGAAATCCGCATTGCCTCCTCTTTTGCCCCTCCATTTTTGTTTACACTCTCAGCGGCTTCGAGTGAAAGTGCCGCAGAGAAAACGAGCCAGCCAGACAACTGAGAAGCCAAGGACGCGCTTCCGTGAGCACGCCTTCTGATAAGAGCATGCTATCTCATCGCCGATGTCAATGACGACATTCGTAACCAAATCAGGTGGTTGAATTTTCTGGGGTACGGGCCGTTCGTCGAAAGACGATTTGTAATAGGGCAACTCGAAGCAGGGCTATTTCGTCACTGGGACAACTCGTCGAAAAGCCGGAGATAACGTTTGAAGATCTTGTTGCCCGCGTACTAGTTTTTTAGCGTTCGGTCGCTTTTGTCATCCAGCTTTTGTGTAGTATCCTCTTTAGAAAGTTTAGTCTTTTGTTTCTTTTTAGGTTGGTAAACATTTTAGTTCACCTTGGAAGCCTAGAATATAAAACTTCCAGGAGTGCGACACAGCTACTGTGCATGCGCGATACAGATTTCGCATGCGCGGCACAGAAAGAACGTAGCTCGTCCACGTGCGCGACACAGATGGCACATGCGCGACGCGGAATGAATCCTTCACGTGCGCGGCACAGACAGACTGCGCAAGCACGACACAAACACAAACTGCGCATGCGCGACCAAAAGGTTTAACGTAACACCCCACAATTGCCTACAGATTTGTCATCCATTTTTTTTTTTTTTTCATTATTGACTGAGAAAGGTGCCAAGGTTCTGGTGGGCAAGACAAAGTTAGTCAATATCTATTAGAAATTAGTAAAAATCTGATTTCTTGGGTCGAGAAACAACAATTAAATTAATAAAGGGGGTCGCTGGTAATTGTACTCACTACTTTGCTCGATAAACATCAGAAATGCTACAAAAATAAGAAATACCTGTTAATAGTTTGACGAATTGCCATTGTGAAGAAGTGCCCTATGACGAATTTCCCTATGTGACGAATAGCCCTGCTATTAGTTGACGTGTGACGAATTGTCATTCGACGAACTGTCCTACAGCCGAATTTTCAACACCTGCTGAGGGACAGCCCATATTGAACACGGGCGGCGGAGAAAAGCTCACTGGAGAAAAGCTCACCGGAGATAAGCTCACCGGAGAAAAGCTCACCGCAAAACTGTCCGATGCAGAGAAAAGCTCACCGGCCTTTTGACGCATGCGGAGAAAAGCTTACCTACGAATCTAAAAATCGAGCGTTCACTCAAGGTAAATATATACGTTCACGAGAGTTTATTTTTAAAATATGAAAACGTCCTGTAACACGTCAGTGGTTGCCCGACAAAAATAAAATAAATAAATTCAATATAGCACTAATTAAAGATATAATGGGGTACACATAACCAGTACAGATGCTTGAGTAGTTTCTGGACATTTATTTACAAAATTAACTTAGTATAGCAATCAGGGTGTCGAACCGGAACCGAACCGAACCGAAAACCGGAACCGAACCGGTATTTTTTCCGGAACTGAACCCGAACCCGAACCGTTATATTGTTATCGCGATGAACCCGAACCGGAACTGAACTGGAAAAAAAATAACGGTTACCGGCTCATGTCAAAACGGTTCGGCCACGCGCTGTTGACAATGAATGTGCTATCAATGCCATTTGTTTTTTTAAGTGCCGTCAACTGACACACACCTCGCTTACATATTTTTCTTCTCCACTCAGTCTTAGGAATATAAACGCTGCATCCATGAATCTTGACAAACGCTGCATCCATGAATCTGGACATAGGAACCAGTATTGCGCTGGTCGCGGCTTGCACGGAAGAAAGAGAATTGGAAGGCTGTGCAAAAAAAAAAAAAAAAAATCGCGTCACGGGATTTTATTTTCCTACAATCTCGTAAATCCTAAATGCCGCTGTGTGCTCATTTCATAACACGTTTCTAGAACGCGCGAGTTCTTGAAGCTTGCTTCCATCGGAATGAGAAAAGAAAAGGCTGTGGAGTTTGATAATGTTTGAGGGAGAGAAAGAAATTTTATTTACAGTTGAAATGAGCATTCATGAATTATATCTGCTCTTCGCTGCCCCAACCACCGGTCAGAGTATATCGAGCTATGAAGTGTCAAGATTTACATGCCGTATTTTTTCGTACCGGAAACTCGATAAATGCGGGGAAAAAAAACAGGGATACAAACCCTAGTCGCTCGCGGAGAAGCGAAGCTGCGCGCACTTTCGAATTTGACAAAGGATCTGCCGAGGTTCTGTTGTTTCCGTCGCCTTTGTTTGTTTTGTACCGTTTTCGGTGTGCCCTCCGGAATTTGGGATTTATTCTCCTGCGCATTCCTTGCGTTTCTAATTTTACCGACTTTGCCTAAACTGCAAATTTTTGCGCAGTAGAGAACAAAAGCGGGAAATGGAAAATTTCCCGGGTCGTCCTACGCTTTGTGGTATCCTTAACCTTTTTGTAGTTGCAGACTAGTGCTTATTTTGATTGCTGCAGAAGCTGTTGAAGGGGCCACGAAAACAAAAAACAGCTGGTATTTGAAAAAAAAAACGGCTTTATACCAATAACAATGATACCAATTTTAACGCCACTTAAATACAATTATGTATTTATCTTTGAAAAAAGATCAATCAGTGGCAAGTTCTTTTTTTTGCGAGAGAATAACCTACGTCATAAAGCAGCACCTCATAGTAACCACGTGGTCACTGGAACAGAAGTGGTTACCTTCTCCCACATCCCTTTAGACGTCCAGGTAATATAGTGTGCGGTGTAGTTAGTTTTGTGCGAGTGGCGGCCGCTGACGAAAGCCAGCACCACGATGCATCCGGTTTCGTATAGGCACTTAGAAGCTAACATATTTGTGAGACAGCGAACTCTTCTTTTTTAATATTTATCCTATTACGTCCTTCTGGCGTTGCGTTCGGTGAAGTGTTTTTCATATTCCGTATCTTGTTTAATGAAAACTTCTTTAAGGGTCTAATTTGAGTTACCGAAGGCTAGTTCAAATAAAGAAAGCTGTATTTTCTCCCCACTGTTCCTTCAATTGCTTACACGCCGAGGTGGCGGGATAGTTAGCGAGTTCTACTTGTAAGTGGGTTTGTAAAGAGGTCGCGGATTTTACAGCTACTGCGTCGGACCCAATTAGATGAAGTCCGAATGCGTAAACGTCGGTGAGGTAACCTTTGAGTGCACATAAAGAAACCATTCCTGGTAAAAATCCCTGAGCCTTACACTACGATGTATCCCGTTTCGTATGTGCTGATTTCAGATGTTTTATTTGTAATTTATTTTGATGTTGCAATTTGTCATTTATAATTTCCGAACCGGTTCGCGAACCGGTTCGCGGATCGAATTAATCGAACCGGAACTGAACCGGAACAAAATAAATTTACCTGAACCTGAACCGTAACCGAACCCGTATTTTTTTTTTCGGTTCGACACACTGATACCAATACCGTATTGCAAAATCTTCACATTTGACCATTTGTTTAGGAAGCGGTGGTTTCGATTCCTATACCTCATTCGAACAAAAAGAAAGGTCGTATTTCTTCTATCCCGCCAAACTCACCACTAAATATGGTGACACTTACGCGAAATGGGTTGACATAAATGAGGAACGAGGGCTAGAGCCAGAATGAAGAATAAAAATCAAGATGATTTAAATCGTGATATAAATCCTGATTTAAGTCAGACTGGTTTTACTACGATTATTTCAACTCAGTTTTTCCGCCAAAATAACCTTATTTTTTTTTAATTTGCTTTGTTTATTATTTTATGCTTTCTATACGGATCTGTTCCGTATTTAAATCAACGAATAATTTAATCCCACAAGAACGACTTATATCGGGCTGAACATGAACACAAGGCAGTGGTCAATTCGGAGCAAATCGATGCGTTGAGCTTTATTTCTACCTTTGACTTCGTTCATCAGCTACGTCACGTCTTTTTTTGCAATCAAATCAGAACGCGAAAAAAATAAAAGAATATAAAACTTTTTCGCTAGAAAAGAAAAACAAAAAGCTAAAGAAAAAGAAAGTGTTTTTGTTATAGTATGGAGGGGTTTTCATAAACAAAAAGTTGTTAAAAATGCTGTAATTATTTTTTACGCGTTGTTTTCACAGTTGGAACGAATTTATTAAGCAATCTGCCTGTGTTTAAAAATGCATATAGCGATGACTAATCAATATTTGTAACTACAGGGATTTAAATAAAATTAATCTGACTTAAAGGGATACTCCAACAAAATTTGAAATATTCCCGTCGTGTTCAAAAATAGTTGAATATGATCCACAATATCCGTAAATGACAATCACACGTTTGTATTTTGAGCCTGGTGGCTGTATTTTTCGTTATAAACGACCCACTCTGGCAAGCGCTCGGAGAAGGCCCAGCGGAGACCACGTGACATCCAACGCAATCGTGACGTAGGTCGTCTCGGGACGAGCAAAGCTACGGCGAGGCTGACGTCGAGAGGATGGCCTAGTCGTTCCAGCCACCGAAGCGGCTGCTTTTGTACGAATTTTGAGTGACGGGTTAAAGGGGCACTGAAGCGGTTTTTGGGGAAGCTACTTTTTGTTGCGATGGCGTTAAGGAAGTGTCAGTGAATGAGTATCTTCAGTTTTAGAAGGCAGAACCGCCTATTAATCACGCAGGAATAAAATACGTGCGGACTCTTTTCTGTTCCTGCGCCGACCAATGAAATTATCGTATGTTTGAAAATTTTGGCGGCCTTTCTTTCCCCGCTGCGTTGGAAACAACCGCAACGACAGACCAATCACAGGTCGAGGAGAACTGGTTGCGCGCGTTGCATGCCGGTCGTGGGCATGGCGTCGGTGGTGATCGTTGGCGTGGTCGGCGTGGTGGAAGCTCATCGTTCCGCGTAAAAGCGATATCCTTGACTGTGAATTTCCGTCGTGGGTCGCTCCCAGCACGTACTAGAAGGGAAGATCCACCTACTCGTGCGGCGATGTCGTGGCGGCACTCTCAAGACAGCAGAAACGCCCGTGCCGTCGTGTTTGTTTACTTCGACTACAGTGGTGCTTTCTAAGCATTTGTATCCTCGAACATCGCCCGGATTTCTCATTTGGCGCATTTCATGCGTGTGCTCAAGTTCAAGGTATTACTGGCGCGTACCGTATAAAGGATGCGAATTTTCATGCGTTTTCATCACCGGAGAAAAGTGATTAGTGTTAGCAATCCTGAACGCTCGCAACGTCTATCTGATCACGAAATTATATTTCTACGTTGCTATATCGCTACTAAGATTACATCGTATTTTATGATCGTAGAAAAGGCGTGTGGCGATATTTGTACTATTGGCAAAGTTGTGTATTAGAGTCGTGATCGTCCAAGACGGCTTACTGAATCTTTTTCTTTCATCCACTGTACCCTGCAAGCCTATCATGAAAAAAAGAAATAAAGCTTTAGGCTATAGAAAACTGTATGTCTATATTCTATTACGGCATTGAGTGGCAGTGCGTCCCCTTTTTAGAGGCACCGCTGAAACAGCTGACGGCGGCGTAGAAGCGGTCGCCGTGCTGACGACCCCCTGCGCTTGTTGCAGTGGTTGCTGGTGTACGTACGCGCGGCGCAGAGCGGTCGTTCCGGTTGCAACGGACGCAGTCGTAGGTAACGCGCTCGTTGCACATGTCTGAACCAGCCTCATCCCGAGGCGAAAGTCAACGTGGCGACTTTGACATCACGTACCAGAGGTTACGCTGCGATGCCAAACGTTGGTTTGGTTACGACTTGCCCCAACCGCAAATTGAAGAACGCCCGAAGAGGCCTGCGTTTCGTTGTCCTCGGAACCCGAACACGACTCCGAAGCACTGCTATCGTCCACGTCGCACGTCGGAGTGGCGTCATAGGAAATCATCCCCAGGTCGGCTGTCCGCCGAAGAATTTCAACCTCTAACGGCGTCAGGTCCTCGAGCGTAGAGAACTCCGCCATGATCGAAGCTCGAATGGCAAAGAAGTTCGGCCGGTGCGGCTCCCTCGGGATCACTGCGCGACGGAACGTCGTCCAACGCCATTGACCCGAGATCCTTTTGATAAGCGTGCGAGGACCAATGTGAGTGGTTTCGTTTTCGGATGGATCCGAGGTTTAACGGCCTTCAATTACATTTTTATTAAAGAAATAATCACCGTATGACTATATTTTTTGTTTTTTAGGGATACTTAGGGCGTCTAGATTCAGTTGTCATCATCAAAACACGAACTCAAAAACCACTTGAGTGCCCCTTTAATCTTCTATAATCTTGTAGGGGGACAATAGCGACTTCTGGGACACACAGAAAGCATTCTCTTGAAGAGGGGAGTTCCTCCTCCCCCTCTTCTCTGGTCGTTGCCGGAGACGAGACACTCACCGTCACTAGCTGTCAAGGTTCCTAGACGGGCATTACAAGCGAGGCGTTAGCGCCATCTACCAGCTGCTCTTTGCTAATCGTTTAATTCGTTTTAAAATTCCTTTTCGAGACTTTTTTAACAAGATATTGGCATGTTCGATGTGATACTGCTCCTTTGAACACATATAGACCAAAAAAATGAGCGCCGAAATTTCGTTGTAGTATCCCTTTAAAAGGATGCTGAACCAAACATTTCAGTGTCTATAAGTTGCGCGCTATCTTTCCATGAGTCAGCAGCCGCCGCTGTGCGCGAGCACACGCAACGAAATTGACGTCATCATATTCCCCTAGAATGGAGGATATGATGACATCAAATTCGTTGCGTGTGCTCTCGCACACCGGCGGCTATCATATTTCCCTAGAATGGGGGATATGATGACGTCAATTCCGTTGCGTGTGCTCCCGCACACCGGCGGCTATCATATCCCCCTAGAATGGGGGATATGATGACGTCAATTCCGTTGCGTGTGCTCCCGCACACCGGCGGCTATCATATCCCCCTAGAATGGGGTATATGATGACGTCAATTTCGTTGCGTGTGCTCCCGCACACCGGCGGCTATCATATCCCCCTAGAATGGGGGATATGATGACGTCAATTTTCGTTGCGTGTGCTCCCACACACCGGCGGCTATCATATCCCCCTAGAAAGGGGGATATGATGACGTCAATTTCGTTGCGTGTGCTCCCGCACACCGGCGGCTATCATATCCCCCTAGAATGGGGGATATGATACGTCAATTTAGTTGTGTGTGCTCCCGCACACCGGCGGCTATCATATCCCCTAGAATGGGGGATATGATGACGTCAATTTCGTTGCGTGTGCTCACGCACACCGGCGGCTATCATATCCCCTAGAATGGGGGATATGATGACGCCAATTTCGTTGCGTGTGCTCCCGCACACCGGCGGCTATCATATCCCCTAAAATGGGGGATATGATGACGTCAATTTCGTTGCGTGTGCTCACGCACACCGGCGGCTATCATATCCCCTAGAATGGGGGATATGATGACGTCAATTTCGTTGCGTGTGCTCCCGCACACCGGCGGCTATCATATCCCCCTACAATGGGGGATATGATGACGTCAATTTCGTTGCGTGTGCTCACGCACACCGGCGGCTGCTGACTCATGGAAAGAGAGTGCACCGCTTAGTATCTGAAATGTTTGGTTCATCATCCCTTTAAAACAAGCAAACCTAATTTAATCTTACAAACATCTTTATTTTTTTTTTTACCTTGGTTACACCATATCGACCTTATGTGACGTGTGTGAACGCTGCGTGACACTGTCAACATAACGAAGAGATTGGCTTTTTCTATTACCTTTTTGTCTTCCTTGGATTCTAGAGTTTGCCATTCAAACTACTAGTGCAGTGGGAATTGCTCACTCGGGGAACAAAGTTACGCGATAAAAATTTGACGCTGTCATCCCCTTATCAAAGTAAACTGCGAAAAATCACTTCGCGCTAACTGTGTTGCAAAGCGTACCGCCTGCATGAGAGGCGCCTAAATCCTTGGTACTTAGCACTATGGCTATTAAATGATAGCGACCACTTCACGCAAAAATTTAATTCGGGGTGAGCTTTTCTCCGGGTCTGTCGAAGGACTAGTGAGCTTTTCTCTGGATCCGCACAAAAGTGGATGAACCTTTCTCCTGTGGGCTTTTCTCCGGTGAGCTTATCTCCGATGAGCTTATCTCCGGTGAGCTTATCTATGGTGAGCTTTTCTCCGGGATTCATGACACGGCATGTGGGCGAGGTGGTGAATTTCAACACCTTGAAGGCCTGAGACCCCTTTTTTGTTCCTCGGTCTCGGGTTTTCAAGATTTCGACGAGTGTTCTGTGAGCGTTCGGCTGAACGTCGCGTCCGGCTAATCAATTTCGAGCCCCAGCTAATGATGACCGTCTGGCCTCTGGCTCCGACACACACGTTAGTATTTCCTCTTTCGCAAGCCTTGTCTCTCTCTCTCTTCAACGTCAATTTTCGGATGAACGACGTGTAGGTAACTTTTCTAAAAAATAGCACATGTGTTTTGAAGAGGGCCATATTTGCGATTTAGTGCAATAAATGCGCTCTCGTTTTTCGCAAATAGCAGACACTTTTCGCATGTTCCAAATTACGCGCGACTTCAGGTCAGGTTTTCGCACATGTGTCCCAGTCACGAAAGATACGCATTCGTGCGGCAGAGATGAACGCAACGCAGCTCGGAGCACGTGGCGCGAAAACTCGCGCCGCAGAATTCAGGCAGCCTGGGGTCAACCCACACTTAATGGTGTAGGTTGAACCCAATTGTCCCACCTGTACACGTTTGAAACCGAGAAGTCTCGCGGACACTTCAGTGCAGGCTGTGTTATGGACCAATAGAAAATGATTCGTTTTCACCTCAAGAAAAATGCAAGTTTTGCGCATTGTTCATTCGCTCCGCGAAGTAGTTCTTACAAGATTTGATTGTCGGAGGAAGAAGCGGTGCTTTTGACGTTTGAAACGTGTACGTCTTGATAAGGTAACACCCCAGGCAGCACACCAATGTTGGACCTACATTGGACCAACAGTGGCAAACACTGGCTCCAGAGGTTGGTCCAACATTGGCATTCTGGCCAAGCGCAACTTCTTCCAATGTTGGCCCAGCCATTGGCACCAACGTTGGGCCATCGTTCAACCAATGTTCCAGCCATCATTGGCACCAACGTTGGGCCATCGTTCAACCAATGTTCCAGCCATCATTGGCACCAACGTTGGGCCATCGGTCAACCAATGTTCTAGCCATCATTGGCACCAACGTTGGGCCATCGTTCAACCAATGTTCCAGCCATCATTGGCACCAATGTAAGGCCATCCTTTAACCAACTTTCCAGCCATCATTGGCACCAATGTAAGGCCATCCTTCAACCAACTTTCCAGCCATCATTGGCACCATTGTTGAGCCATCGTTAAACCAATATTTCAGCCATCATTGGCATCCACACTATGTCATTGGCTATGCCAACTTTGGCTTTCACACTAATTC
The DNA here is from genome assembly GCA_013358835.2 of Ixodes persulcatus. Lineage (NCBI taxonomy): Eukaryota > Metazoa > Arthropoda > Arachnida > Ixodida > Ixodidae > Ixodes > Ixodes persulcatus. The sequence goes on from JABSTQ010011292.1 coordinate 197,826, forward strand.
AATGGCTATGCCATCATTGGCATACAAGTTCATTCATTGAATAGGCCGTTATTGACAGTCAAGCTAATTCATTGGCATGTCCCAATGTTAATGCCACATCGTTAATGCTGGATATGTAATGATGGCAATGCGTTTAAATCCTGGTTATTCCAACATTGGGTTTTAAGAACCCCTGGCCTGTTTTGTATTAGTAGCCCACTGCAAAAAAAAAAACATTCTGGGCACAAATGGTAAGGTCTTCCTATGCTTTGTCGATTCACTATTTTATCTGGCGTGCAAATAACCAATTCAAGATCAATTAATACTTTTTTCGGAACTTTTATTGAAAGGGACTAGGGAGGAGGCTCAGTGGGGAGCCTATGCATGCCTGGTACTGGGGAGGGTCCTGGGGAGGGTCCTGGGGCGAGTCCTGCGGCTGGGGAGCCATTACGGCTTCCGAACGCCACTTCCTGCCGCCTCCCCTGTCGCAACACCCTGGCAGCCACTTCAGCACCATTTTTTATGCTGCCGATTCTTTCATTCTAAGCTTCGCACTGATGGCATCTACGAAAAGATCCAAAGGTCGAAGATCAACGCTTTCAAACCCACATTGGTCTTAGTAAAGCACACTCCCAAGCAGCACGTTGTGAATGGGCCAATGTTCTACATAAGTTCACTTGTCTCTGTAGCATCGCGATGTTCTGAAGAGCTTGGCTCACAATGGACTAAAAGTTCTTCCGCAACCTCAACCAAGTCGTCGTGAAGTCAAGGATGACTGGCCACCATTAGCTCTTTCTGAACTATGTAACTGAATATATCATGCACCAGCAAATGAACAGACGCGATCACGCCACGAAAGGCAGTGCTGGCTCACTTGTTCTAGCAGAAGACTGGCCGCGGCATCCCTCCGCTGACAAATGCTTGCTGAAATGAATCGCTCTCGAGCTAGCATTGGCACCCATGCAAATTATTCGTTAACCCTGAATGGGTATCGTCTGGAATGTTGGATATCTCAAACCTATTTAAAACGTCCCGAACTGAATTAACATATTTAATACATAAAGGAACCGCGTAAAGAAAAAGTACTCGCACATGAGTTTGTAAACAGACAGCAAAACAGACACAAAATATTCTCTTCAAATCTCCTAGAAGTTTATTACACACAGCATGTTCCGTAGAGAAGTACAAACGTGCAAGCGATCTGCAAATTGTAAAGAGATACTGCTAAGCTTTTATACAGCTGAAAAGATTGCAAAGCAAACAGAACCGGGGTAATTCTAGGCCATATTGTCTGTTCTCCCGGCAGCTGGAAAAATATTTTTCTCAAAATTCTCCTGACAGACGCCTCTCATTGGCGGTGGCAATCAGTGCATCGAATGAGGTTTCATTGAAAAATCGTTTTATTGACACGCTGTTTTATCAGCAGACTGTTTTACAAAATAATATGATGAGCTTTTTTTTTTTTTTTTTTTTTGCTGGTAACAAGTTACCCCAAATTGTCTCCGCAAATGGCATGTAGGGTGGGACACGTGGGTTAACATTCTTGTAACGAGCCGTCGCAGAACGCCGCCGCGAAGCTGCGTGGACGGGTCTGCCGGGCGGTGACACACCCGCGAAAAAAGGAAGTGGATATTCTGCCACCGGCACAATAGCCCGGGGAGACAAATGCCGGCAGTTGCCCCCTATTGGGTCTCGTATGAAACGAATTGTGGAAACAACTATTTGAAGCTGTAGAGTAACTCCCTGGTAAGGTGTCCATCTCTTATGCGGTGGGACCCTGGTTTAATCGTCAGTGTGTGATTACTTTTTTTTTTAGGCATTTGGCGATACCTAGGGCATTTCGTTTTTACGATTAACACTGAAACAAAAATGTTATCAACAAAACTTCGCTGAATTAAATGGTATGAGACTCCGTTTCGGGGGGTGAATGGAGGACAGCGAGGCTTGGGCCGCCGGCGGGCCGCTGGGAAGCGGCGTGTACAGGTGGGACAATTGGGTTAATATTTTTCTAATGAGCAGCCGCAGACAGTGATACACGCGCCGTCCGAAACTGGCGGAAATTGTTTTCCCCGGGCTATGTCCTCCATTCACCCCCGGGAAGGGCGCAGTCCCATACCATTTAATTCAGCGAAGTTTCGTCCACAACATTCGTTTTTTTTCTTTTTCAGTGTTAATCATAAAAAAAAACATGATGTAAATATCGTCAAACGCTTAAAAAATGTTCGAGAAAAAAAATAAGCCCACACTGGGGGATTGAATCTGGGTCCCGCTGCGTATGAGACAGAAACCTTACCAGTGAGCTATTCTACAGCTTCAAATAGCCGTTTTCACAATTCGTTTTATACGAGACCCAATAGGGGACAACTGCCGGCCTTCTTTTCCCGGGCTGCCGGCAGAATATCCACTTCCGCGAAAAAATTTCCCCGCAGCGTGCGATTCGCGTAGCGAGTGTCGGTGAAATGTTAGTGTCGACGAAATGTTTCCATGAAACGTGTGTTCATGAAAAGTTGTTTATGAGACGTGTTTCCACGAACAGCCGGGAGAAGAAGAAAGTCAGTATTCTACCGGGAGTTGCATGATTTCAGGCAGCTAATGGGAGGCGACGTTCCCTAGAATTTCGGAAAAATTATTGTCCCGGCTGCCGGGAGAATAGACACTGCCTAATTCTATAGATAATCTGGAAGAGTACCCGTAGAACAGGGGTCACTCGTTGCCAACAAGCGGGTTTCCGTGCACTTACCAAAAAATTAGCGGACTTGAAAGATGCATTCCAAGATATCTGTCGATATGGGCACTGGAGAACAACCACGTACACACACAAACGTGATGGTAGGGCTCCGTGAAGACTCAACACGATGCGGTACAAGCTGTCATTTGCCGAACCAAACCACATCACGAGAATTTCTGTGACTTCTTCGAAGAAATCGCCTGTTGCCGATATACGCGTAGGACTTTTCAAACACTGAGCCACACAGACCGCACAGGGCCAGGGAAAGGAATGCTGGTAGGGGGGGAGCAGATGGGTTGCTAGAGAGGTGAGGAGGAAACATTCCCCTCCCTCCAGCATATCACCTGCATCCTGCTTCTTCAAGGTCCCCAGGCGGGTGCGCCCACAAAAGGCTTTATCTTCGAGGGTCATCCGAACAATGAACAAAGCTAGAGGATTTGTGAGTGAATATTTTTGTGAGTTCGTCCCAAAGTTGATAGTGCAGTGGATGCTATGTGAGTGGTCTACCAAGCAGTGTCCTTCAGGCAGCTGCAGTGCTCTGCTTTGTGACCCGCTTGGAGACTCCTCCCACCTCTCTCCCCTTTGGCAGAGCGAACGCTCTGGAGAGGAGGAGACCTCCTCTCCAGCGTTCGCTTTGCTAAAGGGCAGGAGGCAGGAGGAACTTCCAAAGGCCTGCGCGTGACGTCATCCTTAGCGAATCCCCGAACCGCCTTGAGCCGCAAACACGCTGCAGATCCACGAGAGCAGACGCAAAGCGGCGGACGCATCCATCTTGGCGTCGCCGCTTATACTGACGTCACGCTCATTCTGAGACGCTGCAAGACCCGCTGGCAAATTCATTTATTTATTTTCAGTGTCCACAAACAGCTTGACGCCTCCTTAGTGGTGCGCCTTTCCAATTCTCTTTCAACTGTAATATATATTAAAAAAAAACATTATAAGCACGTAGACAATCAAAATTAAAGGATCCATTGCGGATCCTTAGGGAATGCGTTAGCATGACCCTTGGGAACCGCCACACACGTCCCCCTATAGGAAACGCGAACACTGATCCCTTCACTCTTCTGTTTTGGCTTTCTCGTGTGCTTCCTCTATTTTTTGCTGCGTCTTTTTGGCCACGTTACGGGGTTAGTGTAAGCGTTTTCCGAAGGGGGACGTGCGTGGTGTTTCCCAAGGGCCATGCTAACGTATTTCCTAAGGATCCTCCGATGGATCTTCCTTTAATGTTTTTGCCGCCTCCTTGGACCAGCGCTAGTACTTGGTTCACGTTCCATTTTGTAGCACAAACCAAGATATACGCGCTCCGCAGTAAGTTCAGACGGCCCAGCATCCGCGCGCGCGTTGTCAATTGCGCCCCGTGAAGTCGCCACCCTCTCGCCTTGCCGCGCCGGGCGCGCATTGGCTTCCGCCCTGTGACGTTGCCTCCCTCTCGCCTTTGTCCTTCACTACTCTCCTCATCTCTACGCGGCGCGCTTCCCTTTCCATTGTTTTTGTCCACAGACGGACGCCGTCAGCTTTTCCCTGTCATGTGGGTACTAATGCTAACGCACTAAAAAGTTAAAACGAAACATTGACTCGAAATATACAACCGACACTGTCGAAAGCTACGCATGTCATAAAAAAATATCAGCGGTATACTTGCAGCGATCTGCTCAATATGGTTATCCGAGTAGTATGCCAATTGTAGGCAAGTCATGGATGCTCGGTGATGCATATCAGGAGGATAAAAGTAAGGAGATGTAGCTGAGCAGCAAGGGGGAATCGACAACACTGCTCACCACCATATACAGGAACATAAAATCTCGCACCGCTCTTCTTTTGTGCAACGTACTAAACTTCCCTAGTCTGCATATCCTTTCGTACCTGAAGGAATAATTAGAGTGAAGGTATCGATCATAAAACACACGGATGCATTTTCTCTGTACGCGCTCAATTACTCCTGAATAAGCTGATCCAGTACAATTCCAGACAGCCGGGCCATACTGGACGCGGGAACATAAGTGAACGAAGCAAGCGCAAGGAACAAAATGGTTCCGAAAAACTACGTGTAATACGCGTGATGGCACCGATAACTCTATGATGCATTCGTAACTGAAGTTACGCACTGATTGAAACTGATTTCAGCCTCCGTGTGAACTCCTAGATCGCGTATAATTTTAACACGAGTAACAAATGCGGCATCCAATGCACAACAAAAACTAAAAATATCGCGCTTTCTGGAGAACTACCTAACTTCCGTATTTAATTCATCCAGAAAAAGGCCATTTGAAGAACGCCACGCCAAAATGTATATCTCGCTGAAGACGCTCACACCTCTCTACCGAATTCACCACCGTAAACAACTTAAGCCTGGTTCAGACAGTTGCGTTCGACTGCGTTGCGGCAGCGAGAAACCAGGGCGTCCCTGCTGCTTATATCGCGTGCCAAGATGATTCCTTGAATTGGATTCCACGCTTCATACGAAGCACAGTTGTGCCGGTGACTCGCTTTCGGTTCTCGACGCAACGCAGTCAAACGCACTCAAACGCAACTGTCTGAACCAGGCTTTAATATCATCAGCAAATAACAGCAATAGACCTATCTCAGCAGCCGGTACGCCACCGCTGTCGCAATACATCGAGGGAACTTTATTCTTTTTGCACACGCGACAACCTTCCTGGAGTCCTGTGCGGGCAGAGCCGCAGACGGCACGAGCAGTCTCGGGCACTGGCGCCTGCCTCCCGTGAACTAAAGTTATGGCGGCCTTCACGCATACGCCCAACGCTTAGTGAGATCGGTCTAGGAAAATATAATTTACAAGAAATAAACATAATAGAGGGCCAAGGTTGCTGCCTTGGGAAACGCCAGAACCAGATGGAAAAGGAGTAGAAAAGCAACCGGATACTTGTGCAAAGGCCACTCGTTGGAATAAATAACTACTAAAGGGACGACAATGCATACGAGATAGACCGTGGTCACAAAGCTTACTCAAAGGTATAGTTTATGATTAATCTTATCATATGATTTGGTCACATATGGAAGTACACTACATCTATAATTGTTCTCGGTTATGTAGAAATGGTACGACATAACTCAAGAATGAGCACAGGTTTGTTTCCGTAGAGCGGGCTTTCATAAAAGTTGCTCAGAAATAATATTTCGAGAAAAAATAGGCGTAAATGCGGGCGTGCACGATAATTAAAAAAACAAAACAAAAAAACTTCGATAGACTGCAGAGCAGAGAGACGGGTCTATAATTGTTAACAACAGAATGGTCACCCGATTTATGCAACGAAACTACAAAAAAGGGCTTCCATCCGGTAAGAAAAATTCCAGATTCAAGTGACAAGTTAAAGTGACCATGAAATGATTGTTCAACATCCCCTTCCTCCTTACCTTTAATCCAACTCAAAAGTGAAATGAGAAACCACGTGGTCATGACATGATCGTTCACTGGAGGCGATGACTCGAAGCCTTCACCGTGCTTATTCATTCACACAAGTGATGATAAGTTCCGTCAGGGTACTCATTGGCCACGAACGGGAACTTAAATATTCGTCGACGGATATTATTACTGGCGAGCGCATACGCCCGAGTTACGCAGCGCTCATGTCCAATGCCTGGGCTGAATACGTGCTTGGCCACCGCGGATGCATCACATTGAAAAGGCGGAAAACTTTCGAGGGAAAGGATGCACGAAATAGACCGCTATATTTTCAGAATTTTGGGATCTAAAAGCAGGCTTTAAACTTTTTACGCTCGTGTGCTGTTTTCTTTTTTTTTTTGCATTAAACACGATATGCGATTAGTAAAATCCTAATTTATCCCAGTCGAAAATTCATTTCATCGTCCCTTTAACTATGTGAAGCACCCCTTGACAAAAGTATTGAGCACAACCCCATGGCTATAACTGCCGGGGACAGCTTCGGTTCAAATATTTGAATTGCCTCGAACACTTCGTTTTCATTTATTGGAACGACGGTCAAAAATTTTATACAATTTCTCCGAGCTTGGCAACAAGTTATCATTCGCACTGAAAGAAAAGCTAACGTGACTGTCAAAAATATTCGCCACATCTACTGGGTCCAAAAAAAAAAAAAATCGTTGTCATGTCGCAGCGTGATAGTATGTAATATTATTATTAATGAAGTTGACTAACGTAGAAGTTTGGGCTAGTTGGTATTTCATGATTAAAAATTAAAACAGCGCAAGGACATGGACAAGAACAAGAAGGTAGACGAACAAGGCGCTGACTTACAACTGAAGTTTATTCGTGCTACATCAAGAATAAATACTGTAACGTCATAATAAACAAACAAAGATAAAATACATGATATGGACGCCACGTTCTGCTTAGCCACGGTTATGCGCTGTCACTGTGTGTATAAAAGGCAACATTCCTTATCGGATAAAGATAGTGGAGAGGATCTGACACAGCTTTCCCCCAATCTTCCAATATCCCGCGCCCCAATGATTTCTCGAGTGAGTTTGTTTTTATTTTTCCTAAAACGAAGTGTGAAGTGATTAGGGAAATTAAGGACAATCTCACTGGAGAAATCATTGAGACACGGGATATTGGAAGATTTTTGGAAAACTGTGTCCTTCGCTATCTTTATCCGATAAGGAATGTTGCTTTTTAGACGCACAGTGACAGCGCATAACTGTGGCTAAGGAGCACGTTGCGTCCATGTCATGTATTTTATCTTTGCTTGTTTGTTATGACGTTACAGTATTTATTCTTGATGTAAGCACGAATAAACTTCAGTTGTAAGTCAGCGCCTTGTTCGTCTACCTTCTTCTTTTTTTTCCATGTCCTTGCGCTGTTTTAATTTTTAATCATGTAGTATTATATTTCGTGCTTTCTTTGAGAAACTTTGTTTAACGATTCTTCCAAAAACGTCTCGCGTTTTTGCCTATCATGCTCTTACAATCTCTTCGCAGACGCTCGAAATTGACTAAATTATTTGTACCAGTCATGCTGTCCAGTTTTCCTGTACAGATACCTCGTTTGATACGAACAATTCCATGCTTTCCATAACAATAGAAGAAAGTCTATCCAGATGACTCAACGCACTGATCCTCTAGGACACAGCTTCAGTCATGGTCACGAAGATACCTATACAAGGAATAGTAATCACCATTCGTGAAGCTTAAAGGGATGCTGAACCAAACATTTTAGTGACCATAAAGGCCCCTACGCACATTCGCGTTTGACAGCGTTTGAGTGCGTTTGACTGCGTTGCGTCGCGAAACGAAAGCGAGTCATCGGCACTTCTGTGCTTCATATGAAGCGTAGAATCCAAATAGAGGAATAGCTTTGCACGCTACATAAGAAGCAGGGATGTCCTGATTTCTCGCAGCCGCAACGCAGTCAAACGCACTCAAACGCTCTCAAACGTTAATGTGCGTAGGGGCCTTAAGAAATGGTGCACGATCTTTCCACGAGCCAGCAGCCGACAGTGTGCGCGAGCGCACGCAACGGTATTGGCGTCATAGTCCTCGATGACAGTGAAATGTCTGGGCCCCGGGAAAAATGAGAATAAAGACAGGCTTTTCATCTCGTGGCGCTCTTCTCTCCCGCCTCCTCACCTCCTCGATTCTTTTTATATGTAACGTAATCGATTATGAAATTGAGACGCTTTGTAAGAAACAATTTTATAATATTTAATAACGGAATTCGTAAAACATGTTTTTAACGCTATTGCGAACGCACTACGGCCCCTTTTTCAAAATACCGAAAATAAGAGTCCGGAGTGATGTCGCCTCCTGACTTTTTATCCTTCATCAAAAAACATGGAAGCGCTCGACGTATGTAGCACTGAGGATGACCGGTGAGTCGGGGAATCGGACGAAGTTATTTTTTAGGTGACCGACGACCTCCCAGACTTCGAAAAGGAAATCTTCAAACGGTCAAAGCAACTTTTTTTGTGTGTGTCTGTGTACCGTAGTATCGGTTGTGACTCCGCCGGAACAGCCTTTCACACAGAACCGGCTCGACGTGGCCCCTCACGTCGCTCACAAAAGTCCACTGCGCGTTCTCTGCGACCGCACACCGTTTCAAAGAATTTGAGATCACTGAAATAGCCCTAAAAGAATTTCAAACACGAAGTGAAGCTTCGTCTGCTCACAGCGATTGGCGGCACGGACGGAGCGGTTGATCGCGGGACGTGTACGAACACGACACGGAGGCGTGAGAGAAACTCGAGTTGCAGGACGACTCAATCTTTGACGTCACTGCACTGGCGCGGATCGCGCGGGAACTTCCAATTGGGCTCTTGTAAACTGTTCTTTTACTTCACAAATACTGAGTTCCCAAGTTTCGAATTTTGAGGGCAATATTCGGACATCGTTTTCAATCGTCCCAGACAAAAAAAATTTTTTTTTGACCTGTCAGTGCTTCTTTAAGGGTGGACGGAGTATAGAAGGCGTTCACCGGGCCCCACTTCCAACACGCGGCCTCTTTTCTGACTCCGTACGGGGCCATACCTATCTGCCTAATCTTGCAAGCCATCCAGATTCCAGAGTACTTCGACTTTTGCTAAAAAAATATTATTATTATTATTGTTGCGCCACTTGCTACGCTTTACACCATTCACTCTTAAACTGAGACTAGAAGCTCCGCCTTCAGGGCAATAAAGTGGAGATTTGGGCTAGTTGGTTCATTGCAAGCAAAAAGCGCCGAAAAAATACAGGGACACAGACGAAGGGAAACAGGACAAGGCGCACTCTCAACTGAAATTTATTGAAAATTCACACGTTATATAGCCACAAAAAACCCCTTTACCCTATCTGCTCAGCCCGCGTTTCAAAAATTCAAACTCATTCGTAGATAAGGATAGGGATGTGTCACTTATACACTTCTTCTCCCTGGTCCTAATTTCAAACGCCTCGTGTAATTCCCGCGACACTTTATCTTTGTACCTTGCCAAAATCTTCGTGTCACTGAAGGCCGGGGTGCACGAGCATCTATTGCAATGATTCGCAAGGTGCCCCGAAGGCGTCGTTCTTGACGCATCTATTGCAATGAATCGCAAGGTGCCCCGAAGGCGTCGTTCAAGAACGACGCCTTCGGGGCACCTTGCGATTCATTGCAATAGATGCTCGTGCACCCCGGCCTTCAATGACACGAAGATTTTGGCAAGGTACAAAGATAAAGTGTCGCGGGAATTACACGAGGCGTTTGAAATTAGGACCAGGGAGAAGAAGTGTATAAGTGACACATCCCTATCCTTATCTACGAATGAGTTTGAATTTTTGAAACGCGGGCTGAGCAGATAGGGTAAAGGGGTTTTTTGTGGCTATATAACGTGTGAATTTTCAATAAACTTCAGTTGAGAGTGCGCCTTGTCCTGTTTCCCTTCGTCTGTGTCCCTGTATTTTTTCGGCGCTTTTTGCTTGCTTCAGGGCAAGCTTTTTGCCCTTGCTTACACAAGTGCGAAAGCGCAGGCACGCGCAACCAAAGCACCGTTGGAGCTGCAGCGAGCTCGCGCTGAAGAACTTCTAAGCTCAGCTTTAAGAGCCACTAAAAATATATTTTTTTAAACAGTCTAATTAAGACAAGCAAGTCAAAAAATAAATTTTACGCAAAAAAACAACAACATTAGAGCAATATTGACGGCGCGAGATTTATTTTAAATTCTGCCCGCAAAGTCCATAACGTCACGGAATGGTCATACACTCTTTCCACCTCAACGAGATGGTCATACACTCTCTCCACCTCTCCTCCACGCGCCCGAAATGCCGAGAGAGAAAACAAGTGGGAAGGAAGTGACTATTGACTAAATCGCGTCTTGCGTCATCAATATTGCTCTGAAAATTTTTTTTCCACGTAAAATTCATTTCTCGACACGCATGTCCCAACCAGACTGTTAAATTTTTTTTTGTTTTAGTGTTTTTAGCACCCCCCCCCCCCCCCATTTATTATTTTTATTTTTGCCAGGCGATTCAATATGGTGAATCGCCCGCAACTGCTCGAAACCGAAACTGGACTGGGAAGTAAGAAGCAATATAGAGGAGGAGAGAGTTGGCGGAAGTCACGTGGCTGTGCAACATTTTTTTAATGCGAAAGCATTAACTGTCGCATGGAGCGAACCGACGTCATAGCTTCTTTCCAATCAACGTATTTGCAGCTTTTTAGAAGCCACAAAAAATGGGCATCATATTATATTTATATTTTTAATATTCTGTGTGTGCCTTCGATGACCAACGACTTTGATTATATTTGGTGGTTGTGTCTAAACTCTAAACCACAGAGAACGGCACGTGACTACGGAGAATGGAGTGAGCGCAACTCAAACCGGCCAGTTCTCGATCGGCGGTTTTCGGGCGAAATTAAAGCGAATTTCAAGCCGCGACTTGTTTTCTTGGTTGTTGGGCTCTCATCTGTCATGTACAAATAAAAGTCTTGGCGAGCATAAATACCCTCTCAGTGTCCCTTTAAAGGGATACTTCAACGAAATTTGAAATATACCCGTCGTGTTAAAAAATAGCTAGGTTGAATATGATCCACAATATCCGTAAATGACAATCGCACGTTTGTATTTTGAGCCTTGTGGCTGTATTTTTCGTTATAATCGACCCACTCTGCCAAGCGTTCGAAGAACAGCCAGCGGAGACCACGTGACATTCGACGCAATCGGGACGTAGTTCGTCTCGGGACGAGCAAAGCTACGGCGAAGCTGACGTCGAGAGGATGGCCTAGTCGTTCCAGCCACTGAAGCGGCTGCTTTTGTACGAATTTTGAGTGACGGATTAATCTCCTTAATCTTGTAGAGGGACAATAGCGACTTCTGGGTCACACAAAAGAAATTCTCGGGAAGAGGGGAGCTCCTCCTTCCCCTCTTCTCTCGTCATGGCCGGAGGCGAGACAGTTGTTATTACAAACGAGGCGTTCGCGACATCCACCAGGCGCTCTTCGCTAATCGTTTAATTCGTTTTAAAATTACTTTTTGTGACTTAACAAGATATTGGTGTGTTCGATATGATACTCTTCCTTTGAACACATATAGACCAAAAAATAAGCACCGAGATTTCGTTGTAGTATCCCTTTAAGGAGTTTTAGTAGCCCGTGTTTTCCCCTCCGCTACGAAGAAACCGCCACTGCGCCTGCGTGCCGATGGCCTTGGCTTTAGAGTTCCAGAGAGCGGAAGGGCATAGCGGAGGGGGAAACACGTTCTACTAAAACCCGCTATAGATCTGACAGCCTCGTGCAGAAAAGTTGGCACCGAGCTAGAGGCGAAATGTGCAACAATCTTTGCACGAGCTTTTGTAAGTCTGATATTTTCAATCGCAATTAGGTTAATTATTTATTGTCTGTTATTTTGGTGTATGTTCTCTCACTCATGTTTACAAACAAACCGGAGCGCCCTAGCGGTCGCCACCGGCGCCGCGCATGCGCGATGGAGTGTGGGCAAGAAGCTCGCCGTTGTCCATAAACAGACCATTGAAATGCGATGTTGTCGGCGTCAGTGTGAGTCCTCGAGCTCTTTTTCGCGTTGGAATAGTTGAATCTACGTCTTCCTGGCAATATCTGACTACTTGAGCGGCCTCAGTGAAATTACCGAAGCTCGTTACACCGCAAAACTTCGCGTGAATAATGTGGCATGCGGCGAGTCATTCCGCGTGGACGCCGTAGAATGGATGCTAAAGCCTGATGAGATCCCGCTCGCAATCTTCAGTCGCGACGTCGCTCGGGCTGCAAAAGCGATGACATAAAAGCAATGACATATTTTTTTTTTTTTTGACCTGTCACTTAGCTCAACGCAAACAAGGTTAAGGGCGCCAAATCTTGGGAACTAAACACTCGGGCAAAGAGGAGTTTCTTCAGAAATTGAAATTAGGGGGGGGTCTAAATTTTCAGGGGGGGGGGGGGGCATTGAGAATAGAGGAGTCGTTGCGAATTAAGGAGGTGCCCTCAGAAGAACAAGGGGACCGGGGGGGGGGGGGGGGGGTGTACACCCCTCTAAGGGGTGTGTAGGGAAATCACTGGGGCAAAGAATCCCGACGCGCTCAGTGAATTAACGGCAAAATTAACAGCGGAATAAAATTACAGACTACATTTGCCCCACACATTTGGAGCTTCATTTGAAGGACGAACGCCTTCAATTTTTTTTACTATAATTCCGGTACTTTTTATCTATTCAAATTGCCTGATGTTTTCCACGTTAGCGTTTTCCAGTCCACGAAACCTCCATTCCAGCGTCTGGCGCCAGCCGTCTTGAAATTGATCGAAGGCAGCCCTGCAGACATCTGCAAGGTCCCATTCCGCACTAAAGTTACCCATGCTCCCCCGACGGATGTCTCCCGGAGCCACAACCTCGGCCAAAATCAATACCAGGGTCCAGTTAGGTGGCGAAATTTAACGCAACACCCCACACCGACATTCCGCCGAGGATGAAGAAACAGGGCAACGACTCGAGCGATGACCCGGTCATTGAACAAGAAGACCTTGCGCAACCTTGACTGCTCGGGCGGCGGCCGTGTCCCAACACAGCGCGCATCCCAAAACACGATCGAATACGAAAACAAACACACACTTAACAAAGAGCGCCAACGGGACGCGAAACCGAAACGACCACGAGCCATCTCTTTTTATGTGTGTGCCTTCGTGTCGCCAGGCGGCGCACTAAAAACTGACGTAGTGATGTTAGTGACGTCATTTCTCGGCCGACTATATAAGCGGCTGTTGTCGAGAGCGACGGGAGAGGAGTCCGTATCCACACCACCCTGTTGGGCGGTATGAATCTTTCAGCTGATTTAGCCTTATCAAGTTTAAGTAGTAAAGAGACCGCCATGCCTGCCGTTAGTAATTTTAGTAGTAGCGGTCCGGACAACACCATGAGGTACGCATTTTCGTTTTTCTCCACGTTGCGGGCGCGTCACAATCGTATCGCGAACGTGCGCCTGGGTCCCCGCTTAGGCCTAACCGTGCGAACGTGACGTAATTCGAGTATAAATACGTTGAGAATCTTTCTGTATCGGAAGGTGACCGTGCTCTTCGTCAGTGATGTCTGAGGCGCGTACTCCGTCAGAACGATGACAGTGTGTACCGCATTTCTGACGGCCGTGCCCATGTTAATGAAGGGGGTACCAGTCTGAAGACTGGACGCACGGTTTAAAGGGCAACTCGTGGTAGCGGGGTATCGTGTGGTCGAACTTGGTCGTGGGTCGAACGGGCTGCCGGGACTCGTTAAACCTACCGTGCGCCTGAACGTGAACGCGGGGGCGGCTCTCGATTGCGCCTTATCGCGTTCGATCTCGTGACCGTGCTGTCAAGAATTCGCCGCTGCCATTCCGCGATCACCACGTACCGCCGTTCCCTTTCCTTCCTTCCTTTCTCCGCTTCTTGGGAGGGAGTCTGCGTCGGTCTGCGTCGCATTGCATTGACCCAGTTTTTCGGCTTACAAACAACGATCCGGTGCGGGCGGTGCATTTGGCTTTAAGCTTACTTTAGTACCGCTCGATGGTCGGCCAGCGCCTTGTTTTTTTTTTTTGCACGGTGAAATAACGAAACATTCCAGGAAACTTGCGTGGAAAAATTTTCCTTCTCGCCTCCCCTCATTTTGTTTTTGTTGCTTTTCTAGTCTAAGCGCGACCTGAGATAGAACACTCACTCACAGCGAGTGACTGTTTTTCCAGAAGTGATAAAAAGGTTTTATTAAAGAGGTAATGTCCTCGCTCTTATCTGGCTGCCTGCCCTAGCGGTATCCGTCGTCGCTATTGTTCTAGAAGCTTCGTTTTCGATATAGTTCCAGATTTAGTTAAGTGGATACTTTAATATTGACTGCTTACTGTAATCGCCACTGGTGTGGCCGGGCAGGTTAGAGTTGAGGAGTGCTCGACATCAGATTCCCATGATCACCCTCTTTCTTCAAGAAACAATTCTGGCATGCTTGACGAAATAGTGAGTTGTTTTAGCGACCTCGTTCTTAAAACTTGTTGTCCATAGTGCAAATCAGTAGCTTTTGGCCCCGTTGAGCCGGTTTTTGTTGCCTTTGGCAATCGCTCCCTTATCGTTAGTGAGAATTTTCTAGGCGACAACCAACAGAGTTCGGACTTGCTTATCTTTGACACCTTGGAACTCCCGAGTCCAGGAATTCGGAGTTTAATGCTGCTACCTACTCGGCGTTTTCAGAATGTTCCTTTACTTAAAGCTTGCTGGACTGTAGATTTGCTCTTGTTCCTTGATGTCATCTCATGTCAGTCGTCATCCTAGCTGACATTTTGGGTGATTAGCCAAGTGTGGTAAGGTTCTTGGGGACTTGGTAATTATGACATACTATTAGTGTATACTCTACCAAAGTCCTGGTCCACCTGGGGCATTGCGAGTGTTCAGAAGATTGGAGGGGGGTGGATATCCCTCCCATCCCCTGAAATATTTAGAACATCTGGGGAAAGCAATCATACCCCCCGACATGGTATACAGCCAGAATCAACCCAGTCGTGTAGATCGGGGGTAGCCAAACTGCAACTTGCGAGCCTCATGTGGCTCTTTGGGGGCCCAAATGCGGTTCGCAAGCCTCTCCCAACCCTCTACCTAAAAGTCAAAAGAAAAGCCATATAGTAAAAAGAGAAGCTTGCATTTTGTCAACTTTGTGCCATCGTATGCACAAAGAAAGAGATCCTTGTTTTACGAATTGGGCTCGCAAGGAAGAGACTTGCTGAGCGGTTGCTTTGACAACTAATAAAAAAAAATAGTGTCATTTTTTAATAATTGTGAATTTTTATTTAAAATGGTTTCTTTTTATGGCTTTGAATATGTCTGTTTTGACCACCCCGGCAGACTCCTTTCCTGTGTTGCTGTTTCTCTCTCATTTGTCTTACCATCCAGTCTACACAGTTGCATGCAACCTCATCCTGACTATTCTTCCCTTTTTTGCAGGACGCTGCTGCGTCACTACTGCATCTCTCTGGGTGCAGGGCCTCTGTGGTGCTCCTGATGCGCCCCATGCCGCCGACGTGTCGCTGTCAAGCACAGGAGGCAGCGGCGTGGGGTCTCTAAAAGCGCCCCCTGTGGACAACTCCCATGTTGGAGTGCGTACAACTCTCTCTCTGGAGTCTCAAGTCTCTTTTTGGCTCGAAGATGTGCCTGGCTTTACATAGGACTGCTAGCCAAGGAGCTTGTTTGAGTGTAACAGGAAGGGCTTCCTAGTAGCTAGGGTGTATCTGTCTCAATCTCTAAAACAACTTCCCCCGTCTTTTTTTTTTTTTTTTAATTTTGTTTACAGTATTTCTACTGGCTTCTGCAGAGTTTGATTGACTTGGTCAAGTTCATCCTTTAGTTGCAGTTGTGCATCTGCTGGTTGCTTTTGCTCAGACTGTCGCTTTTAAGTTATTAAGGATTAGAGCTTTTGGGAGTGTGTTGCTTCACGAACTAGGAATGGGAAGCCTTTCGGCACATAATTACAGCATTGGGAAGAAGCCACGACGTCCAAAGCGGTGGAAATGTTTCTGTATCCGAGCATTGACAAAAAGCAGGCAAATACAAGGGCAACTCCATCGATCGAGTTTAGCACAGAATATGCTCTGCTTAATGAGTGTGTGAAATAACCCAATGTAAATTTTTGCTAACGTTATAGCCACTTTCCAGTGGCCATACCGTTGGCTCGGATGTCATGGGTGGCGTCCGCACTGGTACCACGCTGGCACATTTTCACAGCCATTGCGAGACGTGAAGCTGGTTGGTAACCTAATATTGTAGAAGCTTGCTGTCACCAGACACTCGTAGGTTGTGTGGGCAATACCTTGTAGGTTGCAGGGCTGTGGTGACAAATTTTATGTGGGAGCCAGAGGGCAGAGATTGGCCAAGAGTGCTGCATCTGTGATTGACTGGGATGAGTTACAGTTGAATGCTCGTGCTGGCCTTTTCATCTGGGTGTTGGTTTCAGGCCTTGCCCATTTACGAGCAATAATTTCGAAAAATATTTAGGAAAATAATTTTCTACAGTCTTAAATATTGTATGGTTCCTAAGAATACAATGCTTGACTGTAAGCCTTTGAAATTTTGAAGTATATTTTCTTTGTGTTTATTCGTAGACATTTCTTCTATTTCATCATGACTAATGCTTAAACCTTAATTGAATTCACCTTTTGGGGTTTCAACTGCAATGCCAGTTTATTCTCTGAAGTGGACATCGGCTAGGCTGAAATCCAGAACCAAGCCTTTCAAACTGGATTACATTCTGTCATAACCTGTCCTCGAGGTGAATCAGGGCACAGTTGCAAAGGCACTAAAATAAAATGCACAATTGCACATATCAACGCCAGAGACTAGGAACATGTCGACACCACAGGCACAGATGTCGAAAGTTCACCAACTCTTCCACATCTTGTCCGTTATTTCTCAAACTACTTAGCATACACTTTTTTTTGTGCTACATTGTTGAGTTTAGTGTAGTGTCTGGAGTATCGTTGGAGACTAAGCCATATGCTCGCCCAGCAATGTGGGTCTGCGGCACATTGCTCGACACACTAGTACTGGTCATTTTACCGGCTGTGGTGAGCGCAATGCATCTGTGTGTGGGGCAGTTTCGTCCAGTTGACATCTCTGAGAGGATATTATGTGGGTTGTAAGTGGTTCCAAGAAGGGATTAATAATATGCCACAATTTCTCGTTTTCACGAGTATGTGGAAACGAAACGGTACGACCCGGAGAGTGCCGACAGCCGTGCACTGACCTCGAGGCTTCTCTGCAGAAGGGAGAACTTTTGGCGCGGCAGTGGAGCCAGGAAGCGGTGCGGCTGACGTTCCGCTGCCGTCTGACGGAGAACACGGAGGTGGGCTGGGAGACGGTTCTGTGCCAGGGCCGCCTGTTTGTCCAGCTGCCCAGCTGCGCCCTGCCCGAGGGCTCGCGAGAGGCCTTCGTCACCCTGCTCGAGTTTGCCGAGGAGCAGCTCGGCTGCGATCACGTCCTCGTCTTCTTCTCCAAGGACCGTCCGGACAGGGGTACGTGCTGCTTGCTCAGTGTAGCTGTATTCGGGATGATCGTTTAATGCCTGGGTTCTCAAGCAGAGTTCCTAGGTGCCAAATTCCTCGATCATCCTCATAAGTTTTTCCAGTTTTAACACTACATATTTCGACTGATCCTAACGCATCTGCTAATGTGTTGGTGTTGCCAATTTTGCTGTAAGAGTCCGCATTGTGTGAAGCTCGCCACCCTAAAAACTACAGTTTTTGCAAAACTAATTGGTACATAAGTTGCACTTGCATATTTGTGCAGTCGGCTTGGCAAAACTGCGTCGATAAACCCGCATATGTATATCGTGATGTATGCTCAGGCGGGAACCGGTTTCGATATTCGCCAAAGCTTCTTTGTAGAACCGAGGGGCTCTACGGAGTATCCTCGGTGCGTTTTACCATCGTTTCAAGCACACGTTCGGTCGCAATCCGTGCCTGTGTTGTGGGATTAAAGGTGAAGTCAATTTTAGTTAAAAGTTTGCGGGGCACATTTCAAAACTTAAGCGAGGCATTGTAGTGCTTTCTCAAAGCAGGCAAGCCATAGAAGTGATCGGCTCGAAAAGAGTGCAAATTTATCCAAATAGATATGGTAAATTGGCAGTCGGCTATTTGCTCGACGCACCTGCAAGAGTGGATTTGTAGCTTGCTAGGTAGTTGTGGGTGACTCTGGTCACCAGTGCCTTACGAATTTGTCTAAGTAGTGTAGAGGGGTTGACAATAAGAGTGGGTTTGCGGTGTTCAGGCTGGGGCGACAAAAGCGGGGAGCCCCGGGAAGGTTATGCCATTAAGCGGTTGGAATAGACCGCCACATTTCCTGTTGTCGCAGTCATTTTAGCATGTGGGAAACCACCTCGTGCAGCATTTTACCAGCTGGTGTCACCGCCGACCGTACTCGCACCTAAACATTGTGTAAATAGTGGCCTTAATGTTTTTGCGACCTTCCACATTCGGAAATCTAAGTGAATCCTTTGCACAGTAACGAAAGGGACGACACTGAGTGTCGTCCCGTTTATGTATTTCTTTCGTTACCGCGTAATTTCCCATCAATGTGCTCTACTTGCCAAATGCATACTTTACATCACGTGTACTCGTGGATACTACAGATGCGAGCACGCAGCTCCTGTTGTGTGGTTTTTGTGGAACAAGGTCAGTTCTGTGTGGTACTTTGTACGTTTCGGCATAACTTTGCCAAAGCTATGGCACGAGTGAACCAATACGAGCGAAAGAGTGAGGCAAGGCTCGTCACATCTGTCGTTTGCCAAGTTGTACGGCGATAGGAGTATAGCGCTTCACGTGATTTCACCAATGACCTGCTCTTTTTGCACGTTACTTGGGGGCACGTCATAATGGTGCTCTGCTTCCTCCCCACAGCTAGCATTGTGCGCACCTTCATGTTTCTGGGCTTCACGACGCTGACGCCGGGCCATCGCCTGGTGCCTCCGTCTGCTTCGGAAGGGGTGCTGTACATGGCCTATGCCATCGAGTGAAGAGGATGCGAACAACTGCTCCTGGCAAACCACTGCTGCGTCGATAGATTCTTTTTTTTTTGTGGGGGAACATCCAAGCAAGCGTAACAAGAGGTAAAATATAAAAATAAAAAAAAATGTAACGGGGAAGGGAAGATAGTTGGGGTGAGGGAAGTCCTGGGGGGAGGGAGGGGCCCTTTACAGAGACCGCACGCAAGAAATTCCTTTCCACAAGCCAGGAGATCCCATTCGACATCCACAATTTACCATCAGAAATTCTTTTGTTTTCCGACACGAGCATGGCGGCATTTCAGTTTCGTTTTCTAACTTATCCTAAAATTTAGGCCTTTTTTTTTTTCCTTTTTTCTAGATGGATATTTTTGACATGTAAAAAAATGTACACACTAAAATATATTCCCGTATTTTTTTAGAGTTCGGGACCAAGTCTAGGTAGGGCTCGAATGTTGCATTAGTTCAGACATTAGAGTAACCTGCCGGCGTAGTGTACCTTGCAGCCAGAAAAGCGTGCAAATTTCGACCTGGTTCCTCGCTTGTGGGAGGTTTAGCTTCCTCCTGTGCTAGTTAGCTGACTCGTCTGTCTTTGTGTATGTATAAATATATGCTACTTTTGAGACACACCAAAAAGAGTGTAAACTGTTTATTGAAAACAAGTCCTTTTTCATGTCATCACAACTTCATAGTTAGTCCCTTGTCCCATTTCAGTTTTGGCTCTAGCCTTTTCTCCTTTGGGTGTATTTTTTTCCTCGGCTTTCTTTGAACAATATGCAACTTATTTTTGTTTCTTTGGTGTTTCTAAGCAGTACAAATAAACTCTTTCTCACGATTTCACGTTCTTCCGTTTTGGGGCCCTGCACACTATGTGAGTGACGGAGTGCATTGGACTCGCCTTGAAGAGGGCAAGGTTTGAATACTTTGCGTGTCAGATACTGGTGCGAGCATGTCTCATTTGCACATTCTTGCTTTAAATGAGGCTAGAAGATGCCATGCACTTCGCCCAGTAGTTTTAGGAGCATTCTGTATATGATATAAGCATACGAGTGGCCATAGCTGTGCTTTGCAGCTAACCACATCCTGACGGCGAATGTTGGTCGGATTCCTTTCGCACCATTGGAACTTGTTTATGGCAGATAAGTACCTTTTTTTGCAGGTCATGCTAATGGCCACATGTGAATACTTTGTATAGCATTTTTGTAATACCAGATGCCCAGGATATGGGATTAGCTTCCTGTACTGCAGTAAACCATATTACACCATATTGTCTATATACAAAGAAGCTGAAATTTATTTTCTCGTTCAAATTTCTTATTTTCGCGTTCAAATCTCCGTTGCCTTTACAGTACTTTCGACTTGATGGAATGAGCTCCTTGACACATTTCTTCCAATGCGCGTAACAACCGTTCAACTAGTCTATTTTGATGTCTTTCAGTGCTTCTGCCGTTCTTGTTTCACCTCTTCCACATCGGCAAACTGCTTTCCTTCGAGCGAGGTCGGGTAAATGGGGACGTTGGGGGGCCATATCGTTCCTGCTCAAAAACTCCTGAACGGCCGGCGCAGTGTGGGCAGGTGCGTTGTTCCGGTGGACGAACCAGCTTCTTGGTTCCCACAACTTGTGCGAATTCCGAGTGCACCATCCCCCTCGCTACAAAGAAGCGGGTGGTCATTGTTTTCATGTTGAGTTTGCTTGCGGAAGTGAGTTTTTCATTAGCTGGATTACTCTTTCGGAATTGTGGCCGTAGCACCTAATGTAGCACCAAGACTGTTGTCTGGTTATAATCTTCGAAGAAACCATCAAAGTCATCTTTTTACTGCTTCCAGTGATGCGATTGCTGCACCAAGGTGCATACCCTTCTACATTTTGCCAAAAATGTGAAGAATTTATACCAATACTTCATTCTAATATAAAAAAAATACAGTTCAATCCACGCTACACGGTCAAATTGTAATGATAGGCCTGTCCGAATTTTTTTAAACTTAATTATCACCTTATTTAACATGCTACTTGATTTAATATCTAAAACACAGAGTACTCTGAAGTCGTGCAATATTTCTCATGTTAACGGTCTGTTCTGGTGGGTTCCGTAGCTTTGCTGAGTGCTTCTCGCCAAGCGCTAGTGCACTGCAGTGAAGCAACAACCGTGTGTGTGTGTGTGTGTGTGTGTGTGTGTGTGTGTGTGTGTGTGTGTGTGTGTGTGTGTGTGTGTGTGTGTGTGTGTGTGTGTGTGTGTGTGTGTGTGTGTGTGTGTGTGTGTGTGTGTGTGTGTGTGTGTGTGTGTGTGTGTGTGTGTGTGGTGGGGGGGGGGGGGGGTAACATGGTAAGTGTGGATGTAACAACTCTACCTTGTAGCAGAAAGTTCTGATTTAAACCGCGGCTAGAATGTGATTGACTGCAATATTCTAATTTTTGTTCAAATTCGAGATTCAGTAAGTATACTTGTGTATTGTGGGAAGATTTATTAGAATGCTCTATAAGCATATTTTTGTAACCTCTTGTTTAGTTATTAACCTTACATAGGCTCCATTTGTGTGATGGCACAATGAACGGAGCAAATCAAAACTAAACTAACTGGAGCAGAGGATGGAAATCTGAGAATAACCTTAATGAGTTTGCATTGTTTTTAAGACATCGTTCACATACATTTTTTTTTTGTTATCCTACTTATAAATTGTCATTGATATTATTAATCAAATGACAAAACGTTTTTCTCTGAATCCATAACTAGTTTCATTACAACCTTTAGTACTTCCATGAAACATTTGGGTGCTCAATAATATAGTGTTCTAACATGATTTTCGTGAAAAATATTAGGTCTACCTTTGGCTCTACACCTAGAATAGTCATTCACAGCAGTCCATACTGCCCTTCATCAATCGGCATACTGTTGTCGTGCCTGGTACTTCTGCACGCACAGGTTAAGAAATTCCGGCTGGGGAGGAGGAAGCAGATGGAATGCTGAAAAGAGGTTTCCTCCTCTCCTCCCTTTTCCCTCAAACGTTTCTTAACCTGTAACTTGCTATAGTTCTGTGTGTGAGGGAATTAAACCTGCCTAGCAACTGATGCTAACAATAGATTGCACAGAAGTGAGAAGACAAAGTATAGACAATGTCTCGACAGACAGGCCAATGCACGAATCTTGATGCCTAGTATTTGGCAGTGGTAGGAGTGAAAAGGAGGTGTAAACTTGTGCTTCAAAAGTCTCTTTTGCTGCTCCAATATTGATCCAGCTGCTCCAAAAGGTGCCCCAAAGGACCTACCACATCACTATGCTTTTTCAGAGCACAGCATGCAGCCAAGTGATTGCCTTTTTGTTCAGGTGTGAGTAAGTGGGGCACCAACAGTAACTCCTCGACACTACAGTCAACTTCACAAGCTGATCTATCATCCGACAGCGGTTATCGAAGATGGCTTGACAAATTCTTGTCAGTCTCTTCAGTTCGGGTGGTTGAAGGACTCCCGGAAAAAGGTTAGCAATAAACCAACGTTTCAACATACTTAAAAAGAAATAATTTAAATTTGTTTTACTTGGAGCAGCTTTCTTGAAGGCAGTCTGTCGCCTAACTGTTTTTGGCACATTTTCCTTTGGCAGCAATCAAAAGTTTGCTACCGTATGTTGTTCGTATAAATTGGCTATTACGAAATAGGCAAACATGTTGAAAGACTCCGGAAACGATCGGCTGAAGCTGAACATATCTTGCAGGAACCCCAACTGCTAAACTGATGTAGACGGGTTCCTAGATTTTCTGTTGACACGTGGGAATTGGAGATTGAAAAGAAGTAGCAGATTCCAATGATGTGTTTTTCTTCTATATGAATCAGAAGGAGCTAGCTTTTGTTAGGAACATAGCTCGGGATAAGGAATTAATTTTCTTGAGAGTTGGAAAAAAAAATGGAATGCAAGTAGGTCACACTTGTGCCTGATTATAAAACACCTTATCTCTCTGGATCCCTGGGGAGAGCACCTTTCCTAAGCCTACAATTGCAGTGTAGAGAAGAAGCACATGCAGAGACCTGCATGTGCTCGACGGCTCGATCGCGCTAACAGAACAGAGTGCACCGACTCGGCTACCATTTTTGAATACGTTTTGTTGGCTATTGCACGAAAGAAACCATGAGTGCGCCGCGCAGAGCAGTATGAGAACTTCCCTTAAACTCTTAGTCCTTCCATACTGCAGAGCATGCCTCTCTGCAGTGCATAACAACACTGCAAGATAGTGTGCTCGATGTCTACCCAGATCGTGAAAGGTTGCCTATGAATAGAGATATTCACAGATTGGATACCATCTTATTCTTGCATAAATTTTCCCTACCTTGGGGACTTCTAAAGTGTACCTACTATTATTCCTAGATTGCCTATGACTTGTAACGACGCCCAAGTTTCCGTATAAGAGTGCAGATTGTAACTCACATTGAAACTTTGCTAGAATATAGTGTGAAACTAAGATTAATGAAATACCAAGTTTCTCACGATTATCACCCTGTAAAAAGTGTCTTGCCTTTGCCCTAGCTGACTTTGGGCAACTTCGTCAGTGTTTTTTAACCTATATTTCCATAGCTTCATGTTTAGCCACCATGCAGGCTCTGGTAATTGATGCAGTCACAACCTGCTAAAAATATATTTTTTTTAATTTAATTTAATTAAGCATGTTTATCCCAAATCATTATCTTTGGCTATCCAAACACCCCCTCTCAATCCTTCAAACACTTGCATTGGGGCACTATTGGCTGCACTTTTTACTCCTGAAGATATATTCAACACTGTGAAAGGTGCTGGGATGACTGCATGAAATCTACTCAGGCATTTCATTTGCACAAGCCTGTATACAAATGAATAAGGTCAAGTAAGGTTTGTGCACTATCACTTTTCATATCATTGCATGTGTTCTGTGAACACTTACAATGATGTACTACGGTACATCATTAATACAGTACTATGGTATGAATCCTTTGAGTACTATAGTGCTATATCTTATCGCACGTCTGCATGGTGTGCCAGACTGTCTTACCTACTCGGGTACCATATTACCCTCCCCTTGAGACCACCTGCACTCGGGGACATGCTATGGCTGTATATACTGGCCGTAAGATACAGAGCATGGGCCCATGTCGCAACAAATGCCCACTTTCTACCTTTGAAATATGAACAAAGGACATATCAAATGGCCACCGAGCTAATTGAGGTGCTCCTCTGCGTCGGCTGTGTCTTCGAGAAGCTTGTGCAAAGCAGTGAAGCTTCACATGCGTGCACTGATGCAAAGCTGTGAAGCTCGATGCGAGAGTGCCGGCACGAAGCAGGCTTGACGAGAGCAGCACGGCTGCGTTAAAAATGAGTGGTTCCGCCAGACCTCCATACTGCTCGTATATTCCATTCCACCGAATCAAACAAAGGCCTACCTAAAGTAAATAAAATGCTCAGTGTCACTAGCTGTGCGCGGTATAGGCGAAGGCAATGCCACGCGAGGAGAGAAAGGGCGTGCACCAGAGAGGCTGGGAAGAGAAACCTCTCCTCTCTAACGTTCCTAGTGCGTTCCCTGTCTCCACTTGCCCTCCTCTCCCATCCCTCCTTCCTAGTGCTTGCCCTCTCTCTTCACCTGGTGTTGCCTTCGTCTGGTTGTTTCCGATTATGGAAGACATTCACTAAAAACGAAGTTTCTGGCACTTCTCTTTGGTGTGTCTAGATACTGTAACTGTTAAATTAAATAAACAAGAATCAGTCCAATATGCATACTATACACATACATACGCAAGTCTACACATTTATTACTCATGTACATGACGTCTTTGAACAAACACTGGCTGCACCCGGCCTAATTATTGCTACAGTGGAATCTCATTAATTTGAACCCCAGAGAGACCAAAACTTTGAATAATGCAAAGTTTGAATTACCGGGAGTTTCCTTCCTAGAAACACATAGGACAGGACCTGCATGTTAGTTTGAATTAGGAGGGTTTGGATTAATGAGATTCCACTGCATAACTTGCATAATGTACAATCATCTGTTTAAGGACTCCAATTATATTTCGTAATCATCTACAAAGCACAAACTTCATGTTAACAAAACCGTCCTTCGTGTCAATGTGGCCGGTCGACGCTCGACTAGATATGCAAGATGTGCCTCTCGGCACGATACGTCCATAGTAGTTGACGAGTTAATAATCTGGACATGGGTACAGATAATGCTGCACGCGCACAAACATGCACACGGTCTGGCGGGGTGCCAGGCAATTGTAAGGTAGATCACAATAGGGGAGAAAAGAGGAAAGAACGAACTCCTCGGATCAGGATTGGAGGAAGGAGCGTCCCCCCTCCCGCATTGTGCATGCTACGCCCTGCGGGGTCGCGAAGCCCCCCGAACTCGGCATTGCACAGTCTGAAACAAGTCTGAACGGCTTGGATCCTCCGCAGCGCTGGAGCACACAAGTTCACGTCGGCTCTTTACAGCAGTAGTTGCATATGCTAGGGCATGCAGACTGCGACTCTGCAACGGAGGAAATTCTGCTGATGATCAAAGCGAGAGGCGGCTGGTCGGACTTTATGCATGGCCTTTGTCTCGACCGGCAATACTGGCCACTGGTTTGGAATGTGTACGTGCTGTGGAAAACCAGTTGGGACTAAGAACCAGCAAATGGACAGCACATTGTCAAATGGTTCGCTCTAGACATTTCAAACATACTCTTTGCTACAGTCAGTGGCATTGGATGAGGGGGCAGGCGGGTGGTCACCCCCCCCCCCCCCCTACCCCCCCTCTCTCTCTTCAGACATATGGGCATTTCTATTAATGAAAAGAGAAAAAATCCTCTCCCCCCTCCCCCCCCCCCCTTTTCCATCTCCCAAGCACTTTTGCCTTGCAGTAAATATGTTTTTTTTACACTATGTAAAAGACATGTAGGATCTGCATTCGCTTATATAGGGTGGAAAAAGTGAATCCGATGCTGTAAAAATAGCCAGAAAAATTGGTGCCTGCACATGGAAAGCTTCAACTTTCACGGAATGTGCACCAAGCAGATCAGTTTTACCACATAAAATTTTAAGGCATTGTTCTCTTCCTGTAAAACATGAGAGCAACGAACTTGCCAAAGTGAACGTAGGGCACGTTCGCAGACGACAGAGTTAGTGACGCTATTAACTTGTGGCGCCATCTCCCGATAGGCGTAGCGAGCAGACAACAGAATACGTCGTCTGCTCGCAATTTTACTGCAATGCAGACATCAACATTCACAAAGTTTAAATTTTTTTAATACTTCAGGCGAGCCTGCAATATTAATATTTTTCAAAGTGTTGATCGCAGTGGGTTAGCCCTGTTGAGCATGCTTCCTACTGAGCACCAGCACACTACGGAGAAGTGACAGTTGCTTCCCTGCAGTGGACCGGTGCTCAGCGCTTAACGGGGTTTACCTGACACGATGAACACTTTGAAAGATATTAATATGGCCGTTAGTCTTTAAACGAATATCGAATAGCATACCATTTGGAACTACTATTAGAAATTTTCACAATCCTATCAAAATGCCTTTTGACAAATGATCCAAGCACTAAGCAGTGCGCCGCGAGTGTTACACACGTTGCATGTGCTGGCGTCTACAGCAGTAATGAATCTAAACTAACAACCTAAAACAAATAGCACTTTGCTCATGCATTCATCAACACCTTATTTTGATTATTTACTTTGAATCTTTTAAACTGATAATGCAAGCACACGCAGCATGTGTACTTAAGTTCCCAGCATTCTCTTAATGCTTGGGAAATTTGACAAAAGGTCCATTGAATTGACCCTGACTATAGCAAAATTTTCTGAGCAAATGTGACAATACTACCCTTTGATAGCACCCAAGTGTTGGTCACCTGCGCCTTCATTTAAATTTTCTGTGATTTCATTCTTTTTACTGCCCAGGCCATATTACGAGGTAAAACTGATCACTAATATACATCTTTGATGAAAATTTCATCTCTCTACGTTCGGGCACCGATTTTTTGGGGCGACTTTACAATGATTCAAGTGCCCATGACACCCTGTACACAGTGAGGCAGCATAGTATAAAGCAACATAACCACACTAACGGTCACAGCATTTTAAATGTGTGAAACAGCAGTATATTTACAGCGACATAAACTCTTGCAATTTGGCTATCAACAGAACATATAACTATAAAACATAACGGGGCTTGCCAAAGAATTACCACGAATCATATAGCCTCCAAAAAGTGGAGGCACCACCGTTTGATTCCTTCGCTAGGCGTGAAAAATGAAAACTTCTCAGCAATTTGTTGCATTTACAACAAAACAGAAAGGGGATTATGCTTAGAAGCCTCGACAGTATCCGTATATTACATCTGAAGTTTTGGGGTTATTTTGGCGGAGCTCTCATAGTTTCATTTCTTTGTGCATGCCAGTACCCTAATCTCGAGTTACTTACAAAATATACTTAACTCTCTTTTACCGAATTTGCAACCACCAATGTTCCTCGGACAAAGAAACGGCGTTTTTCGTAACTCGAAACTGCAACAATAAACACTTGAGGAAGCATGCACCCAAACCAAGGAAGAATACCTCATCACAACAATGCCGCTAAGCCTCCCAGCTACCCAATCTGCGCAAATTAGAAGACACCATTTAGTGGACACGCTGGTCTTTCTCCGAAGTACGAAACGCACACGAGCAAAAACTGCGATGCATAGCATCGCAGAGCAGCACAACCGTAGCGAATGCCGTGACGTATTGGACACGTCACGGCGTTGGCGGCAGTTGCTACGGTTACGCGGCTCGGCAGCGCAATGCGACGCGGCGTTTGCTCGTGCGTGCTTGAGGCTTTGACCCATCTCCCTACATGTAGGCCAAACAACATGAGACATTTACCCGGTTTCGAACGAGCCGGACAACAGCATTGCACAACCATCACTCATTCGACTACAAACACCGTCCACAACTGTGGGTCGTCCGCATCTTTATGCACTCGCGCAAGTTAGTGGCCTCGTCCGCTCCACCGGAACAGCCCGGCTCTCGTCTGATGCTTCACCTTTACCCGCGGCTATAGTCCGTCGCAAGTTAATGGCGAAACGAGCCTCCAACAATGCTCTCTGCTCGCCACAATGGGCAGTTTACTCCTGTCCGGCATTTGCTCCGCTAAAGTGGAAAGAGGGGAGGCTCTTACGGGAGGAGCTCGACCCGTCGTTTTTAACCAGCAACGAACTAAGGGTTCCTCCCGGTCGCCCAGTTTGCGTAAACACGGCGCGCGAGACGAGGCAAGGGCGGAACGGGCCTGAAAAGAAGCGGACGACCGGAGAAAGAGCGCGACGTAGCGGCAGCCGCGCCGGAACAAGGGGGTACGAGTGGGTTGTGGGTATGTACTTCCGGCCTGAGGCTCAAGGATAAAGGGGCGTGGATTAACTGAGGTTGAATCGGTGCTCGGAGCCGTCGGCCAGCAGCAGGATGACGACGCGGCTCGTCACCCAGACCAGGCGGGCCATCTTGAGAGGGTTGGCGCTCACGCTCTTGGGCAGCGGGGGCGTCGAGTAGGTGCGCACGCAGCGTGTCTGCGCATTGCCCAGCCCAAACAGCCCCGCCGCAGTCTGCGAGGAAAGGGGACCAGCGACGCATCAGTTGGGCCCACCTGAAGCTCCAGTGGTTGGATAGATGGGTAGAAAAAGTTTATTAAAGGGCTACACAAACGAAAATTGAATTATGCAAATTTCGTAACCTTGGTGTTGTACATCGACGTGAACGATGCGTGGCCCCGGGTGCCCTCCAGTATTACGGCGACGTCTGTGCGATTAGAAGAACTGCAATCAAAGGCTGGTTTGCACGTTTGCGTTAGAGCGCGATAAAATACGTCGTGTTCGCTCGTAACTGCTTACTACGAGAGGATACGCTTGCGCCATCTATTGGAAAGCCCTGGAACGCTTCCGATTCGTGTTCGAGGTGTTGCGAGGTTCGTGAGATCGAGTCCACGCACTACCCAAGACGAATGCTCGTTTATGGCACTGTTGGAATTATTTCCAGCCCATGGTGAGAGGATGAAGACTAAAAAGTTTGAAAATATATGCCCAGATTGCGTTGTAGACGTGTTGCGAGCGGCTACGAGCAGGCACAACACGCTCGATAACCCTCGAATGCAAATATGCGAGCCAGCCTTAAAGGCTTTCGATAGTTCAAACGAATTATGGAAAGCCGCTTGATTTGCCTCATACGTTTGCAATGCGCCGTTTCTCTCTCGTTCAAACCCTGAAACCTCACCAATTCAACAACCTGGGTCGTTGCACCGCATTACACCCCGATTTGGAAAAGCGGCTCCTGTCGCGAGGCTTGGGTCACCGTTGTGGACCAAACGCGAAAGAAATCAAGAATTTAGTGTGATTTGAATGGACAAAGGCACCTCACTTGTTACGATAGAATGGCGCTATAATCGGGAAAAGTTTTCTGTGGCACTTTAGAAGCGCGTAGCTTTGACTGGTGCTTGACGTGCGAGAGCGAATGGCACCCGTAGCTTCGCCTTTGTTGCCACAAAGTTGCTCCCGAGCATAGTCAATTAATGAAAGGGCAAGTTGGTGGTACGCCGTACAGACATGATTTCCTCCACGGCACAGGTGTGCCGCAGCAAAGCGACAACCATTGCATGTACGTTGCGGTCCCCGCTTTTCCGCAGTACGAAAGTGCATGAAGAGCAAAAGTGCTTCGACGGGGGTTTGTGCCCAAGCCAGTATTACGAAGAAAGCTGTGGTTCTAAAACTTTCAGCCTTTCTACTTTGGTGAAGAAGGAAGAGCAGCGGAGCTGTAGCTTCTGTTCTCGGCGGTGGCTTTCCAGGCGAGCGATCTGCTCTTCTTTCGCAAGAGAATCTGAAGCGCTCGACACAGTATAACTTAAGGCGATAGCAGCCTCGTGGCGGTTGCGAAACCATTCGCACTGCTGCGCACATCGCCGCTCGTTCTGTTCCCGCTCTTCTTCCTCCGAAGAAATGTTGCTGAGATCTATGAGCGACGGCGACAAGCAGACAACCGGCAAACAACACTCTGGACAGCTACCGCCATCTATGAGCGACGGCAGCAACCAGAGTGTTGTGTCGGGCACGGGTGTCGACATTTCTTTGGTACCTGACACGATCCTGGGGAAACTAGCCCTTAAGAGCTCCGCTGTAAAAAGTAAAACCGGCACCACGACAATCACAAGCACATAGTAGCGAAGACTTTATTTCTTCGACATGCTAGGTACGAGCTTATAAATAGCAACTTACGTTTGGGAAGTTTAGATATACAAAACACGGACTAAAAACTTAGCAGTCCCGTGTTAACCCACAGTACAGTCGCAGCGATAGCTGCGCCACATCACGGAGAAGTCGTTGGGCATCGGCGTCGCGTTCACGCACTGTGGGGTGCGTGAACAGAAGCGTTCGGAACAAAACGGACATCCGACGATTTTGCTTCGAACAATTTTGTTTCTTTTTGGTCCAGAGTGTGTGAAAGAGCATCTACCGGAGCGAGCTCTTGGCGCTGACACTGCTACAACAACATTTTGGTTATCGGCTATTTTTTGTATTGTTCTAGAGAGCGCAGGGTGTTGGCATTGGTCACTACAAAGAATGGCATTACCCTAAACAGAAAGACATTGAGGCAACTTAGTCGAAGCCGTGGTGTAGCTCAGTGGTAACGTGCCCACGTCATACGCAACGGACCTAGTATCGAACCCTGCGGGACGCAAGCAATCTTTTCCGTTGATTTCGCAACGTTGACGACAGACGCCCTACATCCTACGTGAACACCGGCTACGACTACAATGGTTGTCATTTCCAGCGGTGGGAAGAGCCCATAACAGTTATCGCCGTAAAGGACAATGAACGGGAAGTTGATGGTGAAGAATTAGAAAATCCTTCTCTGTTACATGCAACTACAGTAGACTCATTATTTCAAACTCTAGGAAGCCACGAATTCTGTTTGAATTATCGGAAATTCATAAAATTTGATGCGAGATAAAATTATGATTTGCCATATGAATGGCTACACGTACAAAGCAGATATTTGATGATTTCCTCTACATAGGCATACTCTACATAGGATCATTAGCAGGTATGCCACACATGAAACACTTATGAAATGTATGACATAAGCTTTATTTATCCCTCAAAAATGTTTATCGTGGGCCGTTTAAACAGCACGTCACAACTCAAAACAATTTAGGTTTATTTATCAAGCCAAGGAGTTGTCTAGTGCAAACAGTTAAGCAGGGGACACATGAGTGATGAAAATGGACACGGCGCGGCAGCTTCATAGCAACTTGCGCGGACGCTGTGACGTGGACCTATGCCATGCCGCCACATCACAGCGTCCGCGCAAGTTGCTGTGGAAATTTCTGCGTGGTGCCCGTTTTCATAACTCGTGTGCCCTGTTCGAGCTCCGTTGAGTGCGCTTCTCACCGAGCACCAGTGCACTGCGGAGAAGCAACACCCACGAATGCAAGCTCCACGGGTGTTGCAAAAGCCAGAGCCCGATATGTAGAGTATTTGGCCATTCATTGGGAAGTATAGGAGACAAATGAGGAGGTGCCATTGGCCGAAAGCAGGCTGGGCGTGTTCCAGGCCGTCTTCACAAATTCGAATGTGGCCAACCAGGAGCCGGAAATAATACCCTGGCGGTAGTCGCGAGAAACAAAATTAATAAGAGCGTCGGAGTAACTCTCGGTGACTGAAAATATGGTGCACGTGATGTTTCAATCACGGTCATCCGAGATCATGGTGGAAGGCGCAACTAGCGGAACGATCAACATAATTCGTACGCCAGGCGCCGAGGGCCGGGAATCTGCCGTCCGAGTGGACACACACTGTCCGAGTTAACTAACTAACTAAGTTAGAGCGGCACATTCGTTTCCGATATCTTTGCAAATGATCATAATCGAAACATCACATGCACCCTATTTTCAACCAGGAAAAGTTACTACATTTAACTCACGCGCCTATTAAAACCATATACCTATGATTAAAACTGTTTTTCGCTACCACCGCTAGGGCATTCTTTTCAGCTTCTGGTTGGCCAAGAGAGCATGTCAAGCCCTCTTTTTATGTCTGGTGCATGCCCTGGCTCTGCCCACGCCTCCTATTGACCAAACCCTCTCTATAAACAACTCTAGCGAAAGCAAGCTCCGCGGGTGTTGCTTCTCTGGAGTGCACCGGTGCTCGGCAAAAAAGAGCACTTAACGGGGCCGTGAGAACAAAAATTATGAATTGCACGAAAACGCCAGTGCAAATAGACCTATTTATGAACTAGTTTAAGTACGCCACCGCTGTCGCCATGCATCGTGAGAATCATAGTCTTTCTGCATGCACGACACCTACGCTGGAGGTCTGTGCGAGCAGAGCACAAGACGAGCTGCCTCCCACCTCTTCTGAACTACAGTTATGGCAGCGTCACGCATGCGTGGAACCCTTAGTGAGATCGGTCTATTAAGTGGCTTATAAATACATTAAAAGTCTCGGGACAACCAAAATTTTGAAATTTGTTTGAATTAACCAGAAGTATGAAATATCCGAGTTTGGATTATGGCGAGCCTACTGTATAGTCAGCGACAGGCTAAGAATTCAGTAGAAGCTCTGCCTCCAGCATGATCTTGTTGCCTTTCACCAGGCTTTGCTGCACATGCAATCAGGTCTTGTCAAAAGGCAAAGAGCTTGCACTGGAGGCGGAGCATCCATTGAATTCTTAGCCTGTCACTGACTGTAGTACCTCATTAGAATGCCATTGTGACTGTGGCTGCAGGATTGTTTCCGCTTTTCTGCTTTGTTTCCCGATGTGTAAATTACTAGGCTACTTTGATATACCAGCGTGCACAGCACCGGTGCAGGAAAAACTGCACATCCAATCTGTGTTTCAGGTTAGGTTGCAGTCACAAATCGAGTGACGAGTATACATTGAACACTATACTTTTGCGCTAGTTCTTTTCTTTTTTTTTAAACTTAGGAAAAAATAGAAAAAGAATGTCTTTGTTTTTTGGGTGACTGTTTTAGCTTGCACTGTGATGTCATTGTTTTGTTTCTGTGCTATTTGCTGCATTGTGCCCCTTTTTTCATCGATGATTGTGCACTTTTAAAGAGACGGATGTGCATTACTTCGTCGCTTCAAAGGTGACTGCTTAGTTTTTCTTTCCTTTTTTTATATAGAATTTTTTTTATTGTTGATGTCTGTTTTGTACTGGCCATGCGAATTTTCTTTCTGTTTTCAACATTTATCTGGGCTTTTCAAATGGTGTCGCCTTTTCAGGCACTTCAGTGCCCTTTGAGATGGCCCCCCAGACAACCACACTACTCGTCGGTTGTCCGAATAAAAACTTTGACTATGAAGTCGGAACGAGTGACATAGCCTGGAATGGAGTGAAAACTATGTCTAGCAGCCATGAATTGGCCCGTCGAGGGCTCACCTGCCAGAAGCAGAGCTTGTTCTCCCCGCTCGAGTAAGTGGCCAGGTACTTGCCATCGGGGGAGAAGGTGCAGGCCACCACGGTTGCAGAGTGCGCAGCTATCAGCTGTCACCGCACAAAAGCAAAGGGCACATTGTTCACGTCCCACGCGACGCTCGGGCAACTCACGGCCTATTGCCACAGGAAGAGGAAAGGCGTCCCAGATGGGCCTCATCTCAAATGTCAAACTCACCTGCGACTTGGATGCCCGCAGCTCGTAAAGAGCCAGCTGGCCGGTCTTGGCGCCCACAGCAATGCGCCGAGTCGCTCCGCAGTAGCTCACATTGTTAAACCTGCAAAACAAAAATAATTTTCCTCCAGGCTTAGATGTTCCCTGTGGGACCCACTGCAAAACTTGTCTCGAAAGCAACCACAATTCCTTCGATGCTTCGTGTTAAGGGCTGACCCACAGAATCATCTTCTGCCAGGCAAAAAATCCTTTCCAGTGTCCTGTTCTCCCTTCCTTCTTGCTTTTCTTTTCTTCCTCTCTCCCAAAAGAGGCTACACCCCACAGAAAGAAGGGGGGTCTCCTTTCACTAAGACAGGCAATCCTCTCATCATAAAAAAAAAATATGCATTTTCACTCCCTGTCAAATGGAAAGGAGCAATCGAGGGGCAGTTACATACTCTCTGGTTGCTCGTTGGGCTTTAACTGCATCGGGGCTGCACTAGGTGGAGCGAATTTCAGAGTAAATACTGCCCAATCATTTCTTCCCTTACCAGACTCAAAAAAACTAATCATCCAGTCCACATAGATTTGTTTTCAACTATATGCCCAATTTCCTCAGGCTCTCTGCACATGCACAGCGTTGTCAGTCTTTGTACAAGACGTTCCCGTGCCATTGTTTTAATGACCTGCAAACAACTAGACTAAGCGAGTGCTAAAGTGATTACCATATTTTCCAGTGCATATTAACCCTTTAAGTGCCTTGGACGAGCTAAGCTCGTCGGCCACTTTATGTCTAAAAATGTCATGGGCGAGCTCAGCTCGTCCAGTGGTTTTAGGGGTGAAGCTCCTTAGGGGCTAGCCATGTCCATCCGGCGTCGGGTGCTCGTGCTTCTGCTCGTGAGATCACGTGCTCACGAGCACGTGAGCACATGCTCACGTGCTCGTGTAGGGCAAAAAAAAAAATTGGAAAAAAAAAGATGAAAAAATTTATGAAAAAAGAAAAAGAAGAAAAAAAAGAGTAGGGGGTTCTGAGATACCATCCCATCTGTCTGCTTAAAAAAAAGAAAAAGAAGAAAACCACACATTCTCCTACTGACATGAATGAAAAGGCTCGGCATGCTGCGGCTCGGCGTCTACGCAAACAAGCACCACCAGAGCTTTGCCCCAAGCAACATCATTCACCACGTGGAGATGCGGTCAATTTTTTCGGTAGATCTCAATTCCACGGACGAGCTAGGCTCGTCCAAGAAGTTTTGCGGCGCGAATCATAGATGGCAGCATTCGTTTTAGTTGGCAAAGTTTTTTTTTTTTTGCCTCCGCTGATTTTTGCGTAATAATCTTTTCAAATTTTATGTGTAATACTAGAGGAATAAAACTTCCAAATAAAAAAAATATGGCACTTTTCGGTTACTTCAAGAAAAAAAAAAAAGTGGCACTTAAGGGGTTAAGTAGCGTTTTTTTCAGACATTTTTCTCGGTGCGTTTTATACAACGATGCAACTTAATCTGTTCTATTTTCAACAACTTTTCACGGTGTAACGCCATTTTCTGTTGTGCCATGCGTCATTTTTTGTGGAGCACTGCAACTATGTAGCCTTGGGTAGCTCCCACTTTGATGATTTCCCCCAAGAGGCTCAATGTGGATAGGCAAGGCAGTGAGAGTGGATAGGCAAGGCAGTGAGAATAAAGCTTTTACAGCACGTGATGGACATTGGCTAATTCAGCCATGGTTCTGCATTCTTTAGCTTCAGTCCAGCAACACTGAAAAGTTAGTGGGCTGGCATAGGCATTGCAGAAAATTTCCTTGTGTCCTTCTTAGTATCCGTTTGATGATCAGTTTTTTTCTGTCATGCTCCAGCCTTTGTTGCTACATGTAAAAGGAAGGATTGCGGCTAGCTGATCTTTTAGCGGTACCAAGATATCTGAAGTATGTCAAGATTTATATCGATCTGCCTGTGCGTTGGTGCACTTGTCATCTCAGTGGCTTGGCCTGGAGTGGGCCTAGTGGGACAAAGATTTGTTCATGAGTTTCTGGCAGCTTCAACTTTCGTTTGCTCAGCATATGTACGCTCAAATTAAGCTGACTACCTTTTCATTTTGCACGCTTTACGTCTTTTTTCTGCGAAACACTCAAATGCCCATGCCAGACAGTGCCATGCTATGGGCATTTCTCGTGAATCGAAACGTCAAAGTTGTTGTGCTTCAAAAGGTATGTGTGAACTGGCCAATTGCACAAAAATTCAAATTTGCAATACCAATGCGCGTAAAAGTAAAAAAAACCAAAAAAACCCAGAGCGAATTATGCAAAAAGGTGCGATTTATACAAAGGTGCGACTTATATACAAACCATTCTGCAAAAATGGCTCAATATACGGAAATGTGAATTATACAACGGTGCGACTTATAAGAGACTTACACATGGTCCACCTCTCCCCAGCCCCTAGTGGTAGTATACACCTTTCCAAAAAATGCTTCTAGGCCGCCACCATGTTGCTGATGATGATGCAGCTGGTGTGACTCTCACACTCCCTATCAGCAAGAAATTTTCTGCCACACTCTTGCACTATTGAAACCTGCTCAGCACGATTTTCTCTATGTTTTACAGTTTTGCAATTTAAGTTTTCTGGCCTCTCTTGAAAGTATTTATTTTTCTTATGCATGCTGCATTCCCTTTTTGTGTTATCCTCCACTCTGAGAAATAGGGATGGTAAGTGTCTGCCATTCAAGCGTTTCTGCTCGACATTCACGGGAAACAAAGGAAGGGAAGAACCTTGAACGGCCCTCAACGCGATTTTGCGAACAATGACAACTGTTCTAGCTCTCCACTACCAGAGAGAATCTGCGCATAGTCCTTCTCACCCATTGCCAAAAATAGCTCTTTGGGGAGGGGAGTGGATCAGTCACTTCCGTTCCTTTGCCTTGGTGCTGGCGTTGTGAAAAAAGGAAGCGCTTCCCAAAACGAGGTCCTCCTGGATTCCGTCTGATCGTCAAGATGCGATTGTGGTCGACACCAGGATGCTGTGTTATTTGAGGTCTTTCTTAAATAAATCCTTTTGGGATAGCGCCGCACTGTGTTGTTTGCGCAACATATTGTTTGAATGTTAACACTTGCTAAATTTTATGTCCGAGTCCTGTCGTGTACATTGGTAAACACATTATTTGTGCGTGTGAAATATACATGCCTTTTGGCTATTTTCTGTTGTAAATTATATTTGACAGCTAAGCGCTTTGTAGACTGACATGGCTGAGCGGGCGGCACCGTCAAAACTCATAGTAAAATAAAACAAACATTCCAGTTCCATTCGTTTCGTTGCAGGCGTACCCAACAAAAAATACTAGTTCTGCTTTTTGTGTTAAATGTGGTACAATGCTTCCTCAATGTCCTCAAGAAAATACATATACTATGGGACGCAAACAAAAAGTGGGAGAAATCGAGAATTTAGATGCAAGCAGTGTCTGAAATTGTCCAGGCTGCGCCTACCGAAATCAACAGTCCACTCGGTTAGGGTTAACAGGGATGCCGGTGAGAGACTAGCCTCAAACCCGGTGAGTGGGCTCGAAAAAGGTTTTCTTGTCCCTAGGATTTGGACAAAATGGTCCCGGACAAAGTGATCCCGGACAAGATGGTCTCAGACAAAAAGGTCCTGGATGAAATGGTTCCAGTGAAAATGGCTCCAGACAAAATGGTCCCAAGTGCAAACCTGGACAGAATGGTCCAAGGTAAAGTTTGCACCATAGTTAGCTTGCTCTTTGGATGTTAGTCGATTTTTTGTACTTAACGCAAATAGAACATTGAGAAAATGTTTTATTGAATACCTAGTCATATGAAACGTTTACCATTTGAAGTTTATATATTCAATTTCAAACAAACTGCATGCCAGTAGCTGAGCCAAGAGAAGAGAAATGCATAATAGAGAAATAATATACAAGATATATGAAATAACATACATACAGGATGTCCCAGATAACATGCACCAAACTTTGCACAAAAAACAAATCGCTGTGCAGGGGTGGAACCAACTGTATGTCGTTAGCAAGCATCTTAGAAAAGTGCATGAAATGTTTTTAGGGTGCCTAGTTATTTAATTGATTAAGACTAATTAGCTAACCTTTTAATTATTCATTTAAGGGCCGAGGTGTGAATTGAAAATTTGTAGAGCGCATTGAGAAACACTCAAATAAGGTGCTTCTTGCCTGATACGCTTTGCGCACTTCTTTTTATTAGCCTCAAAAGAAAGCCTGCGAAATATAAAAAGAAGACCATGTGACAACAAGCCCGCGCCTTTCACTTGCAGCGCTTTCTGACGTGCTCTGAAGGGAACGAAGTCCACCTTATCACTGGTGCGCTGTCCGAGACAAGACTTTGCAGCAGCAGGTCCTTGCACTTATCTTCGGGGCTACCCCAACACGAAGCCCTGTCTTGGACAGTGCGCCAAAGATAAGATGGCCATCGTTCCTTCAGAGCACGCCAGAGAGCGCTGCAAGCAGAAGG
Organism: Ixodes persulcatus; assembly: GCA_013358835.2. NCBI lineage: Eukaryota > Metazoa > Arthropoda > Arachnida > Ixodida > Ixodidae > Ixodes > Ixodes persulcatus. The sequence continues at coordinate 236,044 of JABSTQ010011292.1, forward strand.
CGTGCAGAGCCGTTTATTGGGAGAGCTTGGCCATACATTGGTTTGAATAGGCGACCATCTCGGGGACAACCACAGACCGTGAAACAGCCCCTTGCGGTGGTCGTGCGCTCTAAATATGTGACACGACTAATTTAAGCCGTTTTAGCGTCGCTAGAGTGAAAAGGTTTAGCTCTCGGTGACTGAAAACTTTGCGCATGTGAGGTTTTTGTCACGCCAATAGTGTAGAATGAACGAACGTGCGCTCCAAACCAGGGCCAACTTGCTAGAAACAGCATCTCAGCTGAGACGGGGAAAGAAAGCACTGCCAAAGCCAGCGCACGAGCCGAGCGGGACTCCGCGTCTCAAGACGCTCACGCGCCCCACCCTTTGCACTGTTTTCTTTCAGCCAGTCTCTGAGACGCTGTTCTAGCAAGCCGGCCCACAGCAAACTGTCACCGATACTCTATCTCACAAACATCAGCAGTGCAGACAAAGGCATGGGCACGAGCCCGTGGCTTTGGAAAGTGCCTTCTATGCACGAGTTCTCATACAAACAAAAGCATTTTGCTGAGCTAGGCTCACGCGCCTGTGCCTTTGTCTTTACTGCTTTCAATGTCGTTTGCAATATTATGATGTTGCGGTCTCCTAATTGGTCGACGCTGTGTCGTACCTTTAGTTTACACTCTAACTGTGAGGGGAGCTTTCGGCGCTGGCGACGGCCTTTGCTCCGACCATTGTCCAAACTTTCCTAATATACGGCTCTGAAGGCGTGGGTGCATCGTCACGTGGTCTTTTTTTAAATATTTTGTGACATACAGTTGGTTCCAATCCCGCAGAGCGCTTCGCTTTTGCGTAAAGTTCGATACAAGCTGTCTGGGACACCCTGTACAATATTTGATATTTTAACACACAAAGAAAGGGCTTTATATCACGTCATCTCAAATATGAGGTATGTGCATGGTAATGTGTTTGATCATGCACGTGCACCTTCTTGCTGCTCAGTTGCATTCATTCAAAATTTAAGAAAATACTTCCGCAAGATGCGACTATTTTTATCCTACACCTATATATTATGTTTTACTAAAATAAGAGTGCAGCTGACGCTGATGCTACGAGACGATAGGACAGTGCTGAAAACGTAATAACGATCGTCGACCTTTCTGTATATGTTATCACTGGCTAGTTTAATCAAGTGCAGAGTGCACTTGATTAAACTATGTGTATGTATATGCTTAGTGATTTCTAGGCTCCAGCCTTGTACAGGTCTCTGACTTATGTGAATAGGGGCCGTGCCATATAGCCGAGTACCTAAGCACTAATAGAAATTTAATGAAGTTTTGGGCTCGTTCGGTTGCTCCCTAAAATACATAACGAAAAGCTTGGATACCTCGAAAAATTGACCGCATCTCCATGTGGTGAATGATGTTGATTGGGGCGAAGCTCTGGTGGTGCTTGTCTGCGTAGACGCTGAGCCGCAGCATGCCGAGCCTTTAGTTCGTTTTCATCCATGTCAGAAAGAGAATGTGTGGTTTTCTTCTTTTTCTTTTTTTAAGCAGACAGATGGGATGGCATCTCAAAACCCCCTACTCTTTTTTTTTTCTTCTTTTTCTTTTTTCATAATTTTTTTTTCATCTTTTCTTTTCCAATTTTTTTTTTTCCCTACACGAGCATGTGAGCATGTGCTCACGTGCTCGTGAGCACGTGATCTCACGAGCAGAAGCACGAGCACGACGCCGGCCTACGGCGGACGGCGGACGGACATACGGACATGGCTAGCCCCTAAGGAGCTTCGCCCCTAATACCTTACAAGTGTGTTGAATAAAGCTCCTGAGTAACTGTTGACTAAAACTATCAAAGAGTGCCCAAAGTGTCAAAAAATCACTTGGGACCTTTTGTCCTCCACCCCTTGTCCCTGGAGCCGAGTGTTTCTTGGAAAGGTGTATAGTGAAATGAAGTTTTGGGAATTTACGTGCCAAACCAACAAAGGGCAGCGGGCATGCCACGGGAAAGGAGCGAGGATTAAGTTTGCCCACCTGGTGATCTTCTGACGTACAACAGGAATAGCTACAATTGTTCGGCCATCCTGCGTCACCGTAAAAGCATCTGGTGGAGTTTTCAGGATTCGCCTCCCTGATAGCAACCACAATATAAACGGTGCCCATCACTTTGTTTTAGGGTGGTTTGTTTTTATGAAATTCAATTTATTAAACAAAGTTTTTATGGAATTCAATTATTAAAAAGAGGCATCATACTTTCAGCTGGCACCGAACATTGGGTTTTGAAGCAATGGTGAGTGCGGGCTACCTCATGAGCAGGAAACGGTTTGATAAACCCTAAACTGGGGGTTTATAGAAATGCCAAACATTAGTTGTTGTGATAGACCTACACAGTTCAAAAGCAAAATTCAATATACGTGAAAATATTTCTACTCCTTTTGAGAGCTCAACAATCAGACAAGATTAAGCTTCTGCAGTTCATTATGAGTGTGACTTAACAACGTCCTTTGGTGCTTATTACGATACTATGACATGCATACTATGCAAGTGTTGAGCTGCCCTTTCCTATGCCATTTCATAGGAATGCAGTATAATCTCTGAAGCATTCTAGACAAGTGCAACCTCATAAAAATATTTCTTCGATTCCCCACGCCGTGGAAGTTGTCTTCTTATCTCGTTGAGAAAAACTGTTGGAGCTCCACTTTTAAAAGATTGTACTATATGTCTATACAGTGGGCAGCATGTGACTATACCAAATCTCTTATCGAAGTTGTGAGGGAAGTGAACAAGTTATGCATTTGAAGTGGGAATGAATGAATGGTGAGAGCAACAGGCAGGAGGTTAGAGGGAGACTGACCTGCAGATGGCGGGGAATAGGTTTTCAAGGCCACGTGTCTTGAGCTGCGTTGGGTCCAGGCAGTGGAGCACAATTTCCATCACCTGGCCGAAACGAGAAGCACCATATGCGACTTTACAGCCAATTCGGTGAAGCTTAGGACAGAGATAACTGAAAGAGCTGCACAAAAGCTACAGAAAGGGGGAAGCGACTGTTAATGGCCATCTAGGATTAGATTGAAATGGCATTCTACTTTTTCAATTCAAGCAAATGCTTCATTCTTCAGGAAACATATACTTTTAGCTATTGCATATGCCAGAATACCTGTAGCCACCGTACAAGAAATAATAAGCATACACCAAAAAATCAGAAAGATCATACGTATACCGTAGAATACCGCGCATCCGCCCATTCCACATTAAGTGCCCATTCTCAAATTTGTAAGATCTGAAGAAATACGCACAGTACATTTATATGTAAAATTGATGACCGGACAACCACCCATCCCCCATTTGTTCTCAATTGTCTTTAAATTTTGAGTGGGCGCTTGCCTGGTATTTTACGGTAGATAGATGGCCACTAGGTGCTACCACTTCGGAAATGTATAGAATGTTGCAACATACACTCGGGGGTTAAGCTCATGTTTTGGATTTTCCAAACTCATTTTCTTTTTTGACGAACAAAACACAAAACCAACTACCGCAGATGGGGAAAAGTAACGACTCGATTCGGTAGAGATAAGTGAATGCAGGCAATTCTGGCATTTATGAAGAAGCAGCCCGTCATATCAGAATCTCAGAAAAGGGGGAGATCGGAGTTAGCATAACGCAAACGTACATGGGGTCAACTACATTTCGGGAAACCTAGACCGTGCAGTGCGTTTGCACCGCACGTCGGTGCCGACGGGAGAACCCCCCTTGATATCCTGGGGATTCCCAGCCGGCGCTCGTGCGCGCACATTTCCCACCCATCCGCACCATCCGAGCGATCGCGGCGAAGGAAGAGCTGTCGTGCACTGACCTCCACGAGCAGGTCGGCCACTTCCGTCTGCATCTTGTCGATGAGCAGCTCGACGATGCGCAGGATCTCCGGGCGGGCCCTGCTCAGCACCGTCTGGTGCAGGGAGATGTTGAGCGACTGGGCGTTCTGGGCCAGCGTGTTGTAGCGGTGCACCTCCCGGGCCAGCGTCGTGATGAAGGCCGGCGGACGGGCCGTCGCTATCAACGACAGCGCGTGCCGCGCCGTGCGGCACGAGTCCGCTGCCGGCGTCAGCGGCAGGCCGTAGGACATGCTGCATGCCGCGTCGTCCGCTCTCGTCAGCTGGAGCCGCCAAACGAGCCACGCTTCGGAGACGCGACACTTTGGCCACCTCGGTGCTTCGAACCGTCGTAGCTAGTTATCCGAAGCCTCGTCTGCTTCGATATCAAAAATGGTAGTTTCGAATAATACGCTATTCGATGTTCGCTTCGAGAAGAACTCTGGCATTCGTATTTTTCGAAGTGTTGACCACGGCAGGTTGGCCCCGTTTAATGCGCTTCTCACCGAGGGCCGGTGCTTTGCGGAGAAGCCACACTCGAGCGCTGCAAGCGGTACTTTGAAAAGTATGAATGTTGCAGTCGCGCGCTTGGTAGGAAGGTGCACTTTAAAAGCGGGGTGGTGCACGTGTGCACTTGGTGTAGTTAAAAAAATAAGGAAACTGTGAATGGTGATATCTAGGTTACAGTAAACTTTTCAAAATTAAACTTTGGCTATTATGCCGGAGTATACGTTAGGCAGAGTGTCTTTGCAACCTGCATTTATCATTCATGATTGTCTTTTTTCTTTTCTCAAATTTGAGGTTTAAGAAAGGATATTGTCACACAGCAAGAAGCTCAACAAATCCCCTCAGTTAGGTATATCAAGGAAACTCTATAGTTTATTATGTCAAATGCATCATTTACTTGCCATTCCAATCTCGGAAGTGGACTTTTTGAGGCTACGGTCCATAAAAATGGCTCGGTTAAAGGTAGCTTAGGTATGGACAAGTGGAAACTTGGGAACCACACTTACAAGTTCAGCTGCCTTTTCGTTTAAGCACGGTGCAGTAGGGAGAGGCTCGAAGAAACTATTTGATATTTGATTTGAAAATAAATGAAAGGAAAACTCTAACCAAAAAATAATAGTACGGAGCCCGACGTTTCAAGGCCAGTTCGGCCCCTTGTTCACGGGTGACTTTGTTTTGTTCTTGTCGTCGTCTTGCAATTTGCCCGGTGATGTTGGCTTCTTTAAAGCGGCCGTTGTTTCTGCACGCGTTTTATGGTTCGTAGCGCCTCGCGTGACGCACCGCAAACCGGACACGTAGGCACTTGGAAGTGTCCCAGCTGACCGGTTGACGTTATTTGGTTCGAGTTTTCCTTTCATTCATTGTCATTCCTAACCAGGGGCCCTAAACTCGTCAGACACAAAGTTGGAGCCGAAAGTTCGCGGAGCGCGCCGATCGGACGCTGGCGACAAAAGCGCAAAGTCATCGTCGTGATAGTCCAATCGGTCCGCTCTGTGAACTTCGGCCCCAACTTTGTGCTTGACGAGTTTAGAGCCCCAGGTAGATGTCCACCGAAGGGTTTACGTTTGATTCGAAAATCTTTGGCTGAAACTACCGTTCGCATCAAACTCAATATCTACTACTATTCAAGCATGATTACACTCATATTCCACAAAGTGCATACATGGCTTGCATCTGATATGATTACGCAGAGCTTGCGGTTACTTCTACTTAATGTTAGCTTCCAAGTACCAGCATGTACAGCGTACAATAACTGCGTAAAGGCAATGCTCATGGCAGGTAAACCCCAAGCATGGCTGACCAAATCATGCCAGTGGAACCTGTCAACATTCCAATGTCAATGTAAGCAACCCCTACATAACAGCTTAGTTCAAGTCACAGATAGAGGTAGTATAAAGCAGAATTTAGAATGGCACAAGCCAGATTTCGTCTTTTAGCGCACCTTCATTCGCAACTACTGTAAAATACCAGGGGAGCGCCCATCACACTTTCCCCGCATGGTGAAAGTGTGATGGGCGCTTGCCCGGTGAAGTCAAGTGCTTAATGTACAATTTGAAAAATTCCCAAGTTTGGAACACGTTAATAGTGGGCGCTTAAACGAAGTGGGCGATTGAGCGGTATTTTACGGTACAGCTAGTCACCGATGAGACAAGAACGGCAGGAAGGTCCTCTGTCCCACCTGCCAGCGTGAGCTTCCCACCTTCAGTAATGCTTCAGAACCTCGCGAGCTTCGGGCATGCACGCGCGGCCAAAGCCTAGTGAAAATTGACAGGCGCATGCTGGAGGCCGGGCGTCCAAAAGAGGCACCTTGCTGTCTGCATCTTGTTGGCGACTCAAGCCTCGCAATACTTCCGTCGTAGACCAGAACAACCGGAAATGACCACCCACATTTTGCAACGTCCAAGGCTGGTTCCCACATATGCCATTGAGTCTGCTCGAGCGCGTTGCATACCCTCGCAAGTGCTAACGAAAACTTAAGGGGTGATGCATGTTGTAAAATAGTAAAAAATTGCTAAAAATGTCATTTTTAGCAATGAAATCACAAATTTGAAGCCATCATGGTGTAAGTATACACTCTCCCAACATATGAATGCTATTTTCAGTTTCTAACTAACTATTAAAAACAAAAAAGAAATGAAAGCCGTTTACAATTTCCTGTAACGCCGAATTAGAGGGCAGCTATTGAGGAGGAAAGAAGGTACGGAGAGGGGACTATGCCCCTCCTCCTCTCCTGCTCGCCCCCCATTTAGGGGAAGTTTTCCGCTAAATTTAGCGGGGAAATGTTTCCGCTAGATTTAGCGGGGAATTTTTTCAGCTAAATTTAGCGGGGAATTTTTTCAGCTAAATTTAGCGGGTAATATTTTGCGCTAAATTTAATGGGGGATTTTTTCCGCTAAAGCTAGCGAGGAATTTTTTTCGCTAAATTTAGCGGAGAAATTTTTCCGCTAAATTTAGCGGGGAATTTTTCTGCTAAATTTGGCAGGGAAAATTTTCCACTAAATTTAGCAGGAGAATTTTTTTCAGCTAAATTTAGAGGGGAATTTTTCCCTTAAATTTAGCGACGAATTTTTTTCGTTCAATTTAGTGGGGAAATTTTCCGCTAGATTTAGCGGGGAAACTTTTCCGCTAGATTTAGCGGGAAAATTTTTCTGCTAAATTTAGCGGGGAAATGTTTCCACTAAATTTAGCGGGGAAATTTATCCATCATGCACCGCGCAATTACGCCAATGCGGACGGCGACGTTGACGGCAATGCTGCTCAAGCCGGAAACGGGCGCCTAAGAGCTGCGCTCTAAAAGCAACTTGTAAGCGTTGAAGAGCCCAATTAGCACCATCCTGGTCTCAATTGAAAGATGGTTTCCCACGCTTTGTTTCAGAGCACTTCGAAGTGGCATTCGCATGAAGGCAGCGACGTCATCGATGCTTTTTGGAAGAGCATGAGCAGAGCTCAAAAGACGCTGATTGTTCAAAGCATCCCCTCCTCCAAAGCGCCGCTCTCCGATTTGCCGTTGGCGTGCGCCTCCTCTCCTTACTTCCACCGCCTGCTGTCGAGCCTGCTCCACGTTGTCTGCTTTCTTTCGCTACGCTGTCCGAGACGCACGCTGCCTTTGCTCTTCTCCAGTTTCAATTTTGATATTCCTCTCGTTTGCTTTGTGCTTTGTGTTTTTCATGCCCCTGGCTTTCTCATTATACTTTGTGTAAATATTTTGGCTCCTGATTTGCTTTTCTTTTTAGCTTTTAATTTTTGTGTTTATTTACCTGCTTCACGTCATTGTTCCATTTCGTTTTGCTCATTTTGATGGCAGGGGACGCCCGTTTGAAAGTGAGCACACAGAAATTGCACAGTAAACGTAGACGTGCTCAAAGTAAGAAGGGCACCGCATTATTGCAAACCACAGTGCCAACTTCAGTAGCACCGCAAGTCGTTTTTACAGGCTTGTGAACATGGCTGCGCCAACTACTTTAGCGACACTGCAAGGCACTTTAGCGACGCCGAAAGGCACTTCACTGCTAGTGGACATGGCCTGACAAAACTTGAGTACCGATTGCATTGATAAATGCAAAGAATCTGCAGAGGACATAAAATCTTTGTTGGCAGAGAAGTCAGCGACTTCATGAAAGTTTGAGCTCCTCGATGTCAGCTGGGTGAGGAAAGACGGCGATCGAGGCACGGAGTATGTCACCATGGACATGAAAGTGCTGTAGAAGCTCTTCACATCCACAACATGTGGCAAAAACGGGATGGCAACTGTTGAACTTTCAAAGAGCGACGGGAGGCAGTACGGCCTAGCAGTAAATCTAGTGTTCACGCGCTCGAGCTGCGATTTTATCGAGTGCCACTTTTAGTCACCACGAGTTGCCGGGGCAGCCAAGATCACGCCCATTAAGATCAACTTTAGAGCAATAAAGGGTGTCCAGAGCCTAAGTGTCTGCCCTGAACCTATACCACCGAGAGCTTCACCACAAGACCTTTGGGAGACACAAGGACCACGGTGCAAGCTTGCCAGGCAGCAGCAAAAGCCATAGAAGCAGCAAGGGTGCAGGCGGTGAATATCCTGTACCAGAACTTCCTCAACCCTGCTGGAAACGTGGACATCATTTTTGATGGGACATGGAAGACTCATGGGCACAACTCGAACATTGCAGTGGGGCGCATATTCGAGCTGTACTCTGGCCTGGTACCAGATCACGTTGTCCTCTCCAGGTACTGCCGTGGCTGCCAGGGGGAACCTGACCCAGATGACGACGGCTATGGTGACTGGGTTTTGAGCCACAGGTGGCTCAAGAACATTGACCGCAACGCTGGACGAATGGAAGCCGAGACACCCCTGATCCTGTTCAAGAGATCTCTGAAGAGGAATGGGCTGCGTTACACGACCGCTCTTTCCGACAGAGACAGCCGCACCTTCTATGCTTTGACGCAGGAGGGCATTTATGGCAGCCTCGAGACCGAAAAGGACTGCCTCAACGTGTGCACAAGTGGATGGGGGCAGCTCTTCGCACCTTGGTAGAGAAGAAGGCACAAGGGGAGTCTTCTGGAGAAAAAGGGAAGCTGTCCCAGGACAAGATTAAAAAAAATCACAAACTACTATGGACACGCATTGAGGACCCACAAGAACAACAACTCAAGGATGAAAAAGGCGGTGCAGGCAACTTTGTTGCACATGACGTTGACAGACGAAGCCATGGACCACAGCCACTGTTCTGAAGGTGACAATTCCTGGTGCTCCTACATCTGTGCACTGGCTATGACGCCGAGGAGCCACCAACACACAAGAACCCTTTATCATGCTTCACTTGCACAGCATTGGAATTGTACTTTCAGATCGAGGCTGGGTGACCAGGCCCTTATGCAGCACTGCAGTAATGACATGACGCGGAACGCCATTGCGAGCCTGCACTCTGTGATCTGGAGCCAAAGCTCCCAAGGCGTGCATGACTCTCTGCTGGGTGTGAAAAATGCTGTTGCTGAAGCTGTGTCTCGCTTCAACCAAAGCATGGTAAAGACCAGCAAGGCGGTAGCAGAGTAGCTTGGCTACAGAACCAGGAGCTGTCTGACATGAAAAAGCCTCGAGAAGGACAAGCAGAGGCTCAGCAAGGCCAACAAGACTTGCACGGAGAGTAAGAAGGCAAAGAAGATGGCCAAAAGGCACAAGTCTGACAGGACCCAGGATTACTGCCCAGGACTCACGTGAACCTACACTTGCAGCCAAAAAACTCTGACGTAATTTTCTGTAATTTTTTTTTCCAATTGCCATTGCTGTGTTTGAGGTTTGTTTTAAGGTTTTGAAAGCATTGGCATAAACAATTTCTAGAAATCTTTGTATTTTTCTGTTGAGCAATAAGTGGACTGCATCCTAAAGCTTTCCTTTTTTCTGTAAATTCAATAGTAAAAGTTCCAACATAAAAAAAAATTGACCGCATCTCCACGTGGTGAATGATGTTGATTGGGGCGAAGCTCTGGTGGAGCTTGTCCGCGTAGACGCTGAGCTGCAGCATGCCGAGCCTTTCGTTCGTTTTCATCCATGTCAGAAAGAGAATGTGTGGTATGGAACGTGGTTATATACGCATTTGACCGCAGCGTCCTCTCGTCTATAAACGTTGAGCCAATGCATGCAAAGTTTAACACGATTATATACGCATTTGAGCGCAGCGCCCTCTCCTGTATAGACGTTGAGCGGCTACATGCAACATTTCATCTATGACATCCCCAGCTCTTGAGTTACTACCACATCTCGGAGCCCCCTACTCGTCCCGCAGTCGTGGCCGAGTGGTTAAGGCGATGGACTAGAAATCCATTGGGGTCTCCCCGCACAGGTTTGAATCCTGTCGACTGCGCAAACATATTTTCATCATTTTTTTAGGGGTGAAGCTCTTAGGGGCTAGCCACGTACGTACGTACGTACGTACATACGTACGCACGCATGCACCGTGGCGTTGCATGATGTCGTGACTCCACAGTGTGGCACGATACGCCACGCTCCACAGCGTCCCGTGAAGCACCGTAACATAAACGATGCGATCGCGGAATTGGTGTCACGCGCCGCCTACTAAATTTAGCAAAAAAATACCGCGCGTCGGACTATAACGGATGCTCGAGTCTGTGTTCCAGGTAATCCTCATTTACGACTAGCCTTTTGCATCGCTCGTGTCATAGACCAGAAAGACCTGGAAAACACCCGCCCCCCTTTCGCATTGCCGTCGGGCCCCGTCCGCCGCGTTCGAGGAAGCCATCGTTCCGAGAGAGGGCTGCCAGCATAACGGGGACCCCCGCATACCTGGGGACGAGCTTGTCGGAGTCACAGCAGAGCTCGAGCAGGCCCAGCAGAACGCGGGACACGTCCAGGCAGGGCTCCCACACCGTGAACCCTCGGCCAATCAGGTCGATGGCCGCGCGCCGCAGGGACGTGTGGGCGGGGAGGGCCGCCGTCGCCGGGGTCAGCAGCAAGTACGCCAGTGCCTGGCCTGCGGGGTGGGGGGGAGGTCGGAATGGTTGGGGTGGGCTACGGACACGGACGGGACGAGAACGGGCCTCTTTCCGACGCACGATTTCTGGCACGTGCTCGTCGCCTTCTATGGCACCTTGGCTATGTTCTATGGCGCCTTGGCTCACACGCGAGGCCTTCCTGCCATTCTCGTCTCGGTGGTGGACTACGGCAATCGTGGACGCTGTTGGAGGTTACTGCATTTACTCGAGCGATAGACACACCCTTTATGACCAAGGCCTGCGTGTCTATGTCCCAGTGGGCATAAATGCAGCCAATCGTCGCACTCTACGTCAGAAGCGTGGTGGATATTGAAGTTGAGAAAATGACTTTCCCCCGTCGCGTAAGCTGCGGGGCTCCTTCGGTCGAATGCAACGATTGGCTGTCACAGGCACTACGGGAAAGTAGTTGCGCAAGCTTTGTTCGTAAATGGTGCGTCTATTACTCAAGTAAATACGAAAAATGTCTCTTACTGTCTTGCCCATTCCTGTTTCTCCCAGAATTACTACCTTTTGATTTTAGAAGGGAGCTTGCATGGTTAGTGCTTCGATATGTATGCCCTGAGCTACAAGAGAAAGACAAAGCTTTTTGGCTTTTTTGCGACAGAAATGAAACCACTACCACGCTGTTTCCTGCAGCTTCCTTGGATACGGCATTTTCCCGTAAAACTGCCCGGACAGTTTTAACGCTTTCAGGCTTTCTGCTAATGACCTATTCCTATTTTTAGATCTAGAACAACCAGCTGGATTACTTTCAGCAACCCACATTGCACTGTAAGTGAATCTTATATTGCTGTTTGGGTATCAGATGCTAAAGAAATTTTACGAGATGACATCGGGCAGTATCGATAAAAGTTTTCAAGATAATGTAGGTCAGGGGTCTCAGACTCACATTAGGAGATGGGCCGTATCCAGAAATCCTAGGTTCGCAAGGGCCGGCACGTCGAGAGCGGGAGGGGGGGTTGGATTTGGAATTGTCGCCATTGGAAGTGTGTGACGTCCGGTTTCTGATCTTGACCAACACGGGGTTCATGCCAGATACCATTACCGCTTTTGACAACAGTCAAAATCTGCACCAACCATGCTACAACTCATTGCCGCAAAGTTTACCTGCGTAAATTATGTTGCAATTCGCAGTATTACAAAAATAATGTCCAAAACAATCTATGAAAGCCAAGATATATTTATTCATGTGAACCACAAATATGGGAGCTCAAATTCTATGAACGCTGGCTTGACACCTGACAATGCTTAGTGGCGACGAGAAAATCAATGTCCGCCTTTAACCCTTGTGCGGGGACGATCCTCATGATCGATCGCAGATGTTCGTCGGTCATCCTTGACCGAAGTGTCGACTTGTTCACCTTTAGCAAGGAAAACAGTTGCTCGCACAAGTACGTGCTCCCGAACATGGCGATTATTCTTACTGCTTGTTGGCACAGCGAGGGGAAGTTTGCCTCGTCGAGGAACTTGTAGAACTTTGGGACTCCGACGTCCTCAAACTTCTGCTTGAGTACAGTGTTCGCTTGCAGTTCAAGCAGTTTTATCTGTTGTTCAGGTGCAACGTCGTCCACTCGCACTGAGAAGGGAAAAAAAAAAAAAAAGTTTATATTCTCTTGACAGGTTGCTCACGCCCTGGAACCATTCTTGGAATTCTTGTAGGAGATCACGCAGGAGGTCCGAAAAGGTGTCGCACGATTCTTGGCTCGCGTGCTTTAGTGACTGGAGCGTCGGAATATGGTCGAGTTTGAGCAGCCTCATTTGGCGCTCCCAGAGCTGTAACTTGGATTGAAACGCCTGGATGTCATCATACATTGTCATAATAAGTTTGTCCTTCCCCTGAAGTTTCTGATTTAGACGGTTCAGGTACTCCGTGATATCCGTGAGGAATGCGAAGGAGCAAAGCCAGCTGGAGTCTGACAGTTCAGCGACGGCCTTGTTTTTGCTCTTCAAAAAGGTATCAATCTCGTGTCGAAGATCAAAAAACCTCTTCAGAACTTCCCCGCGACTCAGCCACCGTACCTCAGTGTGGTACAAAATTTCGCTATGCTCGCTGCCAACCATCTCCAACAGAGATACAAACTGTCGATGGTTGAACGCTCTGGAGCGAATGAAGTTTACTGCACCAAACACAATGTCCATAACTCCTTTCATCTGCAGTGACTTGCTGCACAATGCCTCTTGTTGTAAAATGCAGTGGACTGCTGCAAACCGCTTGCTGATATCCAGTCCAGTGAGTTTCGTCCTCAATCGTCCTACAAGGCCGCTTTTTTCCCCCAGCATTGACGGTGCGCCGTCGGTTGCGAGGCACACCAACTTCTCCCATGGCAGCCCGGCACGATCAACCACTCTTTCGAGGGCGGAAACAATATCAGCACTTGTGGTTGTTCCTTTCATTGGCATTAGGTCTAAGAGTTCTTCTGTGACGTCCGAATCTGTTTACGCCCCTTACAAAAATGGCGCACTGAGTGTTGTCAGTAATATCAGTGCTCTCGTCGATGAAGATTGAGAATGCGTTGAAGCCGTTGCATCGGGTAAATAATTCTTTCTCGACGTTTTCACTGAGCTCATTTATTCCTTCTGCCACTGTGTTTGGGGCAAGGCTTATTTTCTCAAATGTCTTCTTCATGCTGGGACAGACAGCGTCAGCAACCTCAAGCAGGCATTTTTTTATGAACAGGCCATCAGTGAATGGATTGGACGATTTGGCAACAAGCTTGGAAACAATAAAGCTAGCTCTCACCGTTTCGTCGCTTGTTTTCACCAACTTTTGGAAGAGGTCTTGCTGTTTTCCCAGCGACGCCTTAAGTTGGGACACCATGTTCTCGCGGATCTTTCCGGTGAGGGCTTCATACTTCTCTTGATGGCATGACACTAAGTGACGTCGCACATTATATTCCTTTGGCACAGCTACAGTCTGATGACAAATTTAACACAGCACCTTGTCTCACGATTCCGTGAAGAAATAGGATAGTTCCCATCGCTTTTGAAAGAGCCGCTTCTCGTCTTCAACTTTGCGTTTTGCAGACGGCTTGGACAATGACATCGAGATGTCTGCTTGAGAGTTGACGTCGCAAGACTGAATCGTTGAAACAGAACGCAACAACCTGTGCTGATCAGTGCAAATCTCGGGTGCACAACGTCACCGTCAACCGAAGATCACTCTGGGCGTGGAGAAGGGATGACCGCATTGAGGGTAAAATGCTTTTCCGAGAACTTGAAGGGAAGCATACAACGATGGAATCCACCAGTTTCGAAAGAAGTGACTCTACTGAGATAATCTTAGGTGCAAAGGATAAGTGAAGTGACAATGAACACAAACGGGAGGTTGGGAGAACCCAACGCTTTAACGAGGTTATACTCCATTCACCCCTAAGCTGACAGTGCGCTGGAGGCTACGTGTTTGCCGGACCAATCTTATCGCTTGACCTCGCTCAACGCGCAGGAGTGCGCGGAGAGGGGAGTGGTCGCATAGTTCAAGGCCGACAGTTGAGTGGTCCAGCGAGCGTGCAGCTTCCACCGCACTGTCAGCTTAGGGGTGAACGGAGTATAGGAAGAAGGTGGGGTGGAATGGAGGTGGAGATTAGTTGCCCCGGATAAGCCATCCGCATGTGTGAAGGTGTGGACCAGGATTATAGGAGGCTATGCTTCGACGCTCTGCGCCAAGGACTCTTGGAAGCCCTTTGCCGATGCCTCGGCTACTCCGTCCGGTCTGACTATCTATTTTTAACCAAAAGCAGCCCTCTCTCTTCCACAGACGCTATTTCATGACACCACGCTCTACGTTTCCGTCATGTATCCTCGCATATGGCTCAAAGTCGAACAGCTTGGATTTTTATTTTTTAGCAAGCTTTATACACACTCGGGGTGAGCGAAAGTGAAAACATCATTAAAAAAGACAAAATTAAATAAAACATATTTTTTTTCTTCACTTATGCCTGGCAGCGCGGGCCGCAAGCAAACGCCGGGCGGGCCGCATGCGGCGCGGGCCGCGTGTTTGAGACCTGTAGGTGCTCTCTGCACTTGGCAATTCACATTTTTAAACAGCAACAACGTCGCGAGTGTTCCAAAATTTGCTCAACTCGCTCAAGGGTAAAAGTTTTGTACCGTGGCTTCCGAAAGCCTACCGGCGTCCAGCGTCACTTTTTTTCTGTTCCTAAGTGACATGAGCCACCAGAGTAACTTGAATCCATTCAAGCCAATTCTCAAATTACCGTATGTACTCGAGCAATAGCCGCACTGTTTATAAAGAAAACCTGAGGGTTCGCTTTTCCGCAGAGCACTCAGATTGCCGATCACCGTGATCGACAGCATGATTCAGCTGCTAACAGGACAGAGATAACGTCTTCGTGCGAAGATACCATCTGTGAAGATTGTATTTGTATGAAGAATCGTGTTCGCTATCTGGGTATTCACTATGTTACTTATGCGCAACGCAATGATTGGCTGTATATGTGTTCTGTGGGAAACTAGACGCAAGGGCCTTGTTCATAAATAGCGCGGCTATTACTCGAGTAAATACGGTAGGTTCCCCAGAGCTCTCAAAGCCAAACCCTTCAACAAAGATTTTTTCCAGTTTAAACACTATCTTAGCAGATCTGAATCATGCATTGAATGTGCTAAGCACTTCATAGTGTGTGCTTCCTTGTTCAGAAGGCCTGTAGGCTTTGGAACAACTTCATGAGACGAGCAGGTCGTCTGCTTCTTGCACAGGAGCTTTGATTGAAAGGATACTGGGTAGACCTCAATGCTGGATGCCTTGACGTCCTACCCACTATCTTCCAAACATAACCAATTAGAGCTTGGCATCCTGACGTTACCAGAACCCCTGCGAAAGCAGACAAGCTTGCCCTCTGCATTGCAAGAATGCCGAAAGCACCAAGGGGCTATTAAAGAAGAGAGGTAACAGATCTCCAAGATCCAAGAGCTTTAGAACCCCTGATAATGAACAATGGAGCCCAGCCACTATCGAGTCATCAAGTGAAGAAAGATAGCTTCAATACCAAACAATTTTAAAAGGCACAAGTTTCTAAAAAGACCGAACCGAATTTCGAAGATCCAGTCCGACATCGGATCGGGTTGGTCTGGGGTTACCTTTGGGGGTACGACCCAGAAAAACAATTTCTGCAAAGAAAGTTGATTTGAAAAAAATGCTATATTTACAACTGCCAACATCTAAAGAATATTCCCAGAAAGTTTTGTTTGTTTACACTGCATAGTTATTTAAAAATTATTTTCCGTCCACCGATGCTAAAGAAAAGGTATGTTCGAGCTCTTTCCATGCATTTGTCTCCGTTCCACTTTTTGACATAAATTTCACTTAATAAATCTATCATTTCAGTATGAAACTATCGAAAGACCTATTATTTGTGGCTTATGACCGGACATTTTATGGAGCTGGTTACTATAAACTTAGATTTTGCACTTTCATGTTCCTTTATTATGAAAAATCATAATTTGCAAAACTTGGTAAATGTGGGGAAATTCTTTTTTTTTTTTTAATTTCCTTTTAGTTGAGAAATGCATATTCTGTAAAATTTCTTTTCAAAGTAACTGGGAACAGGTATTCCAGTATGCATTGCAGCAGAAAAATATGTGGTTATCAACACCATTTCTCAATGCTAGATTCAGTGAGCAGATTCCATGCCAAGCTATGTTTTACTCCGTTCTGGGGGTATACCTCATAAAATTGGTTCACAGGGCTGAAAATTTGCATGCCCTCCTTCTATATTACTACAAACACCACCTGCAAATCTCACGCGCTATACACGTTTTCACCTCAAGAAAAAAGCAAGTTTTGCGCATTGTTCATACGCGGTGCGAAGTAGTTCTTACGAGATTTCGTTGTCGGAAGAAAAAGCGATGCTTTTGGCGTTTGGACGTGGACGTCTTGATAAGATAACATATACCTAATCTAAATTCACCGACATATATCTTAATTATCAACATAAAGAGGGAAATAAGTAATGCTACGCGAGGAGCCGGACTTTTTTTACTACGGTTCTTGAGGTGAAAACGAGTAGAGAGAATTCTGGCGCATTTTTATCCGTGAATTTGAATATCACATTCATTTTCCCGAACATGAAACTAAACACGAGAAAACACGAAAAAGGCTCGAGGTACACCTAAGCACTTTTTACGAGTTGTGAATGCAAAAGCATGAATGTCGTTCTTGCGCGCGTCCTCGTGAAGTTAAAACCTCTGACAGGTGCCGTCCGAAAAGGAACTCGCTGGCGCCGCGTGGTCGCTCATGGGCAGCGTGGCCATTGCAAGCTTGCCAGTGCATTTCTCGCTGACACCAGTCGTGCGTCTCCTTCGACCTTTTTGAAAATAGCACGTGGCGCACGGCATACTACAAACTGAAGATGCCAGAGCAGGGATCAGAAAATCTCTTAGTATGCCGTCACCCCAGATGAGGCGGCTTCCGTGGTACAGAATTAATGCTTCGCACTACCCTCTACCATATTAAAAGATCTCCGATAGATGTCTATTCCTGTTTTCACTCAAAAAAAGTATGTTTGCGCTTTTTCTGCGCAGCAGCGAAATGTTATCACGAGATTCGTTTGAGAATACAAGGGCTGTGACGTTGGAAACTTGACCTTGAAATTTTAATATCAATTAAAAATCACTAGTATGTCTGTCACTATCCACAGAAGGGGCTTAGGATGTTCGCGAGGAAGCGGACCTCGTTTACTCGGTCCTAATCTGATAACAGATATAGAGGCCAAATGAAGACGATTTTGGTGTTTTTTCTCAAATACAGAACCACTTCAATTTCCCTTTAAGGAGCCCCTGAAAAGAAAAAAAATTTTTTTAAACAGCCTGATCGGGACACGCATAAAAAAAAATTAATTTTACAAAAAAAAAAAAAAAAAATTCTTTAGAGCAATATTGACGGCGCGAGTTGCGATTTAGTAAGCAGTCACCTCCTTTCCAGTTGTTTTCTCTCTCAGCATTTTAAGCATGTGGAGGAGAGGTCGATCAGCTTGGCCATCACGTGGAGGTGGAGAGGGGGTATGACGGCCTCGTTGAGGTGGAAGGAGCGTATGACCATTCTGTGATGTCATGGACTTTACGCGCAGAATGTAAAATAAATCTCACGCCGTCAATATTGCTCTAAAAAAAAAAATTTTTCGCGTAAAAATCATTTTTTTACACGCGTGTCCCAAGCAAACTGTTTGAAAAAAACATTTTTTTTTTTCTTTTCAGGGGCTCTCTAACTGCACTCACTGGTGTGGCGTGCGAGGGAGTAGTTGACGGGGCCAAAGCCGTCCATGAGGGACTTCTTCTTCTGGTCGTCTGCATTCTTGCGCTTGCTCTGCTCAATCTCGTGGCCGTACTCGGCCCCGATGACGCCCAGAAGAACAATGGCCGTCGACTGCTTGCGCCGGCCCTCTGCAGCACTCCAGGCGTGCTTCGATGTGGGTTCCCCGCCTGGAATGCACACAGGGCTCGTGGAAACCACGCTCGCCAGAAAGCTCACGACGCAAGGTCAAGAGAAATCTGACCAGCTGGCTACGCAGCGTAAACATCCTAATGTCTGTTTTGAAGCTTAATGCACAATTAGATGGTATTCCCCTTTCAGACAAGTGCTGATGACGAATTATGAAGAGCACGTGTGCCGTGCTTACATAAGTTGCGAAAGCCAAGTTTTGTAGCACCTTTTTGAAGATGTAAACGGCAAATTAGCTCAACTGGACTATAAATAAGAATTTAGTTCAACTTTAAATGGATAAACAATGGCCAATTCACCTTGTACGCAAACACAAAAAATTACATTCACCCGAGTAAAGCGGAAGTGACACGTAAATTATTATGATGGTTGCTGGAATAATAAAAAAACATCATACTTCTTGCTTTTAACACAAAATGTGTTTTCTGTGGATTTTTTACGAAAAAATTGTCACGAACAAGCATCATAACGAGCGTCCAGGGCGTTACAGACCTAAAGATTACACACAAGGTTCGAGACCCCCCCCCCGGGGATCTTGAACCTGTTTTTGTGCGGTGGCAGTCTGATGATAGGACCACTGAGCTACTAGTGCAGTGGATGTGAATGGGTCAATGTTTTCATTTGAATGCAAAAGTGCCGGCGACAGTGGCAGGTTTAGATGAAAATAAACAAATAGATAAATAAATAAAAATGGAATAAATAAGAAATAAAACCAACCAATAACCAAATAACAATAAAACAAATAAAAATGCAATCAATAAATAAAAATAAATAAGAATCAATGAAGAAAGGAAATAAATAAATAAGAAATAAACCAATAAATAAATAAGATAAAAGCAATATATATATATAAAAAAAGAGGAACTACAAATAAAAAGAAAATAAATAAAAGAAAAAATAAAGAAAAAACTAGCTAAAAATATAGGAAAATCCAGCATAAGCGACATACAGAGTGTGGTTTGTGCGAGACACATTGTGTGCTGCCTAGTCTTTGCCGGTATCATCCAGCCTGTATGATTCCTTGAGCATCTGAACTATTTCATGAGTGATTGGTTGTCATTGGCAAGAACTCTGTTCTCATTGCATGCTAGCTTTAAATTTGTCCAAACATAAAAACTAAAGCCATTCCAGAATGTCAGTCATTTAGTACAGCACCTGGGGTCAAAGAAGCACTGAATTGGCCACAGCAGAGCTCTCCACTCTCAAAAATACCAAGTTCAAAATACGAAAAAATAATTAAACGAGAGAAGAGACAACACAAGCAGCACGTCTTGTCTCATTTGTTTATTACCTGCGATTGCGTCGTAACCCAGGCAACCGATATCCTGACAAGCACATGCTAGAAGGAAATAGAAAAAGAGAGAGAGAGAGGGAGAGAGCCCACCTTCCCTGTCTTCGTCCTCCTCCTCCTCCGAGGAGTTCTGGGGCTCGTTGGCGGTGCGCAAGGCGTCCGTCTTCTGGAGCCCCGACGGGGTGCTCGACCCCGAGCTGGGCCTGCTGCCCGCAGCCAGAGGGGAGCCCACCTGGAAGCTCGCCGGGTTGCCCTGCAACCAGACGGGATCCCTTCAGGACGACTCCGGCAGGCGGCCCTCGTAACCAGATCCCCCCTTTCATTCCACTGTAGGGCAAAGGCAGTGGTAACGCAGAATGCTATGCAGTGTAGAGAGAGATGCAATTGCGGTGCTGCCGTTTCTGATGTCACGGCAAATCCGGCACCGTAACTCCAACAGTGAGGTACTTGCGTCGCGGTTGCCTTATGAACAACCCTATTCAGAAAGCGCACCAAAGTGAAAAATAAAAAATGGTCGTTACGCCGATTCCGGACAAAATGCGTTAGCATTTATAGGGGTGGAACTCGGCAAAGCAGCTTTGGAGCAATCTTGGGAGCAGAAAAACTACAGTTTGAAGCAGGCTGGGAGCAGCAAAAACGAGGTCTTGGAGCAAGTTAAAGCAGCACATGAGTTTTAAGTATGTTAAAATCAAGGCTAAATGTCACCTAATTTTTAAAACTAAAGAAAATAAGGCATGCAGGTAACTCTATGTGAACTGAACGGTAGTTTCAATAGACGTTAGAGGACGACGTCTAGGACGACCTCAAGGACAACTTCTAGGACGAACTCGAGGACGACGCCTAGAGGATGACGTCTAGGACGACCTCAAGGATGACGCCTAGAGGACGACCTCGAGGACGACTTCTAGGACGACCTTGAGGACGACGTCTAGGACAACCTCGAGGACGACGCCTAGAACGACCTCTCGGACCACCTCAAGGACGGCTTCTAGGACGACCTCGAGGACGATGCCTAGAGATGATAACAAGGGATCAGGACCTCGCCATCTAATAATGCCAAGGAAGGCTGGCTCATGCTGGTTGCCCCCTCTTTTTGTTTTTATGTATTCATACTTCACCTCTTTTGTAGCGTTAGCTACACTGATCGAGGTTGAGCAGTTTTGCGTGGCTCCTGGAGAGCCGTGCTGCGCAGGCGCGAGGAGCAGTGATGTCACACGGCGCACAGCTGGCGCGTGTGACATCACTGAAAAAAATTGACCGCATCTCCACGTGGTGAATGATGTTGCTTGGGGCGAAGCTCTGGTGGTGCTTGTCTGCGTAGACGCCGAGCCGCAGCATGCCGAGCCTTTTCATTCATGTCAGTAGGAGAATGTGTGGTTGTCTTCTTTTTCTTTTTTTAAGCAGACAGATGGGATGGAATCTCAGAACCCACTACTCTTTTTTTTCTTCTTTTCCTTTGAGCCTTTTCATTCATGTCAGTAGGAGAATGTGTGGTTGTCTTCTTTTTCTTTTTTCTTCTTTTTCTTTTTTTCATAATTTTTTTCATCTTTTTCTTTTCCAATTTTTTTTTGCCCTACACGAGCATGTGAGCATGTGCTCACGTGCTCGTGAGCACTGATCTCATGAGCAGAAGCACGAGCACCCGACGCCGGGCCTACGGCGGACGGCGGACGGACATGGCTAGCCCCTAAGGAGCTTCGCCCCTAAAAAAAAAGTATCGTCCAGAACGCGATTCGAACCGCCGACCCCCAGCTCCTGAAGCCGACGCTGTACCCACAGCGCCACGAGGCACTTCCGGAATGGGCAATCCATTGGACATCTGTATCGGTTGCTGTTGCCTCGTCACCATAGTGCAGTTTCTAAAGTGAGGGGCCCCGTCACCGTAGTCAGTTCCTATACATATAGCGGGGCGTTTGCCAGTGTGGTATAGCCATGGAGAAGGAGAGCGAAATTGCTGCTCAGTGGCGCAGAAGAGCGGAGAAGCTTAACTAATCGGATCCCGAAGTAGTTGCCTGGCAATTAGCGGTTGAGCGTAGGAAGAACGAACAGAAGAAGACTAAACGTGCTGCGGAGACACCGGAGCAAAGGGAGGAACGTCTAGCAAAGCGGCGTCGCCAGGAGGCTGAGCGACGTGCCCGACCATCTCAGCAGCCAGGAACCAGGAAAGCTAAGAATAACCAGCTGAACCTTAGCTCACGCTACGTATATTTGTTTTTATTTATTCATACTTGCCACGACCAATGGGGAGTTTTCTGTCAACACATAAGGACGCATTTTTTCCCAGACCCTAGGGTATAACAGCTTCGCTGTAAAACTTGCAGAGCTACCAGAAAATCGCATTGTCATCGACATAATTGATGACAGCACTCGTGGAATGCGGGCTTTCTCATCATCCAGCTAAGATAATTTCAGCTGCAGTTTTTATCCCTGGACATGTCAGTTCCCACAATATTTACTGCCAGGCACGTAGCCAAGGGGGGAGCCCATGGGGCCCAGGCCCCCCCCGAAATCTTCCATTTTGCTGGGACCTCCACTTCCCCCCTCCCCCTCATACAGCATTTTGTCATGGACGGGCCCCCCCCCGAAACAAAATCCTGGCTATGTGCCTGTGCTGCTACAATCGGTAGTGTCGAAATCGGGGGAGGGGGGGAGCAATGCCCGGTCAATGGCAACTGAAACAGCCATAGGTTCTGACTCGACTTCTCAACCAAAATTCCTACAAACAACCGCCAGGATTGAAATGATAGGTAAAATTACACGGCAACTCCTGCGACATATATCATTGGATTTTCAAGAACTCCCCAAAGTACGGGCAGTTGGATTGTTAAATGCACCAGTGGAATAAGCGTTCCAGGCCCTTCGGTGTGTTCAATTCAACCGTGCCCAGTGAATCTAAACCTGCAGAGTCCTTCTCCAAGATCTACCGTAAAATACCGAGCATGGGCCCATATCACCATATCCTTCAAATGTTTAAAAACTACCAGGGCATATTGAGTGCCCACCCAGACTTTTGAGTCCACCAACCGAGGTACACCTGCTCATCAGGCGCTTCTCCAAGCACCCTGATGCAAAGTGGTGAAGCTCACCCTATATTGTGACCATTCTGAATTTTTTTCTTTTGGACCTAACCAGTGCCCATGCCCCAGTGTTTCAAGATTATCTCCCAATTTCGGAGGGATGCTTCCTGGTCATTTTACGACAGCGTGGACATAGACCCCGTCCCCAGGCGGTGCCCACCTCTGAGCTTGCCGGGGAGGTGGCAGGGACCAGCTGCTGCCCGGCCGTCGCCTGCGAGCCGGAGTGCTGCGTGCCCTGGCCGGGCGGGTGGTGTGCGTGGGGTGCCGGGAAGGTCTCCCCGTAGTTGGGCAGGTACACCCCCCACTCATCCACCACCGCCTTGCGCCCCTTGGGCCCGATGCGGCGCAGCTCCGCGAGCAGCAGGGCCTGCGCTGCCTCCCGAACCTGCAATCGTGGAGCCGGCATCACCGCAAGTTTGAGCAGTGCGCAAAATGTTCCGAGCTCCACTGATGCCCGATGGCGCAAGTGCCGATCTGGTGCCAAAATTAAAGACGTGCATGCAGCTTCCTTGTGCACTGTAGAACGCATTGAGTGTAAAAGTGAGATTGGAGCTTTTTTGTACATTACTTTGACAACGTTTTGACCAGCATCAACCAGCACCCCCAAATGAGCACTTTCCCCCATGCTAGTATGCCGACAGCCCCTCAATTTTAGAAGAAAAAGAAGATACACCGCCAATCGCATATTTTATAGTACCAACAGCGCCAAACAGTGTACATTGTGAAGAGCGAGATGAAGGCAATCTATACTAATGCACCCCCTTAATTTAATAGATGCAACGAAGGTCCGTTACACTGCCCATTTCTAGCTGCCTCAAGTCGGATGGCTCAGCTGGCATCATTGTGACCGCCAGGAACCAGCCAGTTAGCTTTATCTTTATGGTCAGCAAATGTAAGGGCTTTGGCGGATATAGGCAAAAAATGAGCAGTACAATCATGGCAACAGCTGCAGTGCGTCACGGCGAAGTCGTGGGCGATCACGCACCGTGGAGTCTCAACGGCAAAGTCTCTCTACGACGTTGTCGTTGGTGGATCCCTGGCCTGTCCCAAGCGAGCAAGGTGGCTGACGCGCTCTGTCCTGGTGTCGCCGCGTGCTAGCGTTGCGCTTGTTGCGATGCTGATTGTTGACGTTTGGGGAGAAGGGTGCAGGCCTTCTTTTCTAGGTGGTATTGCGTGAGGTGGCATAATACGAGGTGACAAGTGACGTGATGCAACGACAGACAGAGGGATGGACGAATACGGCTGAACTCTTTTATTTGGGCTGCGGCTTACGTCACCTAGTCGAAGCTTTTTGTTTTAACGATTACCTCCCATTGAATTTGAAATTAATTAAGAACGACAAAGAGCTTTCTACCGCGATGTAGCAGCAACTGTCGCCATCTGGCGGGCGCCACGCGAGACTCGTACGCGCTGCATTTATCAAATGCAGATAAAGCAGGTTCCCAAAGTTGCGGCGTAGCTTTGTGGTAACGCGCACGCTTCACGCGCAGCGGACCCAGGATCGAATTCTGAGAACGCGGCGATGGCGGGCGATCTTCTTCATGCATTTGACGACGGCGGCGACAGACGTCCTACGCCCTACTACGATAGCTAAAACTACTACGACAACTGCAACTATAACGTCTACAGCACTATTTCCAGCGGTGGAAAGAGTTTCTAACAGCTGTCACCATAAAAGCTCCCGCATCTCTGATCTCGGCGAAGAGAATACAGGGAGAGAAGCGGTATGGTCGCCGACTGATTATTTAGATTTGATTGGGATTGTGTTAAGTTAAAATAATCCAGCAGTCCGAAAAAATTAATTCGGTCAAAAGATCTCCGTGTTGGAACTTCGTACACTAAACGACTGGAGAAACAGGTCGATAGTTTGCTGAACAGCGTTTCACCCCTTCGCGATCCGATCGTCTTGCATTTCGGCGGTCTGCGTCAGACGGCCGCACGACGGCCGGCACGGAGTGCACTGTCCACATGCATGAA
The DNA here is from genome assembly GCA_013358835.2 of Ixodes persulcatus. Classification (NCBI taxonomy): domain Eukaryota; kingdom Metazoa; phylum Arthropoda; class Arachnida; order Ixodida; family Ixodidae; genus Ixodes; species Ixodes persulcatus. The sequence continues at coordinate 260,679 of JABSTQ010011292.1, forward strand.
CTCCTAGAATGTCGCGATGGCATCTGTCAGATGGTCTATGAACGAAACTATAAACAGAAATTCCGAGGACATCTAAGCACTTCTTACGAGTCGTGAATGCGAAAGCATGAATGTCGTTCTTTGCGCCGCGGCCACTTCTGATCCTCTCGGCGCTTTGGCCGTTTCTGCTCCTCTCAGTGGAGGACACATCGCTATGGAGTGTGGGATGGCGTTCCTTGGAACTATGCCGCGTGCAAGCCAATGGGGGCTTATTCATCGATTCACTGCTACAGACTACAGGCTTCGCTCCATAAGACGAGGGTATTTGGGTGCCGTTTGGCACGGCTTCAAAAGCCGATAACGCCGGTTTGTTCCATGGGACAGTTAATGCTTTAGCATTAAAACAGTGGCGGACTGTGAAGAGGTTCCCGGACGTTTAGATGACCACAATTCCTCCGTGCATTCGACGGGCTTCCCAGAGGCACAGCACAAAATGAAAGTGCGAGTTGAGCCTTGCCGTCGACGCAGACGATGGAGATAAAAATGCGGTTAAAGTCGTTTGACATAGCTTGGAGACAACGGCAGAAGGCATGTGCAGAGTGCCTGCAGCAGCGGACAGTGCCCGGATGTTTAGGCGACCACAATACCTCTGTGAACAGCATAAAACAAAATCGGCAGTCAAATTAACCTCGATGGCGCAAAAAGGAGGCTATGATTCTGACTATAGCCTCAATCTAGCTTCTGCATCGCACTGACAGCACCTCCTGGCATATAATGTGTAAACCTAGTCTTGTAGTGTCAAAACTACAGGTCAAACGAAATATAAAAATAAAAAAAAGATTGACCGCATCTCCATGTGGTGAATGATGTTGATTGGGGCGAAGCTCTGGTGGTGCTTGTCTGCGTAGACGCTGAGCCGCAGCATGCCGAGCCTTTCGTTCGTTTTCATCCATGTCAGAAAAAGAATGTGTGGTATGGAACGTGGTTATATACGGATTTGAGCATTTGACCGAAGCGCCCTCTCGTCTATGAAGGTTGAGCCAATGCATGCAAAGTTTAACGCGATTATATACGCATTTGACCGCAGCGCCCTCTCCTGTATAGACGTTGAGCGGCTACATGCAGCGTTTCATCCATGACATCCCCAGCTCTTGAGTTACTACCACATCTCAGAGCCCCCTAATCGTCCCGCAGTCGTGGCCAAGTGGTTAAGGCGATGGACTGGAAATCCATTGGGGTCTCCCCGCACAGGTTCGAGTCCTGTCGACTGCACAAACATATTTTTTTTCATCAATTTGTCATCCTTTTTTTATTGCATAATTTTCATCATTTTTTTTTTCCCTACATGAGCACGTGAGCTCACGAGCAGGAGAACAAGCACCGGACGGACGGACGGACATAGCTAGCCCCTAAGGAGCTTCACCCCTAAAACGGTGGTGGCTTGGTCTGCGCTTGTGGTATGATGGCCGTGAAAAAGTAAGAAAAATTGAGTGATAAGGCATACGTTGTCCAAATTTTCAGTCACTGTTGGACATTAACTCTATGGGGCAAATGGTGGTTCCGTAAAATTTTCCGAATATTCAATAATGTCCGAAATTTTGGCGTGCGAAAAATTGGTCGGCAACTGGTATCCGCTGCTCATGAAGGATATCTTTGCACTAGAGCAGGGGTGCACAACATACGGCCCGCGGGCCGCATGCGGCCCGCGCGCGCTTTTCTAGCGGCCCGCGGCCCGGCTAACCACAGAAAGTTTCTTACTATGCCATTCAATCCACCGAGCGCCCACTCCGCTTGGCAAGCAGCAGTGAAACCCTTTGACCTACTTTTCTCAGTTTTCGGTGAAGGAACTATGATTTTTCATTCAAATTTTCCCCTTCACTAATCCCGCTGACAAGAATAAAACAGCGTGTGCAGCGTGTCCATGGTGTGGTTCTGTCTCAACATGTCTGTACACCGAACGCGAAAACTTCTTGCCCTCTCTTCATAGATCCCCTTCCCTTTCACCACCGAGGCTATCAACCCTCTCCCTTCCTCTTGGAATAGTTAGGGGTTGCATCGTCGGATCGGAGGACTCCGATCCGACGATGCAACTGGAGTTCATGGACCTCCAGTATTCACCAGAGCTGAATCTGAGCTGCATGAGTTCTACAAAAACCTAGACAAGAAAAAGTAGGAAACCCGGTGGACCACGCCTTGAGACTGTCGTCACTTTTCGGGAGCACGTATACTTGTGAGCAGACCTTCACACTGATGTCTCTCAACAAGAACCGCCTTTGATCTGCCATGACGGAGATGACACTGCGAGATGTGCTAAAGACGGCAACGAGTGCGATGACACCTGATATCGGAAGCCTGACCGCAGCCAAAATATGCAACACGTCGCACTAAGTGCGGCCCCGCACTGTTTCTAATAAACATTATTTTAGCCCGCCTAATGTTTTAGTTGTGCACCCCTGCACTAGAGAGTTGGGAAAATTGTTTACAACTTTTGATTAGGGTAAAGTTATATTTTTAAACCATCCTTCCTTGTCCTCCCCACAACTAGAAACAGATGATGAAAAGGTGAAGCGCACCCCCAAGAGTCTGCTGCTGTTCCAAGATTTACCAAAAGGTTCCTTTTCGAGCCCTTCCTGCCCAATAACATAGTCTTCCATCAAAGTTCGAGCTTTCTAAGATGCCTACTGTACAGCATGTTTACACTTTGCAAGCATATTCCTTACATATATGTCGATCGAGACTTCCTAATGTTAGAGTCGCATTTTGTACTTCACCCAAAGGAGGACAGCACGGGGCACAGATGTGGACACGAGTGTTGTGTCGGCATTCAGTCGAAACTCTCGTTCAATTGGCGAAGACACGAATCCCAGCCGAATGCAGATGCAGCGCACGTGTCCGATCCGCGATTTGCGCTGACCGTTGCTGGGCGACGTAAAAAGGAAGAAGGGAAATCGAAAGCCCGCACGACCGCCTAGAGGACCAGCCCTTTTCCGTGCTAAAGGGGTTCGATGCCTGGGACAGACCGCACGAAGAAGCAAAGGTCACAAGAGCTCTCGTTTGTTTCCTAAACAAAGCCGTGCCCTGGATTTTTGCTCGTAGAAGACAAACGTCAGTGTCCGTGGACAGGGCCACCTTCGTAGCGTTCAAATCTCGTAACTCTTAGGGCCTTTATCGTCTGCCTCCTCTCTCGTCGAACCTCTCTTCCGATCTCCCCGTTCCTCGTTCCCTGCACGGAAAAGCCAACCGAAAGTGTTAAACAACTAGGTTAACCAAATTCTCTGTCCTCCCGCTTCGTTGTTCCCTCTAGCACCGTAGCTTTGTCGTCTCGCTTTTTCGACAACAAAGAGGTCCTCCGGTCGTCTTGCTACTTAAAATGAGCTTCCTACTTGAAATAAAGCTCCGGTGCCTCGTGATCTTCGCGCCTGCACGCGCAGTCAACGTCTGACCTTTGGCACGTGCGCTGGAGGCCAAACGTTCAAGAGATGTCCTGCCGATTACAGGAGATGTTGGGTCAGCAGTCCGTGCAGAAACGGAAAAAATGGCCCACCTCGAGACAGCGGTCCTGCCAGCGGCGTGCCAGCATCTCGACCTGTGGCCGCTTGAAGTCCTGGGTGCGCACGAGGTCCGGCAGCAGGACGCAGTGCAGCGCAGCCAGCAAGCTCCAGCCCTGCTTGACGTGAGCCTGCTGCTGCGTCAGCACCTCCTGGATCACCGCCAGCGCCCCGCTGCTGTCCACCGCAGCGCTCCCGGGGGGCGCCTCAGCCGCCGTCATCACAAAGGCGCGGCTGTCCGCGCGGCTCAGGCGCCTGCGACGCAAGGCCGCCCGCCCGCGTCACTCCGTCCCTCCGGGACGCCGGGGTCTACGCACCCACCATAATATACGCTGAGCGAGCTCCCGCCCCCTAAAATTATAACTTATCTCAATATTGAAAGCTGTGCCTAATCTTCTGTCTATAATTTTAGCCGTTTTTCTTTTTTTTATTACGCACATATTTAAGAATTTGGACGATATATGAGATCATTTTTACATCATTTCTATTCACTTCATATTATGAACTTCCGATACTCGCACACCCCTACCTTTTTTTGGAACAATAAGACGTAACTCGATGTGTTGATGACACCCCGTACTGCACCCGCTTCTTGATAATTTTTGATTTCACCGGTTCAACCTTTATTTAATTCAAACTCCGTCGTAACTCCCGTGAGGTGACAACAATCGAGCTCCGGCCCCAGCAACACGTGCGAACGTCGGCGAGCAGAGCTGACAGCGGCGAAACCGGCACAATGCCTGCGCACGCAGAGAGGAGCTGCTTTCTCACCTGTGCAGCTTGCGCCGCTTTTCCTGCTCCGGCACGAAGGTGGCGCTGTTCATTGACATGAGGGTGTTTGCCAGGGCGATGACCGACAGCAGGTGGTTGGTGGTCACAGCCGTCGACAGCTCCCAGTGGCCCCGGGACGAGAAGCGGCGTGCCCGCTCCTCCTCCTCTATCTGCTCCTTCGGCACCGGGATGGTCACCTTGCGAGCCTCGGGCTTGCTGCAGAGCGTCCCCAGAGGGATCGGACAAAACAATATAAGTCGGCAAAGCCAACGTCCCGAAGCATGCGGTATGCACGCAGTTGACAGGGACATCTAGAGTCTGGTTCACACACTTGCGTTTGAGTGTGCTCCAATGCATTGCGCTTTCTTGTAACTGCTCACAATGAGATGACGAGACAACGTACACTGGCAAAATCTATCAGGTAGATCTGGAACACCGGCGACCGGAAAATGTAAAGTGGCACAAGCGGACCTTCCACCGCAAAATCGAGCCAGAAATATCGGTGCCTGCACGTGGAAAGCTATAACTTACACCAAATGTGCACTGAGGAGATTGGTTTCCCCGTGTGCAATTGCAAGGTGCAGTTCCCTTCCTGTAAAAAAATGGGAGCACAAAAAACCTTCAGCCTTTACACTCTCGTGAAGAAGGAAAACCAGCGAAGCTGTACTATGGTGGAAATTAAGTATTTATAAATGTAAGGATTAAGGTGTGATTGGGTAATTGGTTATGTGAGAACCGTATTGTCCCCGGTTGTCTTCGTTATACCACGTCAACCGCCGAAGGCTCATGAACGGGAGTCGAGGCACCACTAGTCGATCGGTGGCGGCTTTCCAGGCAAGCGATGTGCTCTTCTTTTGCAAGGAAGTCTGAAGCGATGGACGCAGTGGAAGTCGAGACGACAGCGGCTTCACGTCGGTTGCGGACCCATTCGCGCTGCTGGGTACGTCGCCGCTCTTTCCGCACTCAGTCTTCTTTCCCCGAAAGGGCACGCGCACGGCCCATCCTGAGTCTAAACCGCAACTGGTAAGAGCGTAGGAAACAGCGTGCAAAACAGACGACGACGAAGAAACATACGTGACAAGCGCTGCACTCGTCACGTGTGTTTCTTTTCCGTCCTCAACTATCCATTTTTCTAGGATAGCTGGAAAGGTTGCCGCAGTCTACGAGCGACGGCGGAAACCAGACTGGTTGTGTGCTTGCCGCCGTCACCTATAGATGGAGGTAGCTGTCCAGAGGTTTGTGGAGGTTTGTGTCGACAAGAATTTTGTACCGGACACGATCCTGGGGAACCTAGCCCTTAACAGCTCCGCTGTAAAAAAAAACTAGAGGTACACCTAAGCACTCCTTATTAGTTGTGAATGCAAAAGCATGCCTGTCGTTCTTCCGCGTCGGCCGTATTTGCGTTAGCCGATCGTGCACTCTCCCAGCTCTCCTTGCCCCTCTGACCTTGGATGCCTCATGTTACCAATGCGCTCGCGGCGCGGGCACGCAGCGCCTTGGGGTGGACGGTCGTTGAAACTGACGCACAGCGGTCAATGGGAGCCTCGTCGACGCGCGCCAGCCAGTGGGAGTGAAGCCGAAATCTATCGGCTTTACTCCGCTCCTTTGGGATCGGGGAAATTAGGTGCCATTGTCTAGGCTTTTCGCGTGGTTTCATAGCTAAGAGCTGGCTTCACTTGGAGAAAGGATTTAAGGTGCCGTTTGGCGCTGCTTCAAAGCTGATGACATCGGCTCGCTCCATGGGACAGTTAATGCTTTCACATTAAAACTTTCAGCCTTTCCACTCTGGTGAAGAAGGAAGGCCAGCTGAAGCTGTACTATGGTGGGAATGAAAAACCAGACAACCGACAAGCCAGTTGTCTGGTTGCCGCCGTCGCCAAGAGATAGCGGTAGCTGTCCAAAGTTTTGTGTAGAGATTCGTTTGCCCACGGACACGGTACTGGGGAAACTAGCCCTTAACAGCTCTGCTGTAGAAACCTGCCAAAGTCAAGGTTGGGCACATTCGCAGACGACCGAGTTGGCGACACTATTTACTTGCGGTGCTACCTCCTGAAAGGAGCAGCGAGCAGACAACAGAGTGCGTCGTCTGCTCACTGCGCCCGTCGGGTCATCGCGCCGCAAGTAAATAGCGTCGCCAACTTGGTCGTCTGCAAATGTGCCAAACCTTGACTTTGACAGCTTTTCTGCTCGTTTTTTACAGGAAGGGAACTACACCTTGAAATAGACCCTTTCTGAAATTGTGAATTGATGCACAGATTATGCGCAGCCGCCATTAGTTAGTCTCATCGCTTCCGGCGTGAAGCCCGTGATTGGTTCCGAGTTCACACTGAGCACCTACGCAATACTTGTGTGGAATGCATTTTGATCCGAGTATGCTCCGAATGCTGACGAAGTGCTTGTGTCCAATGCATGCTCACAGTGTTTGACCAACTAATGCTGGCCACACATAATCTATGCAACATATCGAAATGGGTCTATTGCACATGGTAAAACTAACCTCTTCGGGACACATTTGGTGAAAGTTTGAGCTTTCTAAGTGTAGGCACCGAATTTTCCAGCTCGGTCGAAGGTTTGCTTGTTCCACCCTATATATCTTCATAGTTTTTTATGTAATTTTTCTCCGTGGGCGCGGAATAATTCTGACAATGTTACCATTAAGAGACTGTTTCTTAAGGCCCGTTCACACTCTTGCGACCTCTTAAACCTTGGTCCCTTAAAACCTTTTACAACGAGAGGACGCAGTGGCGCCATCTATCGGGTTGCAGTGTAAACTTGGGGGCTCGGCATATTTTATATTTCTCCCGCACATTATCCTTTCTTTCTTGCTCGAAAAACTTTTGTAAACGTTATAGACGAGCCTTTCTTATAGGTATTATGCACTTTTGACCTCGGAAATCCCGCAAAACCTTCGCTCTTGTGAAATGCAGTTCCAGGGTCACCGCATAGATGGCGCCAGAATGCCAGTGTGTTCCCTGATGCTAAGAAATTTTAAGAAGTTTTAACAGATCTCGTCTCTCTCGGTCGTACTCGGTCGCAAGAGTGTGAACGGGCCTTTATCGGTAGTGTAAAAATTTTATCTCGCAAATAGTGCGGAATTTTCAGTCTAATTATAACTTACCGTATATGCAGTTCTGCAGCGCTACCTGATGGATGGCGCCAGAGAGGCCGTCTGTTCTCTTGTCGTAAGTGGTTATGAGAAAATGCGAAGCACTTGAGGACAGTCAAACGCAAGTGTGTGAACAAGCCTTGAGAGGGGTTAAAGGGACGGTGCAGCAATGCTCATACTTTCAGTAAATACCACTTACAATTATTCCTTGACATTCATAACCAATAAAAGAAACACACACAAAAAAATTCAAGACAAATGAACAGCGTTTACCCCCTCAACTCGCAGCCAGAACAAGCGACCGCGTTAACTGGAGCCGATTATGCGCTGCCAATGTTTACGACAACCACGCTGTGGGTCGGCAAAGCACGGGGCACGTGCTGAGTTCCACATGTTGTTAAGGTCTAGCTATTCCCGTTGTTGCGGCGATTGGGCACGGACGACTGCCTGAATGCATGTCGGGGCATCGATTGTCACCAGCCAAAATCCGAAGGCTCACGCGGTGCTCGTGGCCGCTGCACCGGCCACATTCAAACGTCGTCGCTGCAGAGATTACAAAGCCGGACGACTAAATCTTGGCAACCTCATTGTTGACAATGCCAACAATGCAATCCCCACAGCTTCGTCTTCAAGTTTTGTGAAAAAGAGACTGCAAGTAAACGTCCGCTTTTATCCCCGAAATTACGCGGCGACCAAAAAAGCTTCTTGGTCAGTGGTGTTGTGTGCAATCCTACTTGGGTCTCACCAGTGCCAGTAAGGTTGTGTGAAGTGAGAAACATTGCTACCCAATATCGTTGCACAACCCTTTTAAGGACTTGAAGGTGCCAGAGAGGCATACCTGAATTTCCTTATCAAAACACGACCACGTGAAGAGCAAAATGTAGTTAAACTACAATTACTTCTACTCCAATACAATTAAATCCAGAAGCCCAAAACTTCTATGAGAACTGGACATGGTCTAAAAAAATTGACCGCATCTCCACGTGGTGAATGATGTTGCTTGGGGCGAAGCTCTGGTGGTGCTTGTCTGCGTAGACGCCGAGCCGCAGCATGCCGAGCCTTTTCATTCACATCAGTAGGAGAATGTGTGGTTTTCTTCTTTTTCTTTTTTTAAGAAGACATGGGATGGCATCTCAAAACCCCCTACTCTTTTTTTTCTTCTTTTTCTTTTATCATAATTCTTTTCATCTTTTTTTTTCCAATTTTTTTTTGCCCTACACGAGCACGTGAGCATGTGCTCACGTGCTCGTGAGCACGTGATCTTACGAGCAGAAGCACGAGCACCCTTTTCATTCATATCAGTAGGAGAATGTGTGGTTTTCTGCTTTTTCTTTTTTTAAGAAGACATGGGATGGCATCTCAGAACCCCCTACTCTTTTTTTTCTTCTTTTTCTTTTTTCATAATTGTTTTCATCTTTTTTTTTCCAATTTTTTTTTGCCCTACACGAGCACGTGAGCACGTGATCTCACGAGCAGAAGCACGAGCACCCGACGCCGGCCTACGGCGAACGGACATACGGACATGGCTAGCCCCTAAGGAGCTTCGCCCCTAAAACATGTTTTCACAGCACGGCATGGCAGACACACCGGTCAGGGACACGTTCAAGGACCATATCGAAATGGAACCTCTGTGCCATGAAGGCGGTTGTTCCCACCTGGGTGCTGTTGTCTGTGGGTCCTCAGAGGGCATGATGCGGTAGGTGTGGGTGGGCAGGAGCAGACTCATGTGTCCTCCCCGGGAGAGCAGCCCGAAGCAGATGGGGCGCATGGGGCACAGGAGGCCAAGCTTGCCCTCACACACCTAAGAAGGGATGCAGAGCAGCAGAGAAAGGAAATGGGGTGCGGCTCAACTGCCGGCAAAGAATGCACGCAACAGATGCTGCTGCTTTGTACGAACGCGGCTCTGTCGTCCTTCAAGAAACAACCCTTACAGCCTTATAATGCTAAATTACAGTCAAACCCCTTTATAACGAACAGCAGGAAACGCTACGATCAGTTCGATATACAGTAATACCTCGTTAACTCGAATACGGCTATCTCGAAATAGTGGTTAAGTCGTAAAATTTTCTTGTCATGGAATGAGCTCCTATAGGCACAATGCATTTCGTCCTTGATTATCTCGAAAGACTTTCATGACGGACTTCCGATATCTCGAAATCTCGTCAGCGAAAATCGCAAAAAAACACAGTAAACAACCAAAACTGACGCAAAAAAAAAAAAAAAAATGTGCGCGGCGCGCAAAAAAAAAAAGACAAAAAACGCACATGTGCAAAAGACAGACGAAAAAAAGTGCGAAAGCGCAATAAAACAGTTAAAAAAATAACCGCGGGTGCAGTGTATGGAGACGCGGAAAGATGTGCAACTCAAAAACATTTTCTTTTTAGAGCGCAGCTCTTAGGGGCCAGTTTCCGGCTTGAGCGGCGTCGGCGTCGTCGTCAGCGTAACCGCGCGTTGCATGCAACTCAGGTTGCATGCAACCTGAGTTGCCTCGGCTTCCATGCAACTTGCATCGATTGCAACCTGAGTTGCCTCAGGTTGCATGCAACTTGCATTGAATGCAACCTGAGTTGCACGTGACCCCCCCCCCCCCCGAGGTCACGTGACCCCCCCAGGTCCAGAAAAGAGGGGGTGCAGGAGGAGGATGAGGGGAAGAGAGGAGGAGGAGTAGCAGGCAGGATCACAAGGGAGGAGGAGGTAGAACGGGTATACCCTCCCCTCAGTACCCTTCCCTCCTCCTCCTCAAGAGCTGCGCTCCAATTCGGCGTTACAGGAAGTTGTAAACGGCTTTCATTTTTTTTTTTTTTTTTTTTTTGTTGTTTGATTTGTTTTTACGATTTCCATTTGGACAAGCTAATCGCTCGCAAGCCGGGATGCCTGGCGTTCGGTGCCCCCTTTCCCTCCAGCGTTTTGTTCCGCTCTGTCTTTCGTTTTCTCTTTGCTCCTGGGTTCTTCCGTTTCCCTTCCTGGTCCGGTCGTCGGTCGTCGTGAGTCTCGTGTTTCCCAGAGGTGTCTTATTCGTTTTGAGTGTTGCTGCACTTTGTTGCTTGTCCGTCATTTTTTTTCTGGGTGTTTCGATCGTCTTGCGGCGCCACACGAGCAAGGGTGAAGTGTTTAATTCGGTCATTGGTTGTGAATTCTCTGATGTTGTTGGCGCATGACTCGATTGACTGCGAAGATGGCGGAGCCCAAACAGTGCAAATCACTGACGCTTGAGAGCAAAGTTGCTCTCATCAGAGAATTTGATGTTGCCGCGATTGTTAGAAGTTTTATTTAGAACATTGCACGATCAGAGGTAAAAAAAACTCCGGTACTTTGCTTATCTCAAAATTTCGCGTATCTCGAATAGTTTCACAGTTTTTATGACTAAGAGTTAACGAGGTATTACTGTAGCAAGTAATTCGATATAGCAAAAACCATTTACAACGAACTTCCACGGTACGTTCAATGTTAGGTGAGAGCTCCTCTTTCTTTCTCATCTATTTGCTTCCACCTTGTAACAATGCGCTGGAATCTATTATTTTTTTTTTGCATGTGTGCAGAGTTTGTTTTTTTGTTTACCTCCCCTTCTCAATCGCTCCTCTTCGTGGGCAACAATTCTGGGATAAAATTTCTTTTTCTGTGCATGCGTGCAGAGTGCATTTTTTAGCTTTCTCCCTTTCTGAATGGCTTCTCTTGGGTCAATTTTATTCGCAACTTGAGATTTTGAAATTTTATTTCTTTCCTATTTTTTTTTTTTGGGGGGGGGGGGAGGGACAGGTTAGAAGACGATTGTTCGCACGTTTTTGGAAGCCTTCCCGGGGGAAAAAGTTTGAAATAGCCAATATGTTGTTCGTTATAAAAAGTACTTTTTACATGCTTTTTTATTTAAATGTTCCGTGAGTTCGATATCGGCAATAATTCACTGTACGTGGGTTCGTTCTAAACGGGTTTCACTGTATTCGGTTAACGAAGAATGCTAGAAACAGTGGCAAAAGTATGATCGCGAAGCAGGTCGACACCATCTATGAACGAGCTATTACCAACACCAAACATTGTCTACACATTAAATTATGCGTGTCTAAATAGTCTCATGTTATTGTTGTTAGTGCGAAATAATTTTTACATCTGAAAAACCTTCTGCCATCTCTACGTCTAGTACATTTTTTGGAAAGGAACCAAAACACTACAGAACAGGCTGGGGCATTTTTGCGAGATAAATCCCCTATGTTTATAAATGAAATTTTCTGAAACCGCTTTTAGTGGAGTTAATAGGTAAACATGAATATATAAAATTCTTCAAAAATGATTTTTTTTTTTTTAAATTTGATAAACTGCTATTTTAGGGTTATATTCCCCCAGCACCAGCACTTCTGAAGGCCCATTTACAGTTCGATTTAACCAGGTGGTGGTCGATGTCAGACATGCTACATCGGCTATAACACACACCAGTTGGCAATTTGACCCCTGCACAGTCAGACTTTGTTGGTACCATGTACCGCCGTGCGCCGTCCGAGAAGCACGCGCAAAATGTTCTCCAACAAGCGTGCCGACTGTTTCCACCTAAACGAAGCTGTACCTGCCCTGCCTCGGGGGTCTTGGCTGCTGGTCCGGAGAGCATGCAATGCATCCTGGTCTGAATACCCGACGCAGCCAACGTAAAAATAGAACACATTCCATCTCCCACCAGCGTCAGTTATGTTGGGAGGGTGGACTGTAGAAAGTTTGGTTTTCGCCAACACGCCAAGAAGGAAAAAAATAGTTTATTGGATGAAGGGTGAGCCGTTTATACGAGCATCCTCTTGTAGTCCAACAAATGGCAGGATCCTTCGCTACAATATATACTAGTGGTGGCTCCCACAGTATTCTAGAGATCTAGTAAGATATAGATGCAATATAAACTAACTATAAACTAAATACATAAATGTCTGGATTAGAAAGTAATCTCCCAAGAATGAGAAAAAAATTAACACCACTAAGGTCCTAGAGATGGATTACCTAAAGGTGCGAAGCAACGAGCCTCCGCGCATCACCTTTAAGATGATGAGGCCGTAGTGCCAGATTTTTCGCATCACTTATTGTAGGCCAGCAAAGGTCAGCAGATTAGACGTGAGTGCCGTGTCGGCATTCGGGTGGGATTCGTATCCTCGGCGACAGGACGCAAGTCCCAGCGAAAGCTGACACAGCGCCCGCATCCAATCCGTGCCCAGTGCTTATCCCAATAGGCGATGCCGAAAGTTCGGCACTACGGCCTCGTTACCCATAGTCAGTCGCGGGCTAAGAAACTGGTAAAAGCTCCGCCTCCTTCGCGTGCTCGTCGCCTTTTGGCGGGCTTTGGCTGCGCGCGCGCCGAAGCGCCATCAAAGGCAGAAGGCTCATGCTCAAGGTGAAGCACCTCCCGGTTTCTTGACTCATCACAGACAACGGAGTGTGTTGACGCGTACTTGCTGTAGGTACCTGGAGGGCGTCTCCGACTGGCACGATTACCGCGTCCTAAGAAATGGTCTCTCAGTTTTTGCCCAACGACGTCGCGCAAGTGTCGTGTCGTCACTGGCCGCGATCCTGGCGGTGGCGCCGCGGCGGCGGCAAACGTGGCAGGTGCGCGTGCCGGTGTAGGTCGCCCTCCGGCTCGACGGTACCAAGAAACTCGAGCGGCCGGGAGTTGGGACCATGCAACGACCCGGTTACGCTCGCTCGTCTTCACCGGACTTCTCGCGCCGACCGCCAGGATCGCGACGTCCGACGACGTGACGTGATGTCTCCCGGGTTCACTTTCAGAGTACTGGCGAGACGGGACGCCAAACACGCCGGTCGAAAACGCGTTCCGGTCGACGTGTTGTCGGGGCGAAAAAGAAGGAATTGTCGGCCCCCTGACCTTGTCCAGGTCGTGGTCCAGCCCCCAGGCATGGAGCAGGGAGAGCAGCAGCTGGGCAATCTCCATGGTCAGGTTCGTCTCCGCCAGGCTCAGGTGCTTCAGCTTGGAGCCTGCCGCCAGCGCCGCCGCACTCCTTGCCTCGCCCGGCTGGGGGGAGGCGGGAGGTCATCGCGAGCATTGCGGGCACAAGACGGCGAGTTGCGACTCCAGTTCTGACTAAGACCACGCGCTGTGAACAACTAGGAGTATGCTTGCTTCTATAAAACCCTAATTGACCGGTAATTTGTGTTACACTCAAAACTGAGCATAATGCCAAGAATAAAGGAAACAAGAATCGCTTAGTGCTGTTGACTTATATCTCGCATTGGGCTAATTTCCACATACAGTCATCTCGTTTATTTGGACCCCTTAATATGAATACACTGGTATATGGACATCATTTTTGGGGAAAAAACTGAAAAAATATGTGCATGTTTGTCTTATTATTACGGACAACTCGCATTATGGACGATTTTTGGGGGGGAACGGAGGTGTCCATTTATACGAGACGCGACTTCATTCAGCAATTGTGAAAACTTTACCGAGCTAACTTTTTAATTGGGATTACTACTAACCACATCAGTGTTTTCTCGCGTGAAATTCGTGCAGGTGGGCATAGCATACCGAGTTTTTGTCACCTGAGTTGGCGTCTTGCATGTACTCCTTTCTAGTCTATTGGTAGTTTTGATGGCAAATTTTTAACCATGTGCGGAGAACGGGCATGTCGGTGATCGCCTATTTGAGCTAATTGCGAAGGTATTTCCCCAAATAGAAATATCAAGCATACTATAAAACTGATAGTTTGGTTTCCACACAAGGCACAGAGATATACTACATGAGGTAATCCAGAAAGCAAAGTTCCTTGTATGGTCTTGTATGGCTTCCTCATGGGTAGCTAGAACGATCTACGGGAAATGTCTTCCACATGTTTACATGTTTCCTTCACATACCCGGACTCGATGAAACATGGATCACAACGGCTGGGCCAGTCTATCCTAGTTTTGTAAAAAAAAAATTGTGGTGGCTTAGCTCGGCTATGCCAGGATATACGTAGCGTGAGCTTAGGCGCACAAAATGAGAGGCGCTATCAAGCGGCTCCGGTGCAGCGTCAGACTTGGCTACTGCGCAACAGAGGCGCACAGCTGGGCACGTGGCGGTGCCAGTGCGTCTGCCGCAGCTATGACGTCACTTCTCTGGAATGCGCAGACCGGCGAGGTGCACGAGGTGGCGGCGGAACGCGCGGCGGCGGCGGCTCTGGCACGCCAGCTGTGCGCCATGTGACGTCACTGCTCCTCGCGCTTGCGCAGCACGGCTCTTTGACAGCCTGTGTGAAACTGCTCAACCTCGGCCAGTGTAGTTCACGCTACAAAAATTTGAATGTGTGATGCTGTTGAAATCTACCCCTGAAGCTTGCTCTTCAATTTGAAGCTACAATGGCCAGCACAGTATCGTAGCAGTAGTACTACTTCATGCTGTCACTTCATGAACCCATCCAGTACTAATGGGTCACACTACAGTACTGGTTGCTTGTTTGTCGAGTGGTAAAAATATGTACATGCCAATTACTATATCTGATTTTTCCCTAAAGTCTTAACCCTGCAGCACAACCCCCAAAGTAAAGCTAGTGGGACAGCAGCACCCATATAAATTGCACAAAGCGTGCAATGGTACCCTACACACCAAGCATACATAGAAAGGAGGTGAATGCAGAGAAAGGAAGCAGGGTCACGAGGCACATGCAAAGAAAAAAGAGGTGCAAAACAAAATATCCTACCCTTTTGGACAAAGGTCTGTGAACTAAGGCCTAGAAACAAAATCGAGAAAAGCAAAAAGCGTGCATGTTAAACACGAGACAAGAACAACACAATTGCTGGACATAAAGGCACACACACAAACACGCACACACGCGCACACACACACACACACGCACGCACACGCACGCACGCGCGTGCGCACGCGCACGCGCACACACACACACACACACACAAAGGAAATGCAAAATTGTTTAAAAGGCTCCCATCATCCAGTGCACACTACAAGAAAATGTGTTATACAGCACTAGTACTATTTCTATGTAATGAAATATGAAAGAAGATGACATAAAAAGCATGAAAACATATTTTCACTTTAAGACAGGCCGGAGGAATGAGCTCAGACAAATCTGATGATTGAGAGTGACTGTACTGCCACATTTATATTCCCTTTAATTCAAATATTGCGATGCCATTAACTGTCTCATTATATTGATCATGTGGCTGGTCAAAAATGACCAATCCAAAATGGCAACAAGTGTTGCTGCTCTGCGAACACTGTGACCCAGAGTTGCACAATGCTGGAAGAGTGAGACCTGAGTAAGACTAGGAGAAGGTAGCAAAGAGAGAAGGAAGGCAACAAAACGTTCGGAGACGTTCGGAGAGGCAAAAGGTGAACATAAGATACCACTGTGCAAAAGCAGCATGTGGGTGGAAAAGCTGTAATAAGCAACAAAACACAACATGCACTTAGCCACTACTTTCATGAAGGTGAACATACTTTAACTTGAAGTCACATACAATATTCACACAACTGTAGGTCTACCCAATTTTTCAAAATGAAAAACCCTGAACTGTGGGAGTCGACACATAATTGGAGCCAAACCATGATAGCGCAAGAAAAGCCAAAACGATAAAAATACTCCGGTTTGTTTGCAGTTCCTAATTGCTCTACTGCTTTATTATTTTACTGTGCCATTCAGTGCTTGTTTCTCCACTTTTTCTTTTTCGATATTGACTTTGTATGCGTACGCAGTGCATTCAGTACGCAGTGCCATTCAGTGCTTGTTTCTCCACTTTTTCTTTTTCGATATTGACTTTGTATGCGTACGCAGTGCAATCAAACACAACAAGGTGCAGTGGCGAGTGCAGCAGTTCCATGCTGCAGTTCGTGCGGAGACACAACTGACACAATGGCCAGTGCAAAGAATACATTGCACGATTACGCAATTGTTAGCTCGTTCCCTCAGTCCTTGTTAAAAGTTGGAGATGATTCGAGCAATTTTCGATGCTTTCGATGCATGTTTATGACATCCAAGAGTTATCCTAGGTGCCGAGAAAAACAGGCATGCTGCAGAATGCAAGTGTGATGTGTCCCAGCGAGTGGTGCAGCTATGGTGACCGCCACAACAGTAGACTTTTCAACTGTGACAACACACAAACTCTCTATGCAGGCAGTACTCAGTACACTTCCCAGATTAGTTTCATTCCCACTGGCTGCGTTTGAAAAGCAGTTGTGAATGCAATTCACTTCAATTTGATGCACAGTTGATGATGCAAATGAGCAGATCTATTTTTGAAATATGTGACCAAAAGTAGGCCGGCCACCTATTCACATCTTCAAAGCACGCGAAAAAAAAAAAAAGATCCTCCTAACCATTTGAATTCTAACAGATTTCACCCTTAACCCTTACACGTTTGGAACTTCCTGCTTGAACGTGAAACCATGCACAATCCGGGAGGTGCAGCCATCTGTTATGTCTTTGGCAAACTCTAAACATTGTATTTTCTCAGTGTTTTGCTTTGATGGGGCTATTTATGGTTTTGAAATTAGATGCCCCGGACACGTGACACACTTGAGGTGGTAATGAGTGTGTCGGCTGCTTTGCTTGTAGAAAGGATCAGAGCACCGGAACTTCCGATTCAGACTTTTTATGCCTCTTGGAATTGTAGACAGAGGATGAGAGCTCATCGTACAATGAAAAGGCGCTGTAAAGTACATCCGATTTGGAGTCGGATCGCCAGAATGTTGTGGAAGCGGACGCACCAAAATGAAATCGAATGGAAGAACGGCAACAACTTTTCGTCCTCAGTCTTTTTGTTCGAGGCTTCTCAACCTGGAGAGCTTGCAAGTGATGTACGTGCTCCTGTTGGACAATTAAGGAAACTGGTACATTGACTCTTCATGTGTACTATACCTTTGGAAACAAAGTCCAACCACTGGGGAACATCTCTCGGAAAGAAAAACCAAACCGTGAAAGGGTTAATCTTCGACCGTCTTTGAAGTTGTGATGCAATCATTTGTGAGGTATAGGATTTTCTTAATGACAATGGGCCGAGGGACTACAAAACCAGGGATAATTTGTCATGTAGCATACATAACTACAATTTTTTTTTTTTTTTGCTGGAAGGCATGTAAAAGGTTGATTGACAATTAAGTCGACCTGCAATTGTGTGAACAGTGTGTGCTGAGAGCTCCTGGGGTATGCAGAGCCACATACTTTGCTGGCACCCGATACGTCCGTCTGAGAGGTCTTGATGCCAACACTTTCGGCCTTGGCTTGGATTCTGGAGGCTGCCGTCTCGGCTGTGTCTTTGACCTTGGCAATGAAGCCTGCAAAGGAAGTGGAAATACAAACTTGGCACTTGCTACTCTTTTTGAGGTCTCGAGACTGGCAAGCAAGACAGTCAACGAAGCATGCCAACTATCTGGACACGTGCTATTATTTGAAATTTTAGATAAGAACAACTGTGTACTCCATTAGATCTTGCAAACTAAGAGTAGTTTTAAAAATACTTGGACTATCTTCGAAGTTTGTTAGAAAAGAAAATCTAGCTCTCCTCATAGTGCTTCTCCTACAACATAGGTGCGCCGAGACAAAGTGACGTCTGTGGCATCGGAGCCGGGGGCACCGCTTCTCCTCAGTGCAGTTGAGACCAAAAAGGATAAGCATTCCTTTTAGGAGAATGTGAAAACTGGCTCGCAATGTGTTTTGATACTTTCAGCAATTTAGCCAGTGCAGTGCAACTGCTCAAACCTAGGGCTAGTGGTCATACTCCGCTGGTGTTAAAAGACACCAGGCTCAATTGCTGCTCCTGCCCTTTTGATGTAGATGAGTGCCGCACCTGAGATCTTCTTGTGTGTCTCTGGAGAGGAGGACAAGGTGAGGTACTTCTGGTATTCCGACTGGTTGATCAGCCCCTGGGACTCCAGGGTGCCGGGGGACATGGTAGAGTATTCTTCCGACAGCAGTTGTACTGGAAGCGAGTGCAGCCACCGTGTTACATGACCGTGCTCCACAGGTGTAGCTTATTATGGCACACTCCAAGTGTATAAAACTACAATATAGAATGTTAGAGTAGTTCATTCTGTTCAATCAAAGTATTAACTTTTCTTGAGAGCTGCGAAACAAAAGGACCTCATTAGTACATCACAAGAGAGAAAAACGAACACACCCCTCCCTGCAACATGACATCATAAAATCCCATGCAGGCTCTGGGAGGATTGCATTTACATCCCTGTTGCACAATTATCGCACATTGACAAAACATAACAACAATGCTCTATTATATTTTAACAGCCTGTTCTCCAGTCATGCCATTCCAATAAGGTGCATCCCCACGTATCTGCTCTACAGTGTTGTTCCGCTTTCCAACAGTGCACAAACAATAGGGGAGAAGCATTCCTCCAGACGCATAAACACGTGTGCGCCCGCCGGCTATTGTAACAGGTAGGAATACGGTTTGATTACCGCTACTTTCTGCTGAAAACTTACCAAAACAATAAAACAGCAGCAATCACACGAGTTTATATACTGTATGCTCTGTGACCATTTCATCCTACGTGCAAAAGCAAAAGGAAACTGTTTTTTAAAGGGCAACTCCGCTCAATTCTGAAAAATTTAGGCTTACATGTGATTCCATTTCACAAAGCACTACTAAACAGCTCTATGTCTTCGGATTCGTGAAATGTGGAATATTATTTGTGTAATTTTAATTTAAACTTCAGCTGATACCGAAACCGAATCTTCGGTTGCGTCAGGCAGCATTCGTCTCCTGTCGTCAGAGTCATGGCCACGTCACGTCGAACCACATGGTCTTGTGACGTTCGTGGGGCGAGGGACAGGACACGCGACGCGGGCAGGTCGCTTCGCATGGCGTGGACGGTGATGGCCCAGGGGAGAGGGGGAAGGGGAGAAGACGAAAGAGGAGGGGGAGCGGAGAAAGACCGATAAGTGCGCAGGGCAGCGCATCCGCGTTACGGTTATCACGTGGACGCGGTAGAGCCAACACCGGGGGGAGAAACTTATGACGTCATCGTTCAATTTCGCTCTGAAAAGTAAAAACAAACAAAACGTGAGAGTGACGTAGTCATGCCTCTGACGTAGTGGCTCAAAGTTGGCCGCTCCAACTCCGTCGCATTGACTGCGCTGACAATTGCGCCTCACGTCGCACGCTAGAGTTGGCAGATTTCGGCGACTTGGCTCATTTGAAAGTTTGCAGGCCAGTTTAATAAATATATAGACGGAATTAGATCATAATATTTTACATGGGGTCTTCCTATATGATACTGTAGAGGGCTGCATAGTTTTCTATATATCAAAAATGAAGCGGAGTTGCCCTTTAAGTCCCAAATATAATGAATTTAGGATGTAGAGAAAGATATTTCCTATCCTCGTCAACTTCGTTATAACTGAGTTCAACTGTAGTTGCGGAGGAAATGGTATCGTAAAAGGTCGCTCGGGCAACCAAAAGGCTGACTTTGTTTTGCCACCAGAGAAAATTTGATGCTTGTTGCGTACGCCCCAAGAAGGCCACTCGAATCCCAAACCAGGCCATAACTTTACCTTTCTTTATATGGAGAATGAAGGGGTTTCGACACCAGAGGTCCCTGTGTTGGGACAAATATTGCAGTGTGCAGGGCCGAGCAAGCAGCATTATCCGAAAATTCGGCCAAGAAGGTTTGAGCATCGAGCGTTCGGGGTAAGAATGAACAGGCACTTTCGACAACAAGAAACTAGAATGAAATGATAAAAGTTATGCCCTGAGTAAGAATAAATGTGAATCTTCTAGAATACCATGACCGGGCGCTGCTTGCTCGGCCCTGCAAACAACAATATCAAATTTTCTTTTTTTTACAGCGGAGCTGTTAAGGGTTAGTTTCCCCAGTATCATGTCCGAGAGCAAACAAATGTCGACGCAAAACTCCGGAGAGCTACTGCCATTTATGAGCAACAGCAGCAACCAGACAGCCGGCTTGCCGGTTGTCTGGTTTGCGCCATCGCTCATAGATGGCGGCAACCTTTCCAGCCTGTCCACTCTGGCTCGCCGACTTGCGGCTGGCCGTTACTTTATTCCCACCATGGTAGAGCTTCGCTGGTCTTCCTTCTTCACCAGAGTGGAAAGGCTGAAAGTTTTTTTTTTTTTGTACTTGGGTTTTTATTTATTTTACAAATGTTTTCGACAAGTTACACCACAAAATGTTGCTTAGAAAGCTCGAACACTATGGTATACGAGGACACGCCCTCTCTTTAGTTAATTCCAATTCACAGCATCGACAGCAGTTCATCCACTTAAATTAATTAATACTCTTCTGAGGTGAAACCCATTCTTCCAGGGGTCCCACAAGGGAGAATACCTGGTCCACTTTCTTTTAATATACTTATTTTATTATTTTAAATATTAAATATAATACCGTATTTACTCGCATAATGAACACTTTTTTTCCCCGAAAAATTGACACATATTTGGGGAGGGTGTTCATTATGCGGGGTAAATTTTTGGATTTACACAGTTTGAGCAAATGTCATATTAGGTGCCAATATGACATGGCATCGTACTGTGGCACATATCTCCACTGATAAAAGCGCACCCACGGCTGGTCGGGGGCATGCCAAAGTAACCATGCTTAATAAATTGCGATAATTTTTAGGTGCTTTCGGCGTGCCTTTTGCTGAAGGAAAAGCGCCCTACGAAGCTCACTCAGCACGGAGGGCGACGTGACCATTCTTAGGCCTAACCCCTTTCATGATTTCACTGTCTGGAAGCGGACCACAGACGACAGGGTGTTTGTTGACATCAATGTATCCGATAGGCAAAGAATGTCCAGGGCTGGGCAATTCCTCGACCCAAGCTTCGTCAAGTGTGCGCGCCGCTCGGTTTCACGGTTGATCACTTCCGAAACTATGCACTTGCAGCCATTACGAGAGCGGCTTGGCTTGGCTTGACTTGGCCCGACTGCTTGGCGGCACAAAAAAATTTGTTCAGTGAGTTGGACGAAATTCGAGACTCGCGGAGCCGAAAATTGGAGGTGCGTTCATTACGGGAGGGAAAAAAAAAAAAAAAAAAGTCCACATGTTGGTACTCGTTGTGGGGGGTGCATTCATTATGCGAGTAAATACGGTATATTTATAGTATTTAAATACCGCGCGCAGGGCTGAGCAAGCAGCGCCCGGTCACAGTATTCTAGAAGATTCCCGTTTATTCTTACTCGGGGCGTAACTTTTATCATTTGGCCCTAGTTTCTTGTTCTCGAAACTGCCTGTTTATTCTTCCCCCGAACAATGAAAGCTCGAACCTTCTTGGCTAAATTTTAGCGATGCTGATGCACACCAAATAAGGAGCGGCCTGCGACCTTGAGTCAGTCTCACTTTCGCTTGCTGTTACGCCACCAAATCGCAGCCCGCCCTTCCACTGTCTCGATGCTCGTTATTTATTTTGTTTGGCACAAGTTCGCCTGATTAAATCTTTATTTCGAATGCACTGTCCATCCTCTCGTCGCCTTCATTCGTGACAATATTAAATGCAACGTAGGGGTGTGCGAATAGTGATTTTTGAAACCAAACCGAATACAAATTGAATAATTGTGGCACCGAATCGAATACGAACATGAATCGAATAATTTACGAATAATTTTCGAATAGTAAGTACAAATTACTAGGGGTGTGCGAATATTGAATTTTTCGAATACGAATCGAATACGAATAAGACAAAAACCGGGCTTCGAATATCGAATCGAATATCGAATATGTGTCTTGTAATGAAAAATTACAAAACAAGAGGTAACAGCAGGTGTTATTGCCTTTTCAAAATAAATCAATGCAACTGCATTTTACTGGGCTGCAGCAGGCCTAAAGAGGCTTCTAGTAATGGAAAATTAACTGTTCAACTGTTCAGAAAGTAAGCGCTCCCTACGCGCCATGGCAACATTTCCGCCAGTAGAAAGACCCTTAAAGAAACCTGCGAAATTTCCCTCAAGTTCGAAGAAGTTTGACTTATGGACAGTGTTGCCCGGCTCCTACGCGAATATTTCGAATTTTGGGAAACAAATAATATAAAACATAGTTTATTTTATTTTTTATAAAATGGTAACCAGTGTTTACTCCATATAAAAGCGAAAATATGCGCTTTTAACGCTTTCATTAGTTATTAATGTGAACCTGTGACGCCAATAAACCCAACAAATATTGCACTTTTCCTACGCCAATTAGTCAGTTAGTGTCTTTTTTTTTTAATATTAACGCATGCGCACAAAAGTGGAACTTCAGTTGAACCTTTGTCGAACATCACGTTGAAAGGTCGAAAAACTTGAACTTAGTCGAACTCGAAATTGGGCAGGTTCGCGATATCTCTAATTTTGACTGAGCGGAAGTGGCAGCCACTGGTGGCAGGAGTTGTAGATGGCGATGCAATGTTCTGCTCGCCCCTAGCTTTTTCCTTTTTTTAATTTTCAAACATTTATATTAGATAACACTCTCGAGATATATTTGATATTTATATTTCACTCTCGAGGTTTATTTTATTGTATCAATTTATAGGACAGCGCAATTACATCACATATTTCTATATAAGCGCCACACAACAAAGGGCTTGGTGAAAAAGAAACCGAAACTGATCCTGTCTTGCTGCCATCGGACAGATAGAAACGGAGCAGACCGATAACACACGGATCATACGCTTTTCTCAGTGAATAAACATATTCATAGGGGAATGCGAGGCAAGCAGATTATTTGTTACTTGCTCGAATATTCGTAGTTTGTGCGAATATTCGCCGTTTTTCCCGAATATTCGGCTTTGGCCGAATATTCGGGAACTTCCGAATATGCAATTTTTCGAATCGAATACGTTTCGAATAAGGAAAATATTCGATTTGTATTCGAAATTGCTGAATATTCGCACACCCCTACAAATTACTTAGTTTATTGTTCCACAATGTTTCTTAAAATCATTGCAACAACGCGACTAGACGATAATGACTAGAGTTCAACGATTAATAAGAGAGACAAAAGCTACTAAATTCTTAGAATTCTAAACATAATATCAAGGTTCACGAGGATGCTGAACATAAAATCATTGTTCGCGCGGAACTAAAAAAAAAATGAATCTTACACCTTATCAGATTTCTTTTCACTAGCCATATGTGAGTGAGGTGAGGCAGTTCACTAGACATCATCTTTTCACAGATCAGAAAATGAGAAGGCTTGTTACGTCAGCTTGAGGTACTTAGAGTTCTCATGCAAAAAAATAAGCTTTTCCTCGTGTTCTGCAGCAAGAGACTCTCGTCGGCTTCTCACAGTATTCGAGCACGATGAGAACAGTCTTTTGCTTGCAACCTGGGTTAAGGGAATTGCCAGGTATTATTGCACCGCGCCATGCTAGGGTCTTGTACTTTTTCTCTGCCTAGAGTTTGCCACCACTGGAATGGGCTGTCGGTAGGTGGCAAAACTGGAGGCTGAAGGTAGTTGTAGACCTCTTGCATCAGACAACTTGGTGCATCATTCTTCTTCGACAATGCCAAGCTCCACACTGAAGGCTGCTCACTGGTTTGAGATTGCTGTTCGGCACAACTTTCTTTGGACATGTGCTGTGTTGAGTTTGGTACATCCTGAAGCATTACACTTAGGTAGTAGGAACTCTACATTCTCTTTTTCTTCCCTGTTGTAGCAGATGTCTTTAAATCGAGAATCAATGAAAGTGGCAAGGGCACGAGGTGCCTGTGTGCTTATGTCCAGGAAACTTGTTTTCACTGATCCGAGAAGATTCTGGGAAAACACCTTGTCTTGAGTTCCACTAGCGTCCTCAAAAAGCAACATCTTCACGCAGCGAACAAGTGGAACAACCATGGAAAGTATTGGGAAAGACTCGGTGCAAGCAACTGTTGTGGCTTCTTCAATTGGTTGCAGCACTGACACCAAGCCCGCTACAAGACGCCATTCCTACATGGCCAAGTTCTCAATGGTATCGGTTTCTGCCAGATCTAACGCAACAGCGGCCTTGAGCTTCAGCAGGCGCGCCAGTATGCCATACTCACTATTCCATCTTGTGGGTACATCTTGTACCAGCTCAAGAGGAACTTCTATGCCCATCCATTTTTGTATATCTTGCAGTCTTGCCCTTGCACTGCTGCTCCGTTTGTAGTGCCCCACTATTGCTCGCGCTTTGGTGCACACATTTGCAAACCCCTTGGTTTCTTTGTTAGCATCTTGAACGCAAAGCTGCAAGATATGTGCAAAACTTGCAATGTGCACCCACGGCGGTCAGGCAATCATAGAAGTTAAGTTCCGGGCGTTATCAGTGACCATAAAGCAAGAAAGCTTCCGAGGTATGCCTCACTCCTCAAAGACGTCCTCGATCAGAGAACGCAGATTCTCTGCAGTGCGACGTTCACGCATGCAGCGGCATGCAGGCACAAGACTGTAAGTCACGAAGTCCTCACTCAGCACATGGCACGTCACTGACACATAACTGTTGTTAGCTCGTGATGTCCAGCCGTCAGTGGTGATGGCAATACACCCCACGTCCTTTCTTAGGACGCTGTGCAGCAAAGTGTGGAGAGCATACCTAGCAGCATCATACATTTCCGGCACGACAGTCCTCAAGAACGTCGTTCGAGAAAAAACGTTGTACTCAGGCACTGCACTTTTCATCAACTCCAGAAAAGCTGGTTCCTCTACGACTGTGTAGCTGAGCAGGCCAGTTGGCGATGAAGCAGCCAATTTTCTTTGTTAGTGCCTTGGCGCAAACGCTCCAATTACTCAGTCGGGGCTTGAAAGCCGGCATCATACTTGCGTCCTTAGACTTTGGAGCAATAAGTTGCTCCGCAGCAGCAGCGCTTTCATACTCCTTGGTGGCTCCTGGATGACGCTTTAGGTGATTCAACGAAGGCATCGTCGTGTTTGTTGGCGTTTTCAGGATGGCGCCACACAAAAGGCACTTTGATGAAGAAGAGCAGGAATGATCGAAGTACTTCCACAATTCGCTGCGCTTTCTCTTCGAAGAACTTCCCGATTCAACTAAGAACTTCCTGATTCAACTACTTCTACTTTGCTCATACTGAGCGGCGGCACCGTTGCAACCAATTCTGAAAAGTCTCCATGACACGCTTTCCAAAAGCGAGCACGAACAGCCTCGTGCCAAAGCGATCCCTAATGGAGGCAACAGCAACGTATGAATAGAAAGAAACTGCTGCTGCCGATGATGATGATCATTGCCTAGGAGAAGAGGGCACGCACTGCCATCTTGCGGCACGTATGGCAGGCGCGCCGGCGCGTTGTGGGACGCTTGGAATAAAATCTCGTAACGCAACACCGTAACGACCATTCGGAAATTATTTTAAAAATATTCGAACCTTCTGGAAATTACTATTTGATTATTCGCACACCCCTATGCAACAGCATTTCTTTCGCCAGTCCCCCCAGGAAAATTTGAATTTGTAACACGAAACGAATGCACTTGCGCGGAAGAGTGGTATGAATTGAGAAGAAAAGACAAAATTCTCAACGCTCCCAAAGGGGTTTAACTCGTGACCCTGAGGCTGCGAGTCCAATGCTTAAGCACTGCGCCAAGGGGGGGACTTGTGAAGGGCCAGTTAATAAACTTTCATGACGTTTTTTTTCGAACAGAAGTCGTACACTTGCTGGAAATGCTCCGGTCGCGTTTACAATGCCTTGCGAAAGGACATTGCTGAATAGAAGCAGTGGTCCAGCGAGGCTCTATGTCTTCGGTGCACCAATGAGACGCCGGAAAAGGGACAACAGAGTTTGGCAATGCACACAGAAACAAAGTGGGCTCGTTTGGTACCATCGAGGGCTAAGCGAGAAATCAAGGTTTGTTTAAATTTATTCGGTGGAAAATAAATATTGCAACAGAATTTCAATGTTTCTTTTATGATGCATGGCCATTTTCCGCCGATAAAACGGACGTCTGTGGCAAAGCACCGTAGAAATGCAGCCCAGTTTTTAATGCGAAAGCATTAACTGTCTCATGGAGCGAGCTGACGTCATCAGTCTGAAGCGCGAAAACGGCAGACAGTTTCCTTCGGTTCCATTGGCTGGCGCGCGTCGACGGGGCTCCCATTGACCGCTGCGCTCGTCAGTTTCCACGATCGCTCATCCCATGGCGCTGCGTGTCCATCAGCGCGGAGCGTCCAAGGTCATCAGGGGAGCACACGCGCCGACCAGCGACGTAAAATACGCAGCGGACGGAAAAGGGAGCGGACGAGCGGCTTGCATGCTTTCGCATTCGCAACTCATAAGGAATGCCTAGGTGTACCTCGATCCTTTCCTTCCACTTCTTTCCCCCCAAACAACTTTTGTAGAACACTAAAAAGAAACAACAACACGAGACAACAAGAAGGCATCATAGTCACATTTACCTACCCGAGGCGGGAAGCATAAGCAGTGTAGCATACCTCTGAACTCGGCCAGCAGCTCAGACATATCCCTGGAGGAGAGCATGGCAGTGTGTGCGTGCGAAGCATCCGTGCGTTGCTTCACCTTTAGAATCAGCAGGCACCCTTCGCAAAGCATGGTGCGCATGCAGTGTGACAAAACAGGAACAGTGAAGATAGTGAAGCTCACAAGCCAAACAGTGCAGAGTGCGTGAGAAAAATAAAAAAAAGCAAAAACAGTGGCAAGCAAAGGCTTTAGGCATCTAGCATGTCTAGAGAACCCAAAAAACAAAAGAAAAACACTGGTTTAGGGGCCAAAGAATTAATAGAAGCTTTTACACTTAAACGGTACATTAAACCTTAAAAAATAAAAAATACCATTATTTTCTTAAAGCTATTGAATAGGACGTGTTTGTCACAAAATGTATTCACCCCCTCACCCCCCCCCCCTCCTTCAAAAAATAGATGAACAATTTTTTTTTGTTCATTTGTTACGCCGCAAGATATACCTTGAGTTGGGAGTGCAACTGAAACTAACTTCTATTTCAAGGTTGCCGTTACGAAATAGAAACTTGATTCTCTCCCAACTCATAATCCGTTTCACATTGTGTTACACTCAATATTTTTTCTTTTGGAGGAGGGGGGGGGGATTTATTTCGTCACGTAAAATGCCTTACCTAGGCGCTTAGAAGAGAATGTTTTTTAGAGTTTATACTACTACCTAAAGGGAATGTTGAAGACACAGGAATGCAGCTACTAAGCAGAAAACAAAACAAAAACTACAGCAAATCCAGATCAAAAAAGCAAGATAAGTGAAGCAAAGAAATAACCAAAATTACTCTCTGGCATTGCAACAAAAAGCCGAAAGCTCAAAAGACGTGCTAACCGGGTAAGCTCTCAGATTTGTAGCAGGCCTAACAGCACAGCCACATGGGGACTGCCAGCATACAAGTGCCAGACGGGAGCGAGGTTTCCAAGGACAAGCACGGGACAATGAGAGAGAGAATGTTTTTGAGGGAGGCATGCCGCTCACCGATGAGCGCCTCAATATCGAAGAAGAGCACGTGGCTGTCCTGATCGACAGGATTGGTCCTCAGGCCCTGGATCATGAGCGGATGCGTCCTGGCTCGGGCATGGGCACTGTCGCCGACGTCATGCCCCATTCCGTGCTGCGGTAGAACGGCACCCCATCACAAGCCGAGCTGGGATTTTCCGAATGCAACGGTAAAACCGGAAGAGGCTAAAAAATTGCGCGATGATCACACGACGTGACGTGTTTAGACAGCGGCAACTGTGCTGCTTAAGGACTGTTCGCACACGTGCGACTTCTTAAAACCGAGTGCCCTGAAACCTCTTAAAATCTCTTGCGACGAGAGGACACACTGGCGCCACGTATCGGGTAGCAGTGGAACACTGGGCGGTCCCGTATATCTTCAACTTCCTTCGTGCATCATTCTTTTTTACTTGGCTCGAAAAACTTTTGTCAATGTTAGAAACAAACATCTCATAAAGAGTATGTACATTTGACCTCGCAAATACCGCCAAACCTTCGCTATAGTGAAATCCGGTTCCAGGTCCACCGCATAGATGGCGCCAGTGTGTCAGTGTGTTCTCCCGTCGTAAGAGATTTTAAGGCGCTTGGTTCTAAAGAGTTGCAAGTGTGTGAACGAGCCTTTATTCGCCGATATCACGATGACGATCGATTGACACTGCGCTGATCGTGCGTGTCATAAGCTGATTTGATATTAAAATGATGTTCCGCTGATTTAGTATCGATATGTTGTTGATGAATAAATGATATTAAGGCCGTGGTGTGTTTTCCCACCTATAATGTAGCGGGGAAACTGAATTGGTGCATAGGTCACGTGACGTCAATGTTTCCGCTAAATTAAGCGGGGAACCTGAAGTTGTCTGTAGGTCCCATGACGTCAGGTCACGTGACATTAATTTTCCCGCCGAATTTAGCGGGGAAACTTTATGTTTCCACTCGCGCCGTCATGACAACGGGGGACAGGCCACTAACAGCTCCTGCTGTCAAACAGTGAGTGAGACGGGAAATAATAAAGTGCCCTTTCCTCCACTATTGTGGCAAAGGCAGTGGTCACATAGAATGTGATGTGCTGGCACTATAACTACAGAACTGGGACATAATGGAAAGGAGAAGACAAAAGACTCGTGCTGCTCTGCGTCCTTGCAAGCAACCCTACCCAAAAAGCGCACCATATTAGAAAAAAGAAAGAAAAAAAACTTTCAGTCTTTCCACTCTGGTGAAGAAGGAAGATCAGCAAAGCTGTACTATGGTGGGACGACTTCAAGGATGACTTCTTGGACGACCTCAAGGACGACGCCTAGAGGACGACGTCTAGGACGACGTCTGGGATGACCTCAAGGACGACGTCTAGGACAACCTCAAGGACGACTTCTAGGACGACCACAAGGATGACAATCTCAAGGATGACGTCTAGGGCGACCTCGAGGACAACCTCGAGGACGACCTCAAAGACGATGTCTAGGACGACCTCAAGGACAACGTCTAGGATGACCTCAAGGACGACCTCGAGGACGACTTTTAGGACAATGCCTAGATGAATTCAGCCCTTCCACTCTGGTGAAAACCAGAGTGAAAAGGCCTAGAAAGGTTGCCGCCATCTATAAGCAACAGTGGCAACCAGACAACCGGCAAGCCAGTTTTCTGGTTGCCGCCATCGTTCATAGATGGCGGTAGCTGCCCAGAGTTTTGTGTCGAGATTTATTTGTCCTTGGACACAAAACTGGGGAAACTAGCCCTTAACAGCTCCACTGTAAAAAGAGGCCGTTTAGAAGGCGCTAGGAGTAGGATAGAGCGCGTCGTGGCGTCGTTCCATGTTTGATCACGCGACGTGACCTGCAGGTGTGCCTCGGATCTACTTGAGCAAGATGTTCTGCCAGCCCTCATGTCCAATCAGTGAGGAGACGAGCGTTGCGTCGGCGGGCACTCACACCGTTGGAGTGAGAACCAGAAATGGTTAGGGGCCAGCCAAATAACACATTCTCGATTAAAAAAGTTCTAAACATTTTATGAAAAAAGAAAAAAAACAACATGAAACCACTACTACTGTGTTTTCCGGACTATAGCCTGCACTCAGTGTATAGTCCGCACACCATGCATAGTCCGCACGCTGTGCGTAGTCCGCACGTCGTGCATAGTCCGAATGTAAAAATTGACCGCATCTCCACGTGGTGAATGATGTTGATTGGGGCGAAGCTCTGGTGGTGCTTGTCTGCGTAGACGCTGAGCCGCAGCATGCTGAGCCTTTCGTTCGTTTTCATCCATGTCAGAAAGAGAATGTGTGGTATGGAACGTGGTTATATACGCATTTGAGCATTTGACCGCAGCGCCCCCTCGTCTATAAACGTTGAGCCAATGCATGCAAAGTTTAACGCGATTATATACGCATTTGACCGCAGCGCCCTCTCCTGTATAGAC
This sequence comes from Ixodes persulcatus, assembly GCA_013358835.2. Taxonomy (NCBI): domain Eukaryota; kingdom Metazoa; phylum Arthropoda; class Arachnida; order Ixodida; family Ixodidae; genus Ixodes; species Ixodes persulcatus. Next base: position 290,858 of record JABSTQ010011292.1, read on the forward strand.
GTTGTGCGGCTACATGCAACGTTTCATCCATGACACCCCCAGCTCTTGTGTTACTACCACATCTCAGAGCCCCCTACTCGTCCCGCAGTCGTGGCCGAGTGGTTAAGGCGATGGACTAGAAATCCATTGGGGTCTCCCCGCACAGCTTCGAATCCTGTCGACTGCGCAAACATATTTTTGCATCATTTTTGGCATCATTTTTGTTTTCATCTTTTTTGTTTTCCTACACGGAAAAAATGTAATCGTCCTAGAAGTCATCATTTTTTTCCTCACATGCTCGTGAGCACGTGAGCTCACGAGCAGGAGCGCCGGACGCCAGATGGACATACAGACATGGCTAGCCCCTAAGGAGCTTCGCCCCTAAAATGATCATATACAGCACAGCTTTACAAGTGCCTAGTGTATTAGCTCACAATAAAGCTTGTATCATACATAAATCAACATTAATGTACTCAGTTATTCATTAAATTCTTTGCGTCTTGTCCCAGTGAACGCTCTAGAAAAAAAACAAATCCTTGTATAGTCCACACCTGTAGATAGTCTGCATCAGGTACATTTTCCAACTTTTAACCCCTTCATGCCCAAAACTTTACTTGAACACCTACAAACCCTGAGATGGTTTTAGAACACGCAAAATAACAGAAACGTGGTCTCAGAAAAATATTTCCCTTCTTGTTTTTTCGTAGGCACATTTTCAAAATGTTGCACTTGAGCAACGTAGGGCATTTGCGGCACTAATTCACGTCAAACGAATGAAAGCAGTTACGACGTGGGAGAAGGCCCAGGCACATTTCGAATTCTGCACAGTAGAGAAAGGTATAACCAACTTCGTAATATCTGCACCGGTCTTTCTTTTCCCAGTTTTGAGGCTAGTGATGCACGCCATCACACGTCGCATCTATTGTCGGCTTTGGTTTGGAGTATGAGTGATCTGTTTAGAAGATGCATTTTGATCCACCGCTGCTAGTGCAGGTATCCTCTCCCATGCGAAAGAGGGTGCTAAATTTATTGAGGCGCTGGTGGCACGGAAGAAGATAAATTCTAGAGTTTTTGCTCCTGGGCAACGCTGGGCATCAAAGCGTCAAACGTTTATAGTCCGCGAACCAAAGTTTGGAAAATACGGTAATTATTAATATACACAACGAGTCCCTCCCAATCCCGAACTACTGAGGGTGTACGAAGGTAAGGCCCCGATCGACCGCTGCCTCCCTCCCTCTCTGCCTGGCCAGACCCCCGCAGCCTCCCCACCTGGTGGTGCAGTTTTTTGGGGGGCACCTGAGAGCTCTGGTGGTGGTGCGGGTGATGCTGGAGGTGGTGCAGCCCCCTCTGTGCGGCGTGGCGGATGGCCGCCATGTTGCGGTGGCGCAAGCCTCGGAACAGGTGCACAGCTGGGTTGGTCATGCGCTCTCCAGGGTGGCCCGTGTGCTCGTCGCAGGCGCTCAACACCTCCTCCGCCTGCAGGCCTTGCAGCACCCGGTCCAGGTGGCCTGCGTTGTCACACAAAGGGTCGTTTGAGACAACGATTGGCTTAGAGACTGGTTTGTACATTCCGAGTGGCACCAACTCAGTGCTGATTCAGTGCTGATCTCACCGGCAGTTCCAAGCGTGGTGAGAAGAAAGTCTCAACGAGAGGGTGAGCTCTTAACATGCCAAGGACTGCGCGAGAGTAAGGCTCATAAAAAATTGGCCGTTGCTTTGGCAGTTTCAAAAGCCGTCCTAAATGCGTAGCGTTTAGAACAACTTTTGGGCACATCTGCCGGAAACCACAATCTGTCGTAAACATTATACACACTGCACTGAACAAATTGTCCGTAAACTGGCGCTTGAGCTGCCGGTCGGCCGGTGCGTATTGGCCACAGACTTCCCGTCGCGGCTGCACCCAGCGCTCTCGATTTGCAGCCGTGTCCCTTGCTCCTTGCTTTTCATCTTGCTACGCCCACTGCTGTCACTCCTGCGCTGCTTTGGTGGCACACAAAGCCCCCAAGCGAGAGCCTTCACAATACTCCGCTTTGCTGTAACTGAGCGCACGCTGGGATTGTATCATTGGCGATAAATAGGCAGTCGACAGGATCGTGTGCAGAGCAACAAGAACATAGTTTAATGGACGTCGGCGGTATTTATCAAATAGCGCCGGGCGCACTGCGCATGACTAGTGCCTTGTCATGCGAGGCGTTTTACATGATAAGCCCGATACATCTCTTCACGGGTAACAAAAGACAAAGTACAAAGTACAAGTTCATGCCACTTGATGTCAACCCCACTCCTGACACCATGTATCATTGACGATAAAGAGGCAGTCGACAGGATCGTGTGCAGAGCAACAAGAACATAGTTTAATGGACGTCGGCGGTATTTATCAAATAGCGCCAGGCGCACTGCGCATGACTAGTGCCTTGTCATGCGAGGCGTTTTACATGATAAGCCCGATAGAGGGATAGTCCTCGCTCCAAGAGCAGTCGCTGACTGCGCGCTCCGCCCTGCTTGCTCCATGCTGCGTGCATGCTCCACCAAGGCAATATTTGTGGACGCTAAAGTGCTAAGGCTGGCCCTATAAATGTGCCGCACTTAAGAGGACACCTTGCACATCACTTAGGTGGTAATCCCACGGGGGAGAAATCCCCCCTTTGCTTTTCGAGATGCGCACCACAGGTAACGACGTTGCGCCTTTGCGTGGGGGCGTGCTTACGTAGACATTCCTGGAAGATGGGGGAGCTTTTACTCAGGCTGCTCGAAGCTCGGTGGCATCGGGATCGCCTAACTTGTTGCAGTTTGCACATGCAGTCCAAGGCACCCGAACAAGTCTTCTATACTGTCAATGCCATCCTCAAGCCGTTCTTTGAGGATGGCATTTGAGTTGTGTCTAATTTTTTAAGAAGAGTGTTTTTTTTTTAGCAGGAAGCAGTTCGTTGTCTTCTACATCTAACGGCACAGCCGCCATAATCGCGTACCGCCGTTTCATGCGCGCCATTGTTTTTCCACTTTTATCGGCACGCACTGAGCCTCCTCGTGAAAAGTTTGACCGCTAAGTTCGTCCGCCAACACTGACGTCCCTTTCGGCTCCCCGCCGTCCAAGCAAACGCCGAAGCCGGAGAGGGAGTCCTGCCGATTCCGTCGATCGCCGACATGGCGCACAACCCTAGCGTAGGGCATCTCTCGTGTGAACTTTAAGGAGTGGGCAATAAAGCGGGGGCCCCCACCGGTCTCCATCTGCCAGACGTAGACGGAGCCGTCTGAGCAGCCCACCACCATGAAGTCGTCGAAGGGACGCCACTTGACCACCGCCACGGGGAAGAGGTGCCGGGAGGCCAGCATGACGCACTTGCGCTCCTTCAGCCCCACCAGGGCCACAGAGTGGTCGCTGGCCACACTGCACACGCTCTGCAGCACACGGTTCTGCGGGCACAACCCGGACAGGTATGAAAGAATTCTCTATACTGTGGACTGCCAAACCCTTCACAATACAATCCTCTATGCACAAACTAAGCACTATCTTCCACAGGCCAGTGGCTACAAAGGCCGTGTCTGCAAAAGCTTTAAAAAATCCTTAAAAATATGCTGTTTGAGATAAAAAGAAACTCTTTCCAGGAACAAACTACCAGCCTTGCAAGGATCTACGATTGCGAAAACATACTAATTAGAGAGACAATTAACTAAAAGAGGCAAACTTGTGGCCAAACATACATGCTTATGCATAGATAGTCCACACCTGGTGCATCGCTGCACTCAGTGCCTACTAGATCAAAAGTAAAAATGATCATACACAGCACACCTTGGCAATGCCCGCATTATTAACTCACAAAGAAGCTTGTATTATACATAAATCAACATTAATATACACCGTTATTCATAAAATCCTTCACGTCTTGTCACAGTGAACGATCTAGGAAAAAAGTATCTTTGTATAGTCTGCACCTGCAGATAGTTCGCATCAAGTAAAACTTCAAACTTTAAACATGTATACCGTATTTACTCGCAGAATGAACGCACTTTTTTTCCCGAAAAATCGATGCAAAGTTAGGGGGGGGTGTTCATTACGCGAAGTAAAATTTTTGCGTCCGTATTTACTCCCATAATGAACGGTACTTTTATCCCGAAAAATCGACTTAACTTCTTATCTCTTTGCGCGCGGCGCCGCGCGACTCCAAAACCAAACTGCGATGCGCAAAAAAAAAAAATAAAAGAAAAATGCTTCTCTCCATGTTTTTTTTCTTGCTTCCGTGTTTTTTTTTCCCCGCCTTTCGCAAGTTGTTTTGTTCGCCCACGCTGCCCATGCATTCGCGACCTCCGTGTACCAGGATAGAAAAGGGCAGGATGCCTTCATTATGTGCGCTTTGCTTAGGCAAGGGCTTCTCCGTTTTTCTTTTTCTTTCTATCTCCTTGCGGGCGACGCGCAACCCCGGAACCAAACTGCGCTGTGCAAAAAAAAAAATAAAATAAAAAAAAGCTCCTTTATGTTTTTTTTTTTTTCTCTTGGTTCTGTGGATTTTTTTTTGCCGCCTTTCGCAAGTTGTTTTGTTTTGTTTTGCTTTCCTTAGGCGAGGGCTTCTCTTTCTTATCTCCTTGCGCGCGGCGCGCGACCCAAAGTCCAGACCGCGCTGTGCAAGAAAAAAAAAAAAAAGCTCCTCTTCATGTTTTTTTTTTCTTGCTTCCGTTGGATCTTTTTTTTTATTTTTTAACGCCTTTTGCAAGGCGTTTTGTTGGCCGACTCTGCCCATGCATTCGCGACCTCGCTGCACCAGGATAAAAAAGTGCCTTCATTTCGCGCGCGTGGGGGGGAGGGGGTCAAAATTTTGACGCCCGAGTTGGGGGTGCGTTTAATACGCGAGTGAAAAAAAAAGTCAAAATTTTGAGAGCTGACTTGGGGGGGTGCGTTCATTAGGCGAGTGCGTTCAATGTGCGAGTAAATACGGTAGTCTGCGGACTATGGTCCGGAAAATATGGTCATTTTTTAATTAATGATAAAAACATATAGTTCCACTGAGAAACTTGCCAAGAATCATCGAAAACCATTAAATCAACTCTTTTTAGAAGGATATATATAAGGCAGGGGCAGCATTTTACGCGTTTCGTAAAAACAAGCAATTTGGATGAGTTTGTAGATTTTGGTTTCTTATCACAGGCGTTCTCAAACTGAGTTTCACAGAACACATTGGTTCCGCGAGCTTGTCTCATGGGTTCCGCGAGCACCCAAATTGCGGTGCCCCCCCCACACTTGTTTAACCTTCCAGGGACTGAGCCATGGAGTGAGCTGGTGTCGAGGACAGAGCAACCTCACCCTTCACACTAATATGTGTACAGGGCGTTTTCAGATAAGATCGAACAACCATGTCCGGTAACTATTTTTAATTTTGATGAAAAAAAATATTTTGTTAACTCTATGGCAAGAAAAACAAAAAAATTATTGTTCTGAAAAAAAAAAAAAAAATTGTCTCTGCGAAAAAAAATGTGTAAGCACCCTCCCAGTCATGTGCGCGTTTTGCGTATCGCGCGATGTTGGCATTTCGGGCGGCTTCCCCAAAAAATTTGTTCTGGCTACGGGTCTAGTAATATTTACTGACAAATTAGGCATAGAAAGGATTGACAAAAAGTATTAACCACCGTGTATTAAAGTTGTTATTTTGAAAAACAAAACCGCAGATACGGCACAATGATCAATAACGCTCTGGATTAAAGATTTTCTTTCTCCGTATCTAAAAAAAATTTCAGCTTTTCCACTCTGGTGAAGAGGGAAGACCAGCGAAGCTGTACACTATGGTCAGACGACCTCAAGGACGACGCCTAAAGACGACGTCTAGGACGACATCTAGGACGACCTTAAGGACAATGTCTAAGACAACCTCAAGGACGACCTAGAGGATGACCTCAGGGACGACATCTAGACGACCTCAAGGATGACACCTAGGACGACTTTAGGGACGACATCTAGGACGACCTCAAGGACAACTTCTAGGACAATTTCAAAGACAACGTCTAGAACAACCTCAAGGACGACTTCTGGGACGACCTCGAGGATTACCTCGGGGACGACCTCGAGGCTGACGTCTAGGATGACCCCGAGAACAACCTCTCGGACGACACCAAGGACGACCTCAAGGACGACGTCTAGGGCGACCTCAAGGACAACTTCTAGGACGACCTCTCGGACAACCTCAAGGATGACGTTTAGGATGACTTCAAGGACGACTTCTAGGACGACCTTGAGGACGACATCTAGGACGACACCTAGAGAAATTCAGCCTTTCCACTCTCGTGAAAACCAGAGTGGAAAGGCTGGAAAGGTTGTTGCCATCTATGAGCAAGGCCGGTAAGCCGATTGTCTGGTTGCCGCCATCGCTCATAGATGGTAGCTGTCCAGAGTTTTGTGTCGACATTTCCTTGCGGGGGACACGATCCTGCGGAAATTAGCCCTTAACAGCTCTGCTGTAAAAGCTAAGGTCTTCAAACTTTGCAAGTGTGTTGTCCTGTATATAGTTCATCTGTGCATGAAATATCATTGTCCTGGATAACCGGAGAAATTTACAAGAATTGCTCACACAGGGGCATTTAACTAAAAATGCATTATTTTAAAAATCATCTAAAAAAAGGCTTTCTTTAATTTCTCCGAAATTAACATTTATAATATGTACTAACAGAATCTGCAAAAACATAATGCAATATTTTTGTGGCTTTGAAGTTATAAAGCTAGAAATATGGCCAAATCGACGCTAACGAGGTTGCCATAAATGGGACGTGCACATACCCATTCTTCACAATTTCGTTATTATTAAAAAGCCTAAAAATGCTATGTGGTGGTCAGGAAAAGACAAACTGACAGCGCAGAGGTGGACGGTAGTTTTCAAGGGAAAATTCATAATACATTTTCGTACAACCGACCCAAAAATGCCCATGGGCCGGAGCAATCAAGAGACACCACCCTGTAACATGCTTTGCAGTGCCTGTTTCAACAGCAGGCGTGTAGCGTCCCCGTCTACGCGACATAAAGGAAGCAACCGGAGTGACTTTGCCAAAAGATCAGGCTACAATCTTGGCGGTAACATGATATAGGAGGTAGGGCGCGGCAGAACCTGAACCTGCGCCGGCTGTGAGCCACAATAGATCCGCTGCAGTGGAGGGCCGCACAACGCCAAAAAACCCAAAAATACTGCAACAAAACTTTCAGCCTTTCCACTCTGGTGAAGAAGGAAGACCAGCGAAGCTGTACTATGGTGGGACGACCTCAAGAACGACGCCTAGAGGATGACGTCTAGGACGACCTCAAGGACGACTTCTAGGACGACCTCGAGGACGACGCCTAGGACGACCTCAGGGACAATGTCTAGGACGACCTCAAGGACAACGTTTAGGATGACCTCAAGGACGACTTCTAGGACGACCTCAAGGATGACTTCTAGGATGACCTCGAGGACGACCTCAGGGACGACATCTAGGATGACCTCAAGGACGACGTCTAGGACAACCTCAAGGACAAATTTTAGGACGGCCTCGAGGACAACGTCTAGGACAACCTCAAGGACGACTTCTAGAACGACCTTTACGACGACCTCAAGGATGACTTCTAGGGCGACCTCGAGGACAACCTCTCGGGCAACCTCAAGGACGACCTCAAGGACGACTTCTAGGACGACATCTAGAATGACGCCCAGAGAAGTTCAGCCCTTCCACACTGGTGAAAACCAGAGTGGAAAGGCTGGAAAGATTGCTGCCATCTATGAGCGATGCTGGCAAGCCAGTTGTCTGGTTGCCGCCGTCGCTCATAGATGACGGTAGCTGTCAGAGTTTTGTGTCGACAGTTGTTTGGTACCGGACACAACCCTGGGGAATCTTCCCCTTAACAGCTCCGCTGTAAAAAAAAATTTTCAGTTGACCGAGATTGCTTGTATTGGGCGTTTTCAGATAGGATCGAAAGACCATATCCGGTACACATTTTTTATTTTTACCAAAAGATATATTTTACTTGTTGTGCAACCGCAAAAACATACTCTAAAAGTTTTTGCGGAAGATAAAATTTCTCTTGAGGAACGAAAATCTCAAAGTTGCTGTCGGTATACGTGCACATTTTTGCGACTTGCATGAAACAGTCCCTTTGGATATTTATAAAAAAAAAAAAAACTTGTCGCCTTAGGCTCTATATTTTTTGTGCAGAGACCGTACATAAAATAAAAGTAGGTAAACATGTATTATCGATTACTAAGCAATTTAGAGCTTTATTGATCTGGATCTTAAAAGGCTATAAATTCTATTTTTTAGCATGATTTGGACTTGTTTAATATTCGGATAAATGGTCATTAAAATTGAAAACGGTAACCTTTCTAAAATAAAAATACACCGCAATGTAGACAGGTTATTGATTTTGCAATAAGTAGAAAATCAGTTTAAAATGAAGGCCGTCTTAATGTTTCTTCTACTTTCCACAGATCAAGGCCCATTATGTGTCCTACCAGGCCCTTCAAAAATGCTTTGCAATATTTTTTTCATTTTTGAATTTACAGAGTGCTAAATACACAGAATTGCCGTAACGGGAGTAGGGAAAGATAGGATGTTGCCAATTTCAAACAAGGGCAAGGAAGTGGTAAAAAAATGTAGAAAGTCTGTGAAGAGAAAGCACTGTGACAGGAGTTCATGAAAAATAAGAATTCATAGAAAAGATTACAGGTGAGCATAAAGCATGCACAAGCCAACAATTTAAATACAGATTTCGCGGATCAGTGAATTTCGGAGCCTATACACTTCGTGGAGAGGCTGGGCTGCCGACGACCACGTTTAAATTGATAAAAAAAACACACATTTAAAGTGGTACAATTGAAACGAGTTTAAAGGGGGGTGCAACGATTTTAAGATTAAAAGAATTTGCATCTCGTCATTTTTACGTTACTGGAAGGAAGCGCCGAAAGACGGGGACAAAAGAAGTAGGTAACAACAACACGTGGCGCACTCGCAACTGAAGGTTTATTGGAAAATACAAAGACTTAAATACTATGACAAGCCACTTCATTTCCTGCCACCCCACTCTCTCTCTAAAAATAAAATCTCCTTATCTAACAATGCCACAGACGGCTCGCTGACGCACTTATCAACGCCCCTTGTTTTGATAATGAATGCTTCGTGAACTTCCCTTGTGGTTTTATCGCTGTGTCGTCCCAGGATGGCTGTGTTGGTAAACAGTGGTGTGCACGGGCATCTATCGCAATGTACAGCCAGATGCCCAGACGGCGTCTGTTTTACAGCTGATGCATGTTCTCTTGCACGTTCATTGACGCAGCGCCCAGTTTGTCCTACGTAGGAACGCCCACATGATAATGGAATGTCGTAAACGACAGAGGATGAACACTCCAAGAACTTATTTCTGTGTTTTTTTGTGCATTCTTCTCTGTCCCTGAGTGGGTAATTAATTCGCTTGCACAAAGATGAAAGTTTGCTAGGGGCCGTGAAAACAACCGGTACGTTGAAGAGCCCCGCAACTTTTTTCAGGTTGTGGGAGACGGCATGTAGGTAAGGAATGACTGCTGGTCTGCCTTTTGGTCGTTCACGAGTTTTCTGTGGAAGGCCTCTAAACTTTCTCTTCATTCCATCTGCTACATCAGCAAGTGTCTTTACCGGGAAACCCGCAGCTAATAGGCGATCAACCTGCAACGTGAAGCTCCTGCTCATTTCATGTTCACATGATTTCTTCAACGCTGCTCCAAGGCAGGACGCGGCGATACCTTTTTTTATTAGTTTAGAATGGGCAGAGTCGTACCGTAGCACCCTTTTCTTAGAGCGGGGCTCATAGGCCCAACATGTGTGGTCTTGAAAAAAGCGCTCTACCAGCAAGATAAAGCAAGGAGGGGTCACATTCCTCGGTGGAGCAACGTTGCCTGAAGACATCCAAGCGACTCTGGAGAAGGGACCCAAGTTCGCCGTCGAGCCTAAGCTACCGCCCCCTGCCAAGCTTTCAATGGTCAGAGCCATGGCAGATAGGGCGCTTCCCCAGGACAGGGAAAGGTTTATTTCGGATGGAGTCGATGTGCTCTGCCATACCGCCGGCCACCGCCCAAAAAGCCTGAAGATGGGAGCTGCTGTTGAGCACTTCAAAAACAACAGCCTCAAGCTACTGACGTCCGACAAGGAAGGGGGATTCGTCGTCCTGCCTCATGATTTGTACGCTGCCAAAGCAAGAGAAGCGGTCGCCAAGAACTTCAAGGTGGTGAAGCCGGGATCTCTGAACAAAGCGAAGTTGAGGGCCAAGGCATTGTGCAGTGAAATGGACCTCTCTGTTCTGGCTACGAAGGTGAACGCAAGTAAGAAGCTGTCTCTGGAAATTTTCTTCGCGGCAAAAACTCACAAAAAGGACGTTCCCTTTAGGGCAATAGTGACGGAAAGAGATTCGTGGCAATCCCAGATTTCTACTTTTCTTAGAACCCACCTGTCGTCACTCAAACTGCAAGATGCTTTTTTGGTCCGTAGCTCGGAGGAGGTCATAGAATGTTTGAAGAATGGGACGGGAAAAAAGTGTGATGCCTTCTCAATTGATGTCGAAGACCTTTTTTACTCTGTACCGCACGAGCCTCTCTTTAGTGCAGTAGAAAAATGTATCGAAAGCAGGGGAGAGACAGCCTTCCGGAGCGCCTGTGGTATGAGTGTGGAAAGTTTTATGGAACTCCTGTCTTTCTATCTTGAAAACACATTCGTAGCGTTCAATGATGAAGTGTATGTTCAAAGGCAGGGCATTTGTATAGGTTCGAGAGTAGCACCAGTACTGTGCGACATTTTCTTAGCGCATTGTGATCAAGCCATACTTGAAACGCTTGGAAATGAAGGCCGTTTTAGAATTTTCCGATATGTGGATGATTACCTGGTTATTGTCCTCCAACCAAAAGAGTGCATTGATAATGATGTAGCAGAATTGTTGGGTGTTTTTGCGGCCTGCGCCCAAGGTTTGAAGTTTACCCATCAGAGAACATCGGGGGGGCATCTACAGTTTCTAGATCTTAAGCTCACGTTTCTTCAAGACCACACATGTTGGGCCTATGAGCCCCACTCTAAGAAAAGGGTGCTACGGTACGACTCTGCCCATTCTAAACTAATAAAAAAAGGTATCGCCGCGTCCTGCCTTGGAGCAGCGTTGAAGAAATCATGTGAACATGAAATGGGCAGGAGCTTCACGTTGCAGGTTGATCGCCTATTAGCTGCGGGTTTCCCGGTAAAGACACTTGCTGATGTAGCAGATGGAATGAAGAGAAAGTTTAGAGGCCTTCCACAGAAAACTCATGAACGACCAAAAGGCAGACCAGCAGTCATTCCTTACCTACATGCCGTCTCCCACAACCTGGAAAAAGTTGCGGGGCGCTTCAACGTACCGGTTGTTTTCACGGCCCCTAGCAAACTTTCGTCTTTGTGCAAGCGAATTAATTACCCACTCAGGGACAGAGAAGAATGCACAAAAAAATACAGAAATAAGTTCTTGGAGTGTTCATCCTCTGTCGTTTACGACATTCCATTATCATGTGGGCGTTCCTACGAAGGACAAACTGGGCGCTGCGTCAATGAACCTGCAAGAGAACATGCATCAGCTGTAAAACAGACGCCGTCTGCGCATCTGGCCGTACATTGCGATAAATGCCCGTGCACACCACTGTTTACCAACACAGCCATCCTGGGACGACACAGCGATAAAACCACAAGGGAAGTTCACGAAGCATTCATTATCAAAACAAGGGGCGTTGATAAGTGCGTCAGCGAGCCGTCTGTGGCATTGTTAGATAAGGAGATTTTATTTTTAGAGAGAGAGTGGGGTGGCAGGAAATGAAGTGGCTTTTCATAGTATTTAAGTCTTTGTATTTTCCAATAAACCTTCAGTTGCGAGTGCGCCACGTGTTGTTGTTACCTACTTCTTTTGTCCCCGTCTTTCGGCGCTTCCTTCCAGTCATGAACAACCAACTAGCCCAACTTAACATTCTGTTGCATTTTTACGTTGTTTATCGTGTCCCGGAGAATAGAAAAAACATCTCCTTGACTAAAAAATGTCGCCATTCCGCTGCATAATCGCAAAACAAAAGTCAAGCTTTTTCCCCCACCTGCAGCCGCATAATGGCAGCCGAGGGAATCAGGCCGGAAGATTGCGTGACCTCGCTCGGCTCTAAGCTGCAGCATAACGCCCGCTACTGTCAGCAGAGAGAGGGAAAGGAAGCGTCCTCGGAGAAAGCACACGGGAAGCTACACGGCACTCCGAATGACGTCACTAGGAGGGGGACCAGGTGTGACCCTGAAGACTGGGAGTGAGTTGAGGGGGGCCAGAAATGCCAATCTTTATCTTTTTTTTACACAACAACTAGGACACGCAAGCAAAATCGGATTTCTGGTCTTTACTTTAAAAGTGCCAGAGGGCAACTTCCACAAATTTGTGACCGAAGTCCGGATATTGTTGCACCCCCCCTTTAATGAATCAAGGTCCTGTGCGCACATTCGGCGCTTGTAGCGTGCATTCTTTCTTATGGACGGTGACCCGAGTCGGTCACGGCGCTCACCTGGCACTCCGAGGAGTAATACTTTTTCCCCATTTCGCCTGTAGGGATCACTGTTCGCTTCTTCTCAGTGGCACCGCAAGCTCGCAACATCGATCTGCTTTTCGTAGCCACAGGAGACTTTACTTTCAAAGATATATCTTTTCTATGTCTACTGTTGTTGCTAAAACAGCTGTGATTGCAAAATGTTGGACCGCATACACTGCCACAAGTGACAGAACTGAATTCCATGCACAACAGAAATGGAGTCCCACTTCTTTGCTTTCATGTCCCTGAACGCTTTGACGTCAGCTTTCGGGAGGTGTATTAGTTTCACGTTTGGCAGTTTAGTGTTCAGTGGGGCAACCATCTCTGACGCCGACTTCATCACCGACATGGTGGGCCGTCCGAGGTTGCACAATGTTGCCTGGTGCTTGACACGACCACCGATTCTATCGCAGCCACTCTTGCCATGTCCAGTTGCGAAAAAAAATCCACTTCGCTGACGTGTACTTGTTGCTCTGTAGGTCGTGTAGTTGGTATTTGTTCTTAAAGTGACTTGCTGCACTATCACTGACATAGATCACATGAGCATACCCAAATTGGATTTCACGATTCTCCAAACTATGTCACATAAATTAAGTTATAGACAATCTCATTCAACCGCAAATTTTTTTATTTTATTATTATTTTTTTTGCGTTGTGCGGCTTTTTACGGCAGCGGATCTATTGGCGCTCACAGGCGGCGCAGGTTCAGGTTCTGCCACGCCCTACCTCCTATACCATGTTACCGCATAGGTTGTAGGCTGATCTGTTTGCAAAGTCGCTCCAGTTGCTTCCTTTGCATCGCATAGACGGAGACACTACACGCCGCCTTTTGAAACAGGCACCGCGAAGCATGTTACAGGGAGGCGCCTCTTGATCGCTCCGGTCCATGGGCATTTTTCGGTCGGTTATGCAAAAATGTAGTAGGAATTTTTCCTTCAAAACTACCGTCCTCCTCTGTGCTGTCAGTTTATATTTTCCTGACCACCTCGTAGCATTTTTACGATTTTTATATACCTAATAGTGAAATTGTGAAGAATGGGTATGTCCACACCTCATTTATGGCAAATGCGATAGCGTCAACTTGGCCATATTTCTCGCTTTATAACTTCAAAGCAACACAAATATTGCATTATGTTTTTGCAGATTTTGTTAGTACATACTATAAGTGTTAATTTCAGAGAGTTTAAAGAAAATTAAAGATGGCATTTTTTCAACGATGATTTCCAAAATAATGCATTTTTAGTTAAATGCTCCTGTGTGAGCAATTCTTGTACATTTCTCCCGCTAACCAGGACAACAATATTTCATGCACAGATGAACAATATACAAAGCAACACACTGGCAAAGTTTGAAGACCTTAACTTTTATAGATACGGAAAAAAATAAAACTTTAATCCAGAGCGTTATTGCACAATGTGCCATATTTGCGATTTTGTTTCTCAAAATAACGACCCTAATACTCTGTGATTAATACTTTTTGTCAATCCTTCCTATGCCTAGTTTGTCAGTAAATATTTCTAGACTCGTAATCAGAACAGTTTTTTTGGGGAAACCGCCCAAAACGCCAACATTGCGTGATAGGCAAAACGCGCACGTGACTGAGACGGTGCTTACAATTGTTTTTTGCAGAGACAAAATGTTTTTTTTCTAGAACAAAGATTTTTATTTTTTTTATCTGGACATGAAGCCAGCAAAATATTTTTTTTTCATAAAAATTAAAAATAGGTTATTGGGCATGGTTGTTCGATCTCATTTGGAAATGCCCTACAGGGTGTTTTTTTTTTAAGCTTTACAGATTTGTTTAAAAATCTGTGAAAGCTACACTTACACGGTCTATGCAGGCGAGTTATACGGCCATGGGAACATTGTATATGGGGCTAATCGTAACAATCAGTCGGCTAATTAAGTAAAATTTGTTAATTAAGTTTTCAATTTGTGAGAATAGACATATGGTTTCAATCAGAAACATGCTAAACATCATTGAAAACCACTAAATCAACTCTTTTTAGAAGGATATAATGCAGGGGCAGCTTTTTACGTCATTCCATAAAAACACTATTTGGACGCGTTTCTAGGTTTCGGCTTCTTATCGCAGTGCATCCCCGCGCCCGCGGTGCTGCTTCCCAGTGGCCGAGATTCGCAATACACATGCATCCTACTTTTCCCCATCCTACGAGGGAGCCGAGAGGGTGGCTTCGCACCGCGACCACCGGGGAGCAGGACCGCGGGCGCAAAGATGCGCTTCGAGAAGAAACCAAAACCTAGATACCCGTCCAAATTGAGCGATTTTCAGAACACTGTAAAATGCTGCCACTGTCTTATATTTTCTTACAAAGAGTTGATTTACCGTAGACTACCGCGCATCCGCCCATTCCGCACTAAGCGCCCATTCCCGGGAAAAAGGCGGGCCCCGACTTACGCTGCAGTTGTTGGGGGGCACCAGGAGCTGGGAGACCTCCCCGGCGTGGACGCAGAAGCGGTGCAGCAGGGTGCCCGCGTAGAGGTCCCACAGGCAGACCGAGAAGTCCACCCCTCCGGAGACCAGGTGGGCGATCTCGTAGCGGGAGTGCACGTGGTGCGGGTACAGCAGGCACGTCACCCGCCCCACGTGGCCGTGCAGCAGCTGGTGCTGGGGACGCTCTGGGCAACGGAGGGGACGGGACGCCTTCGTTGGGACGGAAATCTCGACCGGGCTTTGAGGGCGGGTCAATTTTGCGCTCCCGTGGTTTAGGAAACGCGGGGCGTGGCATGTCCCGAGCGTCTCATTTTTGCTCCGCGGCCAGCGAGGGTGTCCCAGAACAATGAATCACGAAGCAAGAGGCAAATATTCTGAGTTTACTTGAGTCTATTTTTTTTAGTTTTCCCTAATTTCCATACTTCTTCTAAAACTCCCCAATTCTTTTAGGCAGAGAGTTTTCTTTTGCTATGTCTTCAAATTTTCAAGATTGAAAATAAAAATATATATTAACCAGTGGGTATAACCCTGCTCTAGATTTGTAAGAATGCACGAGTACCACGTGACATTGGCACCCTTGCCATTAGTAATACCAATTGTGCAACGACAAAACCTAAAAAAGACACATTAAAATCACTGAACTCCTTGAGGTAGTCCTTGGAAAGCTTGTCTTCTTTTCATCCTATTCCACCGCTTCTCCCCCCGGCTGCGTGGGGTGGAGTGGTGAGATAGAAGCCCCAGCTGTTCCTACTGTGAAATCTAAGAGTTCATATAGCTTTCACAGTTATCAAATCACAACCATACCTTCCACCAAGAAGTTCAATCTGGAAATCAAAACAGCGGCTTTTTGTGTCGTGAACCAGAATTTACAATGCCCCGTTGTCCCGAACAACCTGTAGGGATAAACGGTGAACCTTCTTCGGTCGATACCACGAGATTTTGAAGGAATCTGGGGAGGCTTCTCCCCATGACCGCCGAAGCAGTGCTGCTGAGCAAACTTATTTGTAGAAAACCGCTTTTTTTTTGTTTCTTTTTGGCCATCAATCATGACCTCCAAATTCTAAATTTTTTAAAAAATCCAAACCAAATTGTTTTTTTACTGGAGACTGTTTTTTGGATTTTATCGGATTTATTTGAAACCACAGAGCCCTAGTCATAGTCACTGACAAGGTGAGAAGGGCAG
This sequence comes from Ixodes persulcatus, assembly GCA_013358835.2. NCBI lineage: Eukaryota > Metazoa > Arthropoda > Arachnida > Ixodida > Ixodidae > Ixodes > Ixodes persulcatus. The sequence continues at coordinate 307,023 of JABSTQ010011292.1, forward strand.
GAAGGAGCTGTTAGTTGTCCAGCCTCCTGCACGAGCTTCCTGCTTTCGGCAACGCTTCGAAGTCTCGCGCACGTTGGGCGTGCAGCCGGAGCACGGCGGAAGGCATGGAGCGCGTGCTAGAAGCCGGGCATTCCAAGGACGCAGCCCGCCATTCTCACTATGCTATTCACTGACTATAGGACCCTTCCCAGACCTACGGAAGTGCTAAACAGTGGCATTTCTTAAGGCCTTTGACCTCGCTTAGAACAGAGATGGGATTTTTTTCTAGCCGCTTGGGTGCGCGATCGCGCCACTTCTCCCAGTTACTCGCACGACTGCAATGCGTTTATTGAAATAATTTTGGCTTACGACGAACAAGCGCTTGTTTATGGAAAATGGGTTTTTGAAAAGACGAAGAGGAAGAGGTGTTTCACGTAAGCCCCCGCAGGAAGGCGGCCTCGAGGACTAAGTCTAACGACTCTGGAAATTCCTCCAATTTGACCTCGGTGCGAAGTGGCCGACACGGCGAGATTAGGGGGAGGCCTCAACAACCCCGCTGAGCTGCGGTGGGGGGAAGGAACTACCACCCGTGGAAGGCCGTAAGAGAAAAATCATTAATTGATTCGAAACTTGGCAACGATAATGAAGAAACGGAGCAAAAGTTTTACACTAAACTTGTACAACGAAACAAATATAACTGGCACATTACAATAAAGTGCATTTTAGTTGTTAAAAGACAGTGTATATGAACTACAAAAAGTTACATGTAGAATAATTCTAAAGTAGTATAGATTCAGCAACACAGTTTTTTTTTTTTAAAGTAATAATATTAAAAAGAAAACCTTTTAAAATGTGACAACCAGGAAAACATACACTAACAGTACATGGAAAAGTGAAGTACATAATTTATATTCAACAACAGCAAACAAACAACACCACCAATGCCTTGTCCTCGTCCTTTGCGCTTTTTGATTTTCGTGCCCAGGCGAAAATCAGTCCACTTTCAGCTGAATTATGGAACTGGAAATGAGGCAGTCCAGCCGGATTCCAGCTGGGTCCAGCTGGAATCCAGCTGGACTGCCTCATTTCCAGTTCCATAATCCAGCTGGAAGTGGACTGATTTTTGCCTGGGTGACCCCTTACCAAGGCAAACATTTGTTTTGGACAAGTTCCAATTAGTAAACAGCTAGCAGATTCCACCCCGATGGTAGTCAGACAGGAAAGGTGTCATCTAATATTTCACTGAATTATCAGTACAAAAATTTAAGCATTTCTAGATCGTATCTGATAAACTCGTAGACGCACAGAATGGGCTGCGAATGAGCTGGGCACAAGCTGTGTTTGTGTGATAACACAATGTCACGTAACATGCTAAGGTCAAGGTCATATAAACAATAGAGCCCCTATGGGGCTTTATTGCTTATACGATTCTGACTTGTATATCAGTCACACGTAACATGTTGCTTTTCTCATAAAACCCAGCTGTATAACACACTCCGTGTTAATGTTTATGGTTTTCGGCATTCATTTTTACACGATTCAGCACAATTAATTGGAATTTAGTTAACTAAAAATAAATTAATGTTTATCAGTGCCTGCTTGGCACAACTCGAAAAGACACAAATGGTGAAAAAATCATGATAAAGGGTGAAAAAGTGGGCCATGTAAGCACCAAAGCATGCCAGTATAGATTATAGGAAATGTGATCTCTTTCATTTAGCCACTTAGAATTTCAATGCACATCCTTTTAAAGAACCAATGTGATGATAACAATGTACACTTTCTAGTGATGTGCGACTAGTGGATTTTGAGTTTTGAAGCGAATTCGAAGGGAATAGTGGTTTTGGCCGAATATTTTCTAACTGAGTGTCAAATAGTTCTTTAAGCCTTTCACTCCTGTTGCAAAATGCCTAAACAAAAACTCAGCTAAACTTGTGAAGGTTTCTCCCAAACTTGAACTTCTCAATTTATAAGCTCATAGTAATCCAGCTATACTTATGAACCGTGACCTCAAAAAGTCCGATGCTTTGAGATGGCAAGTAAATGACATATTTGACATAAAATTAAACCTGTAGAGATGCCCAGCTATACCTAGTAGTTAAGTGGATTTACAAATCCTGCTATATACAAATATTATTTCCTCAATCTTGAATTGGAAAAACAAAATGATAACAAATGATGAATGCAGGTTGTCAGGGCATCTCTGCCTAACAACTCTTGTATGACAGACACAGTTTAGTCCGGAAAATGCTACTGCAATGTAGATATCAACATTCGCAGTTTCCGCGTCTTTTTACATACACCGGGTGCACGCGCGCACCATCCTGCTTTGAAAGTCGGCATTTCTTCCAAGCACGCAATTGCGTTATTCATACATTTCCAAGTAGTGATCGCAGCGGGTTACCTTGTTGAGTGCGCTTCTTACCAAGCAGCGGACCACTGCGGTGAAGCAACATCCAGGGAGCTTGCTTCCGCTGGTGTTGCTTCTCCGCAGTGCACCCGTGCTCGGTAAGAGGTGCCCTCAGAGGGGCTAATCTGCCGCGATCAACACTTGGAAAAATATGAAAATAGCAGTTCATCTCGAAGCGAACATTGAATAGTGTATTATTCTAACCTACCGTTCGAAATTTCAGATATTCGCGCAACACTACTACTTTCATATAGATACGCTATTGCTATCAGACAAGTACCCTTTTAAAAGACAATATGAGCTGGCACAACCGGGCGCCAGTTGCATGGTGCAGAGTCGCAGGAAGTAACTCTGTGAATGTGCACTGGGTTTCTTCATATCGATGCATTTCTGGCATTTCAGTGATCATAAAAAGGATATTTCATAAATTATATTTTTTATTAGAGAATGTGTGCCTTAGATGAACTACAGCCCCGAAAATATTTCATACGCCAGAACCTCACCACGCGTGACCATGAAAAGAAGAGTGAGAGCAGGAATAAGCTCTCCGATCTTGACTCGCAGTTTTCGCGCAAGAAAAAACCAGATTTCGAGCCGCAAATAATATTTCTAGGTAGTTACGCTCTTGTAAATAGTGTTTCAGTAAAAATCTCAACGAGTACAAAAACATTGTCAGTGTCCCTATAGCAGCGAAGCCGATTATATACACGCTCCCCGCCTTCTTAGATACAGTAAAACCTCGTTGATACGTTTCTCGAGGGACCGCGAAAAAAAAACGTGTCATCCGCGAAAACATAAAAAACGAGAAGGCCCTCAGGGGGCTGAGAGCTCGGCGGGCCTGGCGGTTTTGAACGTAAAAGCCGGGAAAACATAAAAACTGGGAATGTATCAACGAGGTTCTACTGGGCTTCCGTTTGGTATGGTGGGCAAAAATATGAGCCGGCACAACCAAGCACCAGTCAATGGGGTAAAACACCATCGAGGTGCATCCGGCATGCCATGCCGTGAAAAAGACTGCCACAGCTCAACAATAAGGAGTAGTGGTAGCTTGTTCCAACCTCCCTCCTAACGGTTTAAAAAGTATAAAGCGCCAAAAATATTGGGAACCAAGACGGAGTAAAACAACACGAGGCACGCTCGCGAGCGTCACTTACTCAGAAAGAACTCATCCCAACGGCTTGACGTGCCCCACACGTCATTTTTCTGCCGCGGTCTAAACTCCGTTGCGCGGAGTAATATCGCAGGCACCAAACATGGATAAAGTTGAAATAGATGCAAAAGAAAGTCGGTTGGATTCTCAAGCTCAGGCTTTTGCACCGATGCATTCAAGTTTTACTCGAGGGGCATTTATCGACATTTTCGGCGTATACCACAGACTGGAAGCCTTACCTAGGTATATAAAACTTGCTGAAGGATTACTAAGCTCCGCCATTAGAGCACCTCGCTCGGGAGGGTTCTCGTAATAGACGCCTTCAAGAGCTGTCAGCAATTAGTCTAGAAAGCATATTAAGCTTCCACAGGTGAATTCGTCGAGTCGTTACTCCGTGCGGCTCCCTCACGCTCGTCTCACTCCCGAGACGAGCCTAAAAAAAAAAAGACTGCGCGAGTGGCTCGATTGCTGGCCCCACCCTCACCATCGTGGTGGTGCTTCCCGTAAAGCAGTTGCAGCATGACGGCCTGGGTGGCGGACACCACCACGATGCTGCCGTCCTCCCTGCCCACCACCAGGCGCCCTTGCAGGGGCAGGTACACGCTCGCCGTCAGTTTCAGCTCCTGCTGCTCCCCGGGCAGCTCCTGAAGCACGGGCGGCACGCAAGGCACGCACTGAGAGAAAGCACCTCGTCGGGGGGGTGCAGCGAGATCGACAAACTCCCGCATCCATCTAATGCCTTGAAACTACTGAATTTTCCAGACCGTAGCTCGCAACCTGTGCCTGTTTAAAAGTTGCAATTCTATGCAGCACAGACTGTCTACGGGTGTGAGGATCCGTTTTTCGAGATCGTCGATCATGACGAGACGTCGTGCATCTCGCGAACGAGAGGTGGTGCTAACGACAGTTTCCATACTATACAAGCTTCTTTGTGTACTAATATGGCGGGAATATTTCGATGTGCACTGCATTTGCGAATTTTATGTGCAAACTACACACCAAGTCCACACTATCCAAGAAAAAAATTTTTTTTTGGCTATTTCTTTTTTTTTGTGATTGTATATATTAGATGTGAACTAGAGTCTGGAAAATACTACTGTACTATGATGTCTGGGATGTGTCTAGGACCGATGCATTTGCCACGTTTTCTCTAGTGATTCTTCGATATCTGCCCGACGATATTGTAGCTCTGTCATGCCATTGCCCACCCCGATTCCGACGGTGGCGCATCGGTAGAGGTGTGCACAGCAGACGCTCGTTCTGCTGTAGATCGCTCTTTGGATTTACGGTACGAGGAATCGGTACGCCACGATGACCGTGACACTTGCATTCATTCATGCTTTTTGCCAAAACATCTATGAGCAATCACCGGGATTGCGGGATCCGACGGCATGACGCGTAGGCTCCTACGACACAATGTGTTGCCACTTCGAGACCACTTTCGATGCATGGACGGTAGCTGACAAAAGACAAGGCTGCTCAACATATTTTGACAGCAGAACATTGCAGATATGAATAGAGTGTCTACAAGTTCAGAGTTCAGGGCAAAGATAACAAGTGGTAGTAATTGCTGAAGCACTTCCTCACAATGTCTTCCTAGGGTCGTGTTCCAAAAATTACTCAATCTCACTCTAGGGCAAAGGTTCTGTACCTTGGCGTTCGAAAACCTAACCACGTCCAGCGTTGCTCCATCTGTCTTGTCACGTGACATGATCCACCGCAGTAACTCGGATTTATTCGAGTAAGGTTTGGAACACAGCCTAGGACACACCTAACTCTTGTCAAGGCTAATTCATTGCCCATACTGTGGAGCCTGTGACAAAATACTGTTATTAATTGAAAGGGCAAATCGTCACCTGGTCAGCAGTAGAGAAAGAGAGGAGCTGGAATACATAAATAAAGCTCAAAACGCATTATGCCACGAGCACAGTTGCCTCCTTCATGCCAATTCCATTTGGCTTTGTCCCATCTTACTAGTGCATGAATATCAACTGTGATAATTAACACCCATATCTTAAAAAAAGATAATATGTTACGCAGGTCATCTAAAACAATTTGATGTCGAGTTAGTATTTCCTATGCTAAGAAAAATTTAATATATACTACAAGCATTGTCATGTATAATGAAAAATTGCTAATGTGGCACCTAGTAATGAAATGCAGAAAGATGTCGTGTTCCAACAAGCTGTCAAACAATGATTTCACGGACATTAAGGAATATCTATGGTTGAGATGAACTGTCTGTTACTCAACGCCCCCAGGTTCAATGCTGCTTTGTTAGTAGCGTTGCCCAATATTCTTTTAGTCACATAAGATACCTTTGTCTTACCAACTTGAAGAACTGCCCATGTCTGTATCAGTTACAAACTTTGATTGATGCAAATGATGTTGAATAACTCTATCAAGAGCCTACAAGTGTGTATGCATTTGTTGTACTGTCGAGACCGGTTATAACGAAGTCGGTTATAACGAAATAGCGGTTACAGCGAAGCGACCACGATTTCCCATTTACTTTATCACTCTGTTATAACCGAAGTCGGTTATTACGAAATAGCGAATAGAGCGAAGTGATTTCCGATTCTCGTTGACTTCGTTATAACCGGTCTCGACAGTACCAGAAGCACCCACCCTACTTTTGTTACGCAGGTCATCCGTCGAAAAGTTAAGTACAAAATGATCACCATCTTGTCTAGAATCCCTGGTGGAGACGGCTTCATCTCATCCCAGGCTTCCTGCAAGCTCAGGGTCAGGAAAGGTTCCATCCCTGAAAGATTAAACAAAAATATATCTGCAGAGAAGATTGAAACATTCATCACGAAATAAGAAAGAAAACTGCTTCCCTTTGCAACTTGACATGCACTTGAGGCGAGTACTTTTCAATTTCTTGCAAATATTTATAAACAAATTTATACAATCCCATTTATTTGAATATGGGTTGACATACCTTTTCCCCAGAGATGTGTTTAAAATTGGAGGTTGACCTATAACCGTGGTCAAAAGACGTCGATTTAAAATAGAGAGCAAAATTTTTTATCCTATCAAGCTAGCTGAAATGCTTTCCCGTGCAAGCCGCGCCTCCGAGCACGCAGGCACTAAGTGGTGAAGCTTGATGTGCACAAACTGGTGCAAGGCCACGAAGCTTCACACGAATGGCACAACACGAGTGCTATGGTTTGGAGGCACGTGATTATGGAAGTTCGGACGATGCCAGCGCGATCGACCAGCGAGGCTTACCTACAATGACTTGGCACACCGTGAAATAGATGTTGGCACAAACTTCTTGTTTTTCACTTTTTTAAAAATCAGGGCTGACCTAGGTATATGTATTTCAATTTTAAATACTACTATATTTATTTTTTGAACGTTCTCCAATGCAGATGTTGACCTATATTCGAGTAAATATGGCAAGTATATATTTTCAAAGTGGTTCAACAGTCTTATAGTTGTGCGCATGCAACATATAGAACGAAAAGGTAATTCCACAATTTATGATTGCTTTAGGGCACCAAATGCTAAAAAAAGAATATTTTGCCACCCCAATTTGTGTATAATTGGCAAAGCGAATATAATCGGTTTCAGGAATGTGTTCACTTTTAAATTCCAGCAACATCTGAACAAAAATCTTTCATCCTTTCCACTCTCGTGAAGAAGGAAAACCAGCAAAGCTGTACAATGGTGGAAATTAAGTATTTATAAATGTAAGGATTAAGGTGTGATTGGGTAATCGGTTGGACCCGTATTGTCCCCGGTTGTCTTTGTTATACCCCGTCAACCGCCGAAGGCTCATGAACAGGAGTCGAGGCGCCACTAGTCGTTCCTCCACCACGTTCAACCTCGGTAGGTGCTCCGGTACGGGTGGGTACTTGTAGCCGTTCACAGTTGTGAACCGGGGCACCGCACCTTTGAGCAGGTAATCTCGGCACATTCTGCACGCCGGTTCTCTGTAGACAACGCGCACGTGCCCGTTTCTCGATTCTTCTCGTCCGACACGCCGCCGATCGTGGATAAGTCTCCGGCGAACCAGAGTCGGTAGCACACGGCGCACGTGACGCCAAACGGGTTCTCCACAAACACCCTCTGGAACCTCGCCGTCGCACCCTGGAACTGTTCAGCCGGCGTGGAGTGCTGTCGTCGTTGGGCCTCGCGTTTGCGCTTGGCCTCAGTGGCTCGCCGGCGCCGTTTACATCGCTGGTTCTGTTCTCGGCGGGCGGCTTTCCAAACGAGCGATGTGCTCTTCTTTCGCAAGGAAGTCTGAAGCAATGGACGCAGTGGAAGTCGAGGCGACAGCGGCTTCACGTCGATTGCGGACCCATTCGCGCTGCTGCGTACGTCGCCGCTCTTTCCGCACCCAGTCTTCTTTCCCCGAAAGGGCACGTGCACGGCCCATCCTGAGTCTAAACCGAACTCGATAAGAGTGTAGGAAACCGCGCGCAAAACAGACGAGGACGAAGAAACACACATGTTTCTTCTTCGTCCTCGTCTGTTCTTTGCACTGTTTCCTACGATGAATTCCCACCAACGCGCCCAACTATCCATTCTTCTATGATAGCTAGAAAGGATGCCGCCATCTACGAGCGACGGCGGCAACCAGACTGGCTGTGTGCTTGCCGCCGTCGCTTATAGATGGCGGTAGCTGTCCAGAGGTTTGTGGAGGTTTGTGTCGACAAGGTTTTGGTACCGGACACGATCCTGGGAAACTTAGCCCTTAACAGCTCCGCTGTAAAAACTTTCAGCCTTTTCATTCTGGTAAAGAAGGAAGAGCAGCGAAGCTGTACTATGGTGGGATGACCTCAAGGACAACTTCTTGGACGACCTCAAGGACGATGCCTAGAGGACGATGGCTAGGACGACCTCAAGGATGACGTCTAGGATAACCTGAAGGATGACTTCTACGACGACCTAGAGGACGCCGCCTACAGGGCGACGCCTAGGATGATATCAGGGACGACGTCTACGACGACCTCAAGGACGACCTCAAAGACGACTTCTAGGATGACCTCGAGGACGTCTAGGACGACCTCAAGGACGATTTCTAGGAAGACCTTGAGAACAACCTTGAGGATGACCTCCAGGACGACCTCAGGGACGACGTCTAGGACGACCTCAACGATGACGTCTAGAACGACCTCAAGGACGACCTCTAGGATGACCTCGAGGACGACTTCTAGGACGACGCCTAGAGAAAACCAGAGTGGAAAGGCTGGAAAGGTTGTTACCATCTATGAGCGACGGTGGCAACCAGACGACCGGCAAGCCGGTCGTATGGTTGCCGCCATCGCTTATAGATGGCGATAGCTGTCCAGAGTTTTGTGTCGAGATTTATTTGTCCACGGACACGAAACTGGGGAAACTAGCCCTAACAGCTCCGCTGTGAAAGTTGAGAATTCTACACCACTTTTTTTTTTGTGTGCTTCCATCTGCAGCACACTTCCCCCAGTCCCCCCACAGTAACTTCTCTCTCCTAGAGCAGTTCTGTAACTGCTCAAACTCGTACAAACTCGCAATACAGATCTTCCTCCGGAATCTGCGTTACAGATTTCGCGACCGTTTTCAGGTAACGTTTTCTTTGCCGCGTACCGTCGCGCTTCCTTTGAGGATCCCGACCCCGGTAAACGTTCTGCACTAAAGAGAGAAGCAAACCGGCCGGGAGCCGGCTCCCTCACTGGCCACGGTTCCGGACTCCTGGCGCATCCTGCCCACGTCCGAGGCGGCCACGTCCAGCACGTTCCAGAGGGTCACCCGGCCGCTTGAGTCCCCCCGCAAGAGCACCCTGTGGAGGCCGCTCCGGGGGCCCAGGAAGTAGCCCATGGCCGGAGGGCACAGCAGCCGCTGCGTGCAGATGGGCGGCCCCCCACCTCAGCACCCGCCGGCCCGCCCGACGGGGGCTAGAGTAGCCGACAGGACGAGAACGACAGAGCGTCTCGTTCTCGACCCGTTGTCCTCTCGTCCTCGAAGGATGCGAAATATCGAAGCGTCGTCGAACGTAGGAAGCTCGTGCCGGGGGCAGGATGACTCTAGCTCCTCCCTGTCGTTCTGACTAGAGATGGGCCAAACTTTTGCCGAATTGAAACTTCGGCGCCAAATCTTGGAATTAGGCAATGCCATATTTTCGCCGAACTTTTCTAAAGATTTGGCAAAGATTTGGCAAAAATACATTGTTGCCAGACCTAAACGTCAATATATTGTTTTGTTTTAATACATATTGACACAGTTATTACTAAAAAAAGTGATATTCTACAAGATAATTGTATCAGTGTCATTTTTCTGTGTTTACTGGTAATTTTAAAGTGAATTTTTGCAGAAGTGGTGTGACAACGGGGTTTGGGAGTGGGGGGGGGTGCATGCATCACATAACGATTGCTGCACCCTACGCCGGTACAAAGATATTTTAGAATAGTTAGAATAGAAGGATTTCGTGGGTTCTGGAGTGCATTCTTTTGCTGCATAACTGTGAGCTGCAGTGTGCTGACACACTCGGCCTAAACAAAATTAATGTATAAAATCTGCATCTCTTCCTTTTAGCTACTCTGGTCTGGATAAGCGCAGTGCTTCTGTCAACTGCTCACCTTTTTCGTCGGACAAAAACACACCCCCAAAAACCCTGCACGGATGCTCGGTGTCGAAACGTCATTTGCTGTCATTGACTTCAGCCAAGTGTGTCTCCACTCATTTTTCGCATTGTGGCAGAAATAAAACATCAGCATTTGTGGCTTTCAAAAATGCACGTTCTTAATTCAAAATATCTGGCTCTTGACCGTTAGCTGAAGTGACAGAAGTCAGGTAATCATTCTGTTCTATGTCCTATGGACTCCCTTGTGACTTTTCAGCGGCGCATGAAATACTGCAAGTGGCCTTTTTCTTTTCATTTTGGTACGTCTGAGCTTCTAATGTAGCAAGTTCCCTGTTCCATTCTAGCGAGCCTAACTGAGCGATTATCCATTGCTAAGAAATAATCCTGTGTTACTAGCTTTTGCTACGGCACCGAATGCATCATGCACACATGACCATCAATTTGCACTAATGCTGATATCTTGTTCCTGCCACAATATAAAAATGAGCGGAAAGCAAACAAACAATGTTGATGCTTGACACAACCGACACGCTCGACTGAAGTCAATGACAGCGGATTACATTTTGACACCAAGCGTCTGGGCAGTGGTTTGGGGGGGATGTCTGATGAAAAAGGTATACACAAAAAAGGATGTCGGTTCCTTGTTTTAGCAATATAAAAAGCTAATTCTGAACATTCGGTGGCCATCAAATTCAAATTTAAGCAGAATATCTAGCATTCGGCACTACTATTCCACTTCAATTTGATGAAAGCTAAAGTTTCATATTTGCATGTGCACCCTATTAATTAGCAAAAGCCTAGAAACCATCTCAATGTCTTTTTGAGTCAGAAGCCTGCCGTAATACCCCAAGAGATAGCCCACCTGAAATCGACAGCAAATCGGATGAAAATCAGCGGTAAACTAACTTACAATGTGCCATAAAAAAAAGAAAGCATTGAAAAAATTTGTTTTAGATTTTGTGACCCTCGGAACTTGTGATCGCAGGGAGGGGCGATCAACCAAAGACGATTGTCCTTCCCAGCCAGCAATGTTGGCTTATCTCCCGCTGTGGTTAAGTAACATCGTTTTTGCCGAGGTCACTATTGGCCAGGGCCCTGCAATTACTAGAAGTGGGCTATCTTTCGGTGTTTCAGAAAAAATAGCAAATCATGCAAATCGGGAATGGGGCATCTTAGGATATTACGGTAGTACTTCAATGAGCTTCTAAAGTTGGTACCCTGCTGGAGAGGCCTGTGCTTTCATCACCATCAAAAAGCTAGGCTGATTCACAGGTACATGCTCCAGTTGCCATACAAAACGTTATCAGATGGCATGAATCATCCATTCAAAGATTTATCGCAGACTTATCGCAACACCTTACCATTTCCGCTGGTACAGCAGTCTGTCAAAAGATTAAAATGGCTTCCGCAAAGCCCACGAATAGACTTTTTGCTAAATTACCCAAGCGCCAGGGAGCATGCGCGAGTGTAGTTACACGCAGCAGTACAACTGTTCTAAAGCAAAAACTCCAAACCAATGCCACTCTGCATGTGCTTTCAATGCCTTTTTTGGGTTACTTACAATCTTTTATATGGATAAGGAGATTGCGTGCAGTGTGTATCTACATTCCCAGCATTCTTCTTAATGCTCGAGTAGTTTGGCAAGAGGTCCATTGTTTGAGCTCCTCCACTAAACTCAGAGACCACAAAAACTGGGTATACTGTACTTCGTTCCACCTTACGACGGACCGCAAAGTATGTTATGAGCCATGAAATCAAGTCCAACGGCATGCAAGTGTCACGTGTCCTTCGAGAGAAACGCAGCGACACGCCGGATCTTAGTCACGTAATCAGTTCATGGTGCTGGATTGGCTGGAATGGCTCATGGCATCCATTGAGGTCCATTGCAAGGTTTAACAAAATATAGACCGCTCGAAGGGGAAAAAAAAACAAGAAAAACTTACCTCGGTATTCTTGGCGGCAAGCACACAAAAGAGAAATGGGTTATCCTTGTTTTCGGCTCCGCTTCGGTACTCCTTGCTCTCTGCAATGGCGCTGGGGTGACAGAAGGCACACAAACAATTTTCTCAGCGAGTGTTCTACTAGACCTGTTGCCATCTAGTACATTCCGAGAAGCCCCAAAAATTACACAAATTAATCTGCAACATGCTGCGCGATGGTTTCGCAAAAGACTCGACCGAGCCGCAAACGTAAAAACGCAACTCTGACTTCTCGCATATTATCTGACCGCAATAATGATACGGATGGCCAAACGAGAAAGGCATCCTCAAATGCACGTGAGCCCAAAGAATGATTTGGTCGAACAACACACAAAACACAAAATGGCAAGGAAAACCTCCAGTTAAGACATGCGTGCGTTCCAGGCCGAGAGAGACAGCCCCGCCGATCCCGAGGCCAACTTAGCCGCCAAGTTCGAGACCTTCCGAAAGGCTCGTCTATGCGCTCAAGGTCGCAAGCATTGTGCCCACTAAAAGGAAAAGCAAACATGCTCCACAGGCATACAGAGACTTCCTTGGAATGGCTAGTGCGGAGAGGTCGGTGCAGGCAAAGCTCCGCACGGTAGGGAGAAACGAGCACGGCCCGGCAGACAGAGGGTGCTGACACCGAACGACGGAAGAATCTGAAGCAGGAACGCTGCGCGGGGCATGCTCTTGGCAGGTAGGCACAGGCAAAAGCGGCTCTGCAACACGTATACCAACCTAATTGCTTTTCCCTTCAGTTTGCTGCCCAGGAAAGAAAATGAACAGGGTTTGATTTTAACATTTCCTCGTTGCGAGGATCCTCGAGTAGAGCCTTAAAAAGACATTTAACTCCCAATCGTGATTTTGGCACCCTCATAGTTTACAACAAAGTGAAAAAGGTAGGATGCAGAGCATGTCACAGTTAGCAGAAACAAGTGAACTCTAGTTTTTGCTACATCACAAAACAAAAAAAAAGAGAAAAGAATGCTTTTTTTTTTAGATTTAGGTCTTAGAGTGCTTTACTAAGTGAAGGTGCATAAAAGGAAATGCTTAGGGCTGGAGGCTTACGTTCTGGAGCTGCAACAGTCAACAATATGAGAGAAATGAAAAACCGAAACCGCTGCACAGATTGTCATTGAAATGTAATAGTATTTCGCAGAGTCTTCTACTGTGTAAAACGTTTCTCTATTAAATGCTTAGGAACGTCTATAAATGCTTAGGAACGTCTTGTCAACGTCTATGAAGTCTTCCATTACGATTCAAATTAATTCAGCTATTTCTCTGATCTAATTGTCTATTTGCCGCAACCGACGAACGACTTTTGTTGTAGCAATAATGAAACTAAAATGTTTCTTTCTTACTATATCGATAGAAACATATGTATATAAACGTAATAGGACCCTCGGTAACTGCATTTGTTGTTCAGAGGCTAATATATCATATTTGTTGGGCGCGTTACCCCTTTACGTATAACTAAAGTAGGCATGTAACCGACGCGTGCCGCCTGCTTCGTCGGTTTTGAACCGAAGGACAGACATGAAAGCACGTAAGGTTTGCTCAGAACTGCTATTGCAATAGTAGATCTTTCCGTAAATACACAATGCCACCCTGTCTGCTCGGTGCATTGTGACGTTGCAACCTACAGCATGTGAGATTATCCAAGAACTGAAGACGAAGCTGACGTCAGTTTAACATTAACATCTTGTGATTTCAGAAAGCAAAGAAGGCAGAAGGAAAGCAGAACAGAGTATGCAATGATCTCCTTTTGCGTTGCTCTATTTTTTGAGCGTTCCGAGCTCCTAACAATCAAAGAGAATGAATCGTGCTGCTTCCAGGGTATACCGCAAACAACTTAACTTTGCGAGTAACCCAATTTTGCCGAATTTCCCTAACACGAAAACTATTACGAAAAATCAATCTCGCAAACATATCGCTCGACAATAACGAACACATAGTGTATGTCGCTTCGAATCGCAAAATCTCTGTGGCCGTAAAATATTCTCTGAACCCATGCTTTCTAAAACTCGTAAAATACAGAGCCTGCAACGACAAATTCGCTACAAGTACCGAGCGATCGAGTCGGCCCGGTCGTACGTCAGAACGACCTCACAATTCCCCTTGCCGCAAGGTCTCCAGGGATTTTACGGAAAGGCCCATTAAAATGCTTCAGAGCAATGACTCCCGACGACCTCGCGAAATCGGGAGAAACCACATTTCTCTTTTCGACGCCGGCGGTGCGGGAGGGGTGCACTCACTGTGCGGGCAGCTGGTAGAGGTAGCCCCTGCCGTGGTCGCTCCACACGCACACCCGGTCAGCCGAGATGAAGTCCCCGCCCATCCAGCGCTCCCCGGGCCGGCTGTCCATCGTGCACAGCAGCACGAAGTCGTTGGCGTCGTATATCTGGGCACACGTCCGACACGTCTATCTCTCCGCTCCTCCCCGAGAAAAAAGTTTTTTAAGTAGGTAACCGGATAGGACAAGTTAAAAAAAGTCATGGAGGTAGGAAGCTTCTGGTGGAAACATGAGGCCACCAGACGTGAAGCCAGAAGTGTGGAGGGACACGCCCCTAAGGATGACCAAAACCAAGAGACGCTTCTGGACGAAAAGGAGAGCTGACTCGGAGCCAACAGCTGCATTGGTTACCCTCGGATTTTCGTTTAAGCGTGGTGCAACGGTAGTGATTGGCACGATGAGACTGTTTAATGTTCGGTTAGAAAACATTCGGTCGAAGCAAATATTCGCTTTGAATTTGCTTTGGACTCAAAATCTACCGTTCGCACGAACCTGTACTTGCAAACAACTTTCTGTAGCATTTCAAAAGAAGCGAGGAGCATGCTCGCGCAGCTTTTCAGTGCTCCAGGAGTGCCCGTGCATCTTTGAGCACACACAGAAAGTTGCCTGCGAGGATAATAACCAAAATGCAAAGTATGAGAGTAATTATTAGTGATGGGCCGAACTTTTGCCGAATCGAAAGTTCAGCCGAACTTTCGCCGAACTTTTCTAAAGATTCGGCAAAGATTCGGCAAAAATACATTGTTTCCAGACTTAACGTTGATATTTCGTTTTTTCTGGCGGAAAAGGGTTTTATGTTCCTTGCTTCTCAACTTATATGCAACAGCTAATGCATATTGACATAGTTATTGCTAAATAAGGTGATATTCTACAAGATAATTGTATCGGTGTCGTTTTTGTGTGTTTACTGGCAACTTTAGTGACTCCTTGCAGAAGGGGCGTGACAACGAGGTTGGGTAGAAGCGAGCGTGGCGAATCACGCTACAAGAGTTTCGGTTTTGAGGCATCATCAGCGCAAGCCTGCATGTGTGTGTGTACATTGTTCAAATGAAGGCAATAACGCTGCGTTCTTGTTTTCTCTGGAAGTCACCGTTTTGTGCGCTAAAACGAATACAACGGTTGCTGAGCCTTCATCAGAAGAGATGATAATAACATTGTAAATGTGCATATTTTTCGATTTGAGTCACTTGACGTCAGCTTTGCATGAAAGTGTGCGTCCCATATTCGTAACGTCTCGTTTTTAACCTTTAAAATGCCAATTTCTGGTGTTAGGACACACACAAACATTTCGGAAGATAGGGAGAGTTAGGAATGTCAAATGTGCAACGTCGAGCATTATAGTTCTGTTTAGTTTTATGCAGGTACATGAAAATCGCAAAATAACAATAATTGAAAAAGCAATATTATTTTGTTTTGAAACACACTACTCCTGAGCCGAAAACAGAATTGTTATAATTGCGAGGAGTGCTTTAAAGTAATTGTCGGCCAATGCTTTAATGTTTCAGAATGCACCGCATCATCTGTCACTTGCGCAGTGGACTGCGTAAATTATTGGTCCATCGTCTATTCTTGAGGCAGAAAATATTGAAGAGAACCACACTCGCTCACAAACGCACAGTTACCGTGTTGCCTACTCCACACCGCGCCGTAACCGCTGGTTGTTCTACACTCCACGATGGTAACCGCACGACTGCACGGCGTCCATTTGCAATCCATGGCTCCGTCGCGTTCTCGCGCGTGCGCAGACATTTTCCGAATTTTTGCCGAATCTTTGCCGAACTTTCCTTCAAAAGTTTGGCATCTGCTGAACTTTGCCGAATCTGAAGTTCAGCAGATTCGGTCCATCACTAGTAATTATCATACTGTATATATAGCCAAGATGCGGGCTTTGTAACACCTATCCAACTACAGGACAAAATCGGCGGTGCTGAAGCAAGACATGGAGATGCAACCGTAACGGGCGAGGAAGCGGCCTAGGGGTCTGAGGAGCACTCACATGCCAGTACTTGGCAGTGACCACGAGGATGGTCCTCTGGTTGTAGGCACAACAGGTCAGCCGCAACGCGTTCAGGCACCGGATCGGCTTCGACTCGCACTCGTAAAGAGCTTCTCCGGACTGCAGGTAAGGGGTGGGCAAAGTAAAAAACAAAGCCCAGTGGAATTCGCGGACAGTGTAGAAAGAAAGAATATGACGGGCACAAATAAATTTAACCGAGCTCAAATAACGCTTTCTGCAGTTTCACAATTGTATGGCTACCCGACTGCCCGATTGTGTATTGGTAGAAAAAGGAGAAGAGTGCTCGTTATGCAAAGGAAGCCCGTGATTTTAGCTCGCTGTTGATCGTGGTCTGTCCCATATCAAAAGCTCTGTTCACATGGCGAGCACCCATCTTCCTCCAACCATGATACAATCTTACGGTGGTGTGCAATCATTCAACTGTGTAAATGCAGAGAATGTGTCAAAATTCATTAGACCTTTAGCCAAATTACCCAAGCATCAAGGAGAATGCTGGGAATATAAATATATGCTCAGCACGTGCTCGCCTTTTCCATACAAGAGATTCAAAGTACAGTGTTGATGAATGCACATGCAAAGTGCCATTAGCTTTAGGATTTTGTTTTACAACAGTCACTGCTGCCGATGCCTGCACACACAGTACGTGTAACTGCACTTGTGTGCAATCCTTGGTGCTTGCGTAATTTAGCAAGAGGTTTATTATTATTATTTCGTAACCTAAGAATGTGCAATTTCATCTACATTTGGCCGAAACATTATATTGAATTGTATTTGCTTACACTAGTAGGATTAAAAAAACTATTTCCGTACAATTTGTATCGAGATGCAACTCTATTTTGGGGGGACACTACCCAGAGAAAAAACAATTCTACAAAAAACATTGATTTTGAAAAATTACATATTTACGTACATCAATCTACATCCAGAGAGTATTCCCAGAAATATTTACTAGTTTACACTGCATAGTTAATTTTTTATAAATTATTTTCTGTCCACCGAAGCTAAAGAAAAGGTAGGGTTTGGAGCACTTTGAACACATTTTTCTCCGTTCCACTTTTTGGTATAAATTCCATTTTAGTCAATCTATCGTTTGATAATGGCAATACAGGGAAGGCTCGTTCTTCACTTTTCCTGACTAAAATTTAATAAGGAATGCGCCTATGGAGTTTGTTTGTCACTTTACGGATGTCTTTTATAAAAAATGTTGACATTTTGTCGGAGACACAGAAGACCAAAAAGTTGACCAATTTTGCAGAGGAGAAAATTGATAGAAATCAATGACTTTTTACAAAAAAACTTTCCATAGGCGCACATCCTAGGCATTCTGCTACATATCTAGCGAATAAAAATCTTGAATATTGCGATAGTTTTCCGACGATAGATTAACTAAACAATGTAGGGGTGTTGCTGATAGAAGCTGCCCTAATTTCCTTCCCACTTAACCGACAGACCTGAAAGTTTGTCATGCACCCTCTAGCATGACCACCAGCCTACCCTGTAAATTTCATTAATTTTAAGCCAAGGGTTCAAAAGTTGACCCTCCCAGGGGGTGTATCCCCTTAACTCAAATGGGAGCCAAAACAGTGGCATTTGCACACCTTTACTTAATAGATGTGGAAGCTCCCATATAGCACACCATATGTGGAAAGTAAATTTGATTTCTAAGATCTCATCAGCGTGAACACAATACAAACTAACCGGGTGCCACGCACACAGAGTAGGTGCAGCCAAGCCTGGGTAGAGGGAAGGGGTTGCACATACCTTGAGATCTTCAGGTGACAGCATCCACACCTTGGTTAGGCCAGAGGATGAGAGAGCAACAATGATGTCTTCTGCACAGGGTTAAGCAAAGAAAGAATGCTCCGCGTTATTGCGAGAAAAAAAAGAGAAGCCTAATGTACACGATCACATTCTACTTCGTCTTTGCCACCTACTCATGCCGTTTTATGAGTGCTTCTAATCTTATTTGGCAGTGTCAAACGAAATTTCGAGTTTTCCGAGTTGTGCCAGTCCTTCTTCATCGCAAAAAAAGGTAGGAGGGAAGAATGAAAAACCATAGATTCCAGCTCGAAGCCTTTGTGCATTCCGCATATGCTTAGAAGAACAGGAAATGAAAGGCTTATGTGTTCACGTAGACAACTGCAATGCCATTTTCTTTTTTTCGTCCATCGTGAAATCTACTTCAAGAGGTGAAGAGGAAACAGGGGTCCTTCAATGACATTACAGACCTCAAAAAAGGACACCCTGCCAAAGTACACCGCAGCGATTTTTAGGCTAATATTGATCCTTCCAAGACAAACGAAGACAGGCAAAACAATAATTCTGTGCAGCGGTTTTCATTCACTTCTACAGTAGCCTTGCGATAAATCAAACTCTGATACTTCATACTTCTGGTTAATCCAAACAAATTTTTAAATTTTGGTTGTCCCGCTATGTTTTCAATCTATTTATAAGCCGCTTAATTTGAACGGCATTTTTGTGTAATTTATACTTTTTGTTCTCGCGATTCCTTTGAGCGCCTTCTTGCTGAGCACCGGTGCACTGCGGAGAAGCAACACCCGCGGAGCTCGCTTTTGCGGGTGTTGCTTCTTCGCAGTGCACCGATGTTTGGTAAGAAACATGCTCAACGGGGCTAAAGCAGAGGGCACACGAGCGATGAAAACGGGCGCCATGCCAGGATTTTGTTTCGGGGGGGCCCGCCCCTGACAAATTGCTGTATGAGGGGGAGGGGGGAGAGGAGGCCCTAGCAAAATGGAAGTGTTTGGGGGGGGGGGGGGGGGGCCGGGTCCCATGGTCCCGGGCCCCAGAAGCTTCCCACCTCCGTGTTGACATGCAACCGAAAACTCGGTTACGCAACCCTTTCGCCGCAATGAGCCTCCGTCGGATCGAGGGGGAGCTCGGTGCTCAGGCGGAACACATGCTGGCGGAGCACGCGACGTGGCAACGAGCAATCGCCGGAGGCAGAGCTCCCATCGCACCTTGAACCCAATGCCAACTATAGAGGGGTGCAGTGTGGTGCATACCGCTCCGCTTGGGGGTCCGGATGACGTGCATGGCGCTGATCCAGTCCGAGGTGGCCCTCGACACCAGCGAAAAGGCCACCGTCAGGGTCATGGTGTCCAAGACCACCACGTCCGCATAGTAGCCGTTGCAGAACAGATGAGACACATCCCCTCCACACAGCATGTGCGACTGCGGAGAACGGGTAGAATGATTTCCTGTCATTCCGGCACGTTCGTGCGGGTCGTCGGAAGAGACCACGAGCCAACTTTCGTTAGTCTGAGACGGGGTAAGGACGGCAGTTCTCATCCTGTCGGCGACCGTAGTCCGTCGATTCGCCCTGTAGATGAGACCTTAGAGGGGCCCTAAGATGGATTTTAAGATTGTCTTTTTATGGCATAAGCTCAATCTATGGCTCCATTTGACGAGCTAGGCTCTTCTAAAACGGTTCAGGGGTTCATACAGATACCTCCGTTCCCTCGAGAAAGCGTCCATAATGCGAGTCATCCGTGATAACGAGACAAGGAAGGCACGGATTCAGCCAGTTTGTCCTTGAAAATGTCGCCAATATAGCGGGGTATCTATAATAATGGGGTCTACGTTAAGGACACGTGACTGTAACAATCTATAAACTAATATATTAATCACCCCATTTTGAAAAGAAAAAAAAAGAGCAAATATTAATTTTTTTATTGGCCAATACAGTCAGGGTTCGTACAGGATTCAAAGATAGATATTCAAGGATATTCAAGGAATTTCAAGGGCTTGTGGGAGTATTTTCAAGGACCTAACTCAATGCTGCACGTAGAAGCTTTCAATAAAACATCGTTGCCAAAAGATTGCAAATATCAATTTTATTGCATTAAGCAAAAAAAAAAAATATCTTACAAACTTGTGTCCATTGCACGAAGCCGAAATAAAAATAATTTCCAAAACCTCTTGCGGTAACTTCGGGGGACCTCCAGCAGCTTTTCCTCTTTTAGGGGCGAAGCTCCTTAGGGGCTAGCCATGTCCGTCCGCCGTCCGCCGTAGGCCCGGCGTCGGGTGCTCCTGCTTCTGCTCGTGAGATCACGTGCTCACGAGCACGTGAGCACATGCTCACGTGCTCGTGTAGGGCAAAAAAAAATTGGAAAAAAAAAGATGAAAAAAATTATGAAAAAAGAAAAAGAAGAAAAAAAAGAGTAGGGGGTTCTGAGATACCATCTTATCTGTCTGCTGAAAAAAAGGAAAAGAAAACCACACATTCTCCTGACATGAATGAAAAGGCTCAAAGAAAAAGAAGAAAAAAAAGAGTAGGGGGTTCTGAGATGCCATCCCATCTGTCTGCTTAAAAAAAGAAAAAGAAGAAAACCACACATTCTCCTACTGACATGAATGAAAAGGCTCGGCATGCTGCGGCTCGGCGTCTACGCAGACAAGCACCACCAGAGCTTCGCCCCAAGCAACATCATTCACCACGTGGAGATGCGGTCAATTTTTTTTTGCTGGCTGATGCTAAGCAGCTCCTCGCCCTTGCTTTTGCAGTTTTCCTAAGACTATTTGATTTGACAATGTAAATAGTCGTTCGAAGACTCGTCAAGAAGCACCCCGTAGTGCTCACAGTGTTCGATTTCCCGCTGCAAGGCCATTAGAAAGAAAGGTCTCGGTCTATGACACGTCACATAGGGGCATTTATCTGCAAGAAAACGCTTTTACCACCTCATTGTCTGGGAACATTTGTTGGAACAACCTGCACGATTGTAACGATGACCGGTAGGAACAGCGGCATGTGACGACCTTCAGAGTCCACAACACTTCGGCATTTGTCAGCAACTCGTGCGTCTTGCAAGCCGCGTTAAGGTTTGGCAACTGCGGTGGAGGCGGGACAGTGGATTGTTCACTCGTGTCCGGAGCCAGGTAATTTTGCACCGAGCTCTTGGCTGCGATCTTCATGAATGCCGGCATGTTTCGCGCCCCTCATATGGTTCTTCAATGCCGACTCGCCCAAGGCGGCGACAGCGAAGGTTTTTCCACACGGCTTGCATTTACACGATGCTGATTTGTCGTATCTGGCGCCACCCAGTCCTTATACTCATCACTGCAAAGCCACGCACCTTGAAACCTGCTTTTGCCGGGCATTTTCCTACGACCGACGACGAAACACGAGGCTAATGGCGTAAACAGTGCGCAAAGCATTCCCGGATCAGATTAGATTCGGATTCGGATCTGCTCCAATGTAGCCAACCATCCAATGAAAATCGGCTAAACCTGAACGAATTGAGATAACTTAGACCGAAACCAATAAGCATAACATAAGTGTGCAATATATACCCGCATTTGTTATTATAAATAGCCATTCACAGATTTCCAAGGTCTAGCCAGAATATCGAGGGCTTTCAAGGGCCCTGCAAGCCAAATTTTCAAATTCAAGGGTTTTCAAGGTCTAGAAAAAAATCTAGGATTTTCAAGGGCCTTGAAAACCCAATTTTTGAATTCAAGGGTTTTCAAGGGTTTCAAGGACCTGTGCGCACCCTGACAGTGTGCAACATAATTTTTCATAAAATACCAAACATGCACTTATGTCACTACAAGCACCGAATCACTTTTTTTTTTATCATGATGTAGAAAACCCGAGACTGTGGTAAAAGCAGGGAAACTTGGTCGAAGAAGAAAGACAGGGGAAAAGAATGTCTCAAACTCAGCTACTGCATTTAGTTCCTCAATGTCTTATATACCCACAACCTAACCACTGACCACCGACGTCACAAGGTCAACCTTTGTTATCTATACAATTCTACCCACACTGGTCTTCACTTCGACCGTAAACGGTGACCTCAATCCCAAACTGAAAGCTTAGGACCTTGAACAAAACAAACACAACAAAACACACGGACCCACTTCCTTTCCAGCCGGAGTCTGGAAAGGCTGTGCTTTATCTAAACGAAAACTGATATGACTTCCAACTGAACCCCTGCCCGCAAAATGACTAATTGCACATTCACTTACAACTATTAAAAAAAAAAAGAAAAAAAAACTTTACATTTTAAGAAACTCCTTGGAACTACTTCCGAGTTGCATCGAAGCATGGCTGATACAATTACCGATGGATTTGATACAAACTGTCTCTCTTATGAGCCTCTTAAGGCCGGTTCAGACACTTGCGTTTGAGTGCGTTTGACTGCGTTGCGTCGAGAACCGAAAGCGAGTCAACGGAACATCTGTGCTTTGTATGAAGCGTGGGATCCAATCCAAGGAATCATCTTGGCACGCGATATAAGCAGCTAGAATGTCCTGGTTTCTCGCAGCCGCAACGCAGTCAAACGCAGTCAAACGCAACTGTCTGAACCAGGCTTTAGTGTTGTTGCGTTTTCTGTGCACAATGTCAGTTTGCGACCAATGTGCCGTACAATCGTTACACTCACTAATGTGTTTAGCAATCTCTGAATTAGGTGCGTTTATTTTTACATTTCTTTTGTGCTCTACCAATCTATCATTTACACACCTTGCCGTTTGTCCCACATACTTGAAACCGCATTCCAATGGTATTTCATAGACCACCCATTCCTTGCAATCAACCGACTTATCACGGTGCGCTTTCTGACACACTTTCTGACTCGTCTGAAACGGTGTCATACGGTTCAGTTTAAAGTCGAACTTAAACGCTACATCTATCCCAAATTTCTTCGCGCATGCTTTAAGGAGGAGTGAAAGAACACCAAGTTCGGGGCACGTGACGGACGGATCTAAATGTAGCATTGCTAATCCTTGCAATGTGGGCATCTCAGACAGAGCAGAGCAGATGTTAAGCAAAGGCCCGAAGTTTTGCTTGAATGTTAAACCTTCGAGGTTGGATGTTTTTTCCTCGATTCAGGACATTTCGAAGGTGATCAATTTTGACGAGAGAGTAGCATTTGTGGATCAGGCTGTTGATAGAATGGAATGTCTTCTAGATAAGTCTTATCCAGCAGAACGAAGGAATTTCCGAGGCGTGGTTTCAGTTAAGAAAGAATTGGAAAGAGGTTCGCTTAAAATGCTGCAGACAGATAAATCCGGCAAGTTTGCTATCCTTCCGTCGACGATGTTCGAAAGAAAATCGCCTGATGCTTTGAGCTCTCTTTTTGTTGAATGGAGGGGAAATATCGGCAAATTGAAAAAAAGTGTTGTAACGGTTTTAAAGGTAGATGGGTTAGACGCACTGGCAAAAAAGGTTACGAGTCAAGCAGGAATAACGTTAAGTGTAAAGTTTTTAGGGGCGAAGCTCCTTAGGGGCTAGCCATGTCCGTCCACCGTCCGCCGTAGGCCCGGCGTCGGGTGCTCGTGCCTCTGCTCGTGAGATCACGTGCTCGTGTAGGGCAAAAAAAAATATTGTAAAAAAAAAAAGATGAAAAAAATTATGAAAAAAGAAAAAGAAGAAAAAATAGAGTAGGGGGTTTCGAGATGCCATCCCATCTGTCTGCCTAAAAAAAGAAAAAGAAGAAAACCACACATTCTCCTACTGACATGAATGAAAAGGCTCGGCATGCTGCGGCTCGGCGTCTACGCAGACAAGCACCACCAGAGCTTCGCCCCAAGCAACATCATTTTTCTAAAAGATTACAAAGCAGACATGCCCTTTCGTGTAGTGGTGAACAAGAATGGAAAGTGGCAGCACACCATCTCGCGATTTATTCAACAAGGGTTGAATCTTGTGCAGCTTGAAAAAAGTCTGCCCCTTGAGAATTCGAATGAATTGATCAGTATCCTAAAAGGAATGTATGGAAAGAGCTGTTCGGTAGTCTCCATGGACATAGAGGACTTCTATTATTTGCTAGAGAAGGCACGTCTAATGCAGAGGGTTCGTGAGGCTTTGGAATTAAATTTGGTTCATTTTCAATCCAACTTAGGAATAACGGTGGATAGTTTTGTGTCAATTCTGGATCTGTATCTCCAGGCAACTGTAGTCGAGTACAATGAACGCAAATTCGTACAAAGAGATGGCGTATGTATAGGCTCATCGGTTGCTCCAATGCTAGCAGAAATATACCTTAACAACATGGATGCTGCCGTAACGGATAAATTGAATTGTATTTCATCGAGTACGGGCTTTGTAAGGAGATATGTCGATGACATATTCATCTGCTCATTTCGCAAAGAGGATATACTCGAGTTGGAACGGACAGTGAGGGGAGCGGCGCCAGAACTTAAGTTCACCTTAGAAAAGGTGGACAATGGTATTTTACAATTTCTGGACTTGCGCATTCACGTGGAGGGGGGTTTATGTTGGGAGTACGGAAAAATGGCCGCAAAACCCGTTTTGAGTAGGAAAAGTTGTCATGCTAAATCAGTAAAAGCAGGTGTAGTCAGATCTCTAATCAGCAACGCACTGGATAAGTCGTGTGCCCATTTTATGGGTTGTGCGGTAGAAAGGCAGTGGTCAAGGTTAGAAGATGCAGGCTATGACAGTGTGTTCATAAAAAGACAATTGGAATTACAGCAAAAGGCTAAGCAACGACCACAAAAGGAAGTGAAAAGGCATTATGCGGTTATTCCGTATTTTCACGCAATTTCTCATAACCTTAAAGCATGCGCAAAAAAATTTGGGATAGATAAGTCCGACTTTAAACTGAACCAATTGACACCGTTCCAGACGAGTCAGAAAGTGTGTCAGAAAGCGCACCATGATAAGTCGGTTGATTGCAAGGAAGGGGTGGTCTATGAAATACCACTCGAATGCGGTTTCAAGTATGTGGGACAAATGGCAAGTTGTGTAAATGATAGATTGGTAGAGCACAAAAGAAATGTAAAAATAAACGCACCCAATTCAGAGATTGCTAAACACATTAGTGAGTGTAACGATTGTACAACACATTGGTCGCAAACTAACATTGTGCACAGAGAAGCCCAGCCTTTCCAGACTTTAGCTGGAAAGGAAGTGGGTTTGTGTGTTTTGTTGTGTTTGTTTTGTTCAAGGTCCTAAGCTTTCAGTTTGGGATTGAGGTCACCGTTTACGGTCGAAGTGAAGACCAGTGTGGGTAGGATTGTATAGATAACAAAGGTTGACCTTGTGACGTCGGTGGTCGGTGGTTAGGTTGTGGGTATACAAGACATTAAGGAAATAAACGCAGTAGCCGAGTTTGAGACATTCTTTTCCCCTGTCTTTCTTCTTCGACCAAGTTTCCCTGCTTTTACCACAGTCTCGGGTTTTCTACATCATGATCAACCTCCACACGCCCACCTGCGCACTCACTGTTTTTTCACTTTTTTTTTAATATCTGAAAAGTGAGCAAAGGACATATCGAGCGTCCACCCCTGATTCGTGAGCCTACCTAGCTAACCAAGACACTCTTCCTTGCCAGCCATTATAACCAAGCACCCCGGTGCAAAGCGGTGAAGCTCACTCTATCGAGCATTCCTTCTGCATTGTTTTTGTCCTGGACCTAACAACAGATGCCTACCCCTAGCTTTTTAGAAATTACCTCCAAATTTTTGGTGGGTGCTTGGTTAGTATATTACAACAATGCCCAGCTACTCTGTGGAAAATATCACGGGCCATTTTCATAATCTTACGTGGCCTCTAGAAAGGAAATAATCGGAAATATGCAAATTAATGACCCGCTAACCACCGTTGTGTGGTGCAGTGGTTAGCATCCCCGACCGAAAACGGGGCATCCGAGGTTTGAATCCCGGTGCCGCCAAGGTCTTCCTCTCTCAGCAGCCTCGTAACAATGATTCCATTTGATTGGTATGGTTCATTCGTCCGCATATTTTCGATTATTTACTCCGTAGAAACAAATGCTTAATCGCAATGATGCTTCACCTGATGTGCAAGACCGTCACGTTGCTCAGTGTCCGTGTGAGTGGCGCTTACCTGCATATAGGTGTGCACATACGGCAGCTTGGTACTCTCTAGGCAGCGGCCGTCTGTTAGATCCCACAGGGACATCTCCCTAAAGTGAACAACACCCAACAGGGAGACCAGATCAGGTTTGCTGCTTCAGATTAGCAAGCTGGCTCAGCAAGAACGGCAAACCAACGAGGTTTGCACGTTGTGGAGAAAAGTGGCTAGATCAAAGGTGTTGGATCAAAGTTGTTGGCATGTTTGTTCCTGTACACGCCCTACGGAGAAAGCGTGTCACATGTGACATGCTTGGATGTGCGACATACAAGGATCACATGCAGAAACTACGCAACCCGCAGCAATAAAGAAAAGGGCTCAGGCAGGGCTGTCCACTGTCACCTCTACTCTTCATATGATATATCTCAGTGAAATGGAAAAGAAATTAGAGCAGAGCAACTTAGGTTTTGATGTGAGTTATATGGAAGGAGGGAGAAAGGTAATACAGGTAATACCAGGACGACATAGTACTTATGGCAGATAACCAGAATATGTTACAGGAACTAGCTGGCATATGTGGAGAGGAAGGGGACACCTTGGGCATGAGCTTTAGTAGCGAAAAGTCTGGAGTAATGGTGTTTAATGATGAAAAGGGGGAATCCCTGAGAATACAAGACATTGTAATAGACCATGTAGGAAAATACATTTATATATGGGAGTCTGGCTCAATGAAGGAAGGAAGTATAATTAGAAAAAGGAAAAGAAATTAATCTATTATGAAGCTCAAAGCACTATGAAAGTAATAGATATGAAGTGGTCAGGGGTATATGGAAAGGAGTGATGGTACCAGGACTGTCTTTAAGCAATGGGGTACTGTACATGAAATCAGAGGTCCAATCAGGATTAGGAACTGGACAAAGAAGCGTAGGCAGATTGGCACTGGGAGCACATGGAAAGACGGTGGGACATGGGCTGATCGTCTTTTGAGAGCAGGGAGACAATTAGCAAGTTGAAATTTGAACAAAGGCTGACCGAAATGGATGAGATGCGGTGGGCACGGAAGATATTCAAGTATTTATACATGAAAAGTTTAAACACAAAATGAAAAACTGAACCCAAAAGCTCACATTTAAATACCTACATACTAGTGATGTGGCTGAGCAGACTACTTCAGTGGAGAAGGGAGTGGAAGAGGCACAAAGAAAAATGCAGGAGATAAGAATGTGGGAAAAACCAGCTCTAACAATGTACAGGTCACAAAAGCAGGACATAAGAGAAATGGTGTTTGACAATTCCCTGGGAAGTTCTTTAATGTTTGAGGTGAGAACGGGAGTTTAGAGGACAAGGACTTACAGGGCTAAATTTCAGGGGACACACACATTATGTGCTGCCTGCCATAATGAGAGCGAGAAACTAGAGCACTTGGTTTTGAAGTGCACGGGGCTTCGCCCTGCCCTCCCTGAAAGGGTAAGAGATCTGGCCGGGGCCCTGGGTTTTGCTGGCGGCGATGGAAGGACAGAGGAGAAAAAGATTACAGTCACAGAGGCGATTAGAAGATTGGTGGTAATTATCTAGGGAAAATTGAGTGATGTACAACTAACTAGCACAGCTGGGGAAAGGTGGGACAGAAGAAAATTGGGCCTCCCTCCCGCGTGGCTCCGGCCCAAAGTCTCCACCATGTCCTCCAGTGGGTCCGGTGCTGGGGTAACACCGACAAGGTTTGACCAGAGGAAAACTGGCGACTCCCCCGCCGGGGGGAAGAGGTGGCGGGTGATGTTTTTAGTGTTTTTTGCTTGATCCCCCAAAGCCCATCCTGGTGATATCCCACACTGCCTGGTGATAGTTAGGGGAGAAAATTGGCAGGCGGGAAGGTTCATATGTTTGTCTTTTTAGACTTAGGCTAGGTGGCACAAGCTACCGCCCGTTACAAAGGGTATAGCCATTAGCAACATCCATCCATCCGTCCATTCGCCATTTCGGTAACCGTATCACGTGAATTCTCTCGCGTTAATGGACTCGTGTTAAGATGTGTGTTAAGATAGAAAAACAAAACAAAAATTCCACTAGGAGACTATTTAGACGAAGGACCATCACGCTGGAGGGAAAAGATAACAAAGTAGCAGCACTGTGTGGCCTCGCAAACCCAGCAACCGGACGAGCTCGCAAGGTGTTGTTTTGGAAGACGACCCTCCCAGAGGCGATGGTCGCGCACCCGTACAAGCGCAAGAAGCGGCACCTCAAACGTTTTAGACGAAAGCAAGTATTACCTCTGAGGGCAGCGAAGAACCATCGTCGAATTTCGACAACGGCGACGACTAGTGCACGGTATTTATTGGTGTGCATTTCATAAAATCTGTTCTATGAGGTATGTGTTCAATCTTGATTATTTTACCTGTGCAGTAGGATATTGACAGCTATTCATTTTTTGAATACCTGGGAGCTAAATCTGCCTGCGCGTTAGATTTTGGGGCACGTTAGATTGTGCAAACATGGTAGATCTATGTATAACGTAAACGGCAAGGGTTTATAGAAAAATGGCTACAATAGCCGCAATTTTAGGTGACTAAACACTGATTTTAAGGAAGCTCTGAATGGTCAGGGCATGTCCCATGCACAGATTATTCACTATTTGCCCGAATATTCATACATTGCCCGAATATTTCGCCACAGCCAGATATTTGGAAATTTCCGAATATGCAATTTTCGAATCGAATATGAATGAAATAAGAAAAATATTCTATTCATATTCGAAATCTCGAATATTCGCACACCTCTAATATCATGTGAACTGACACAGATACTCCAACAAATCACAGCTAGAATTATTTTTTGGCACACATACCTATAAAAAGAAACAGCTCAAAAACATTTTCATGTCTTTTGTTCAAAAAAAAAAATTTTCCCTATGAGATGAGTTGAGTAAGACATAATGTAACAAGGCAAGCAAAGAAATGACTGCACTATTTGTTTGAATATACGTTGACATTCTTTTTCCAACATTGTCCCTTAAGATTAGGGGTCAATATTGTAACCAAAGAAGATTGGATTACAATAAAATAAACAAAATGTTTGAGCTCATCGAACCAACCAAGACACCCTGCCACGTCAGCCGCTTTTCCGAGCGAGCCAGTGCAAAGCAGCGAATCTTGATGCACGTGCACTGGTGCGAAACGATGACGCTTCACACAAAAGCACAAGTATGATGCGATCAAGTTTGATGCAAAAAAATCAAGGAATTCCGAAGGCATTATTTGCAATCTTCGAATATTTAGAAAACTCGAATGCCTCATACAGTTAAAGGGGTGCTGCTAATTGAATCAAATAGCCAGTGTTGAGAAGTATTTTAAGTACATTATACTTTAAGTACAACTTCAAGTAGTTTAAAAAAAGCTTGTACTTTAGTTCAAGTACACTCTCCGAGTATGTAAAGTTGGTAGCAAAAGCTTGCGGGGCACGGGAGCGCCAGCCAAAATGACTGGCTGCGCCTTCTGACGGCACGGCGGCCGCTCTCAAGACTCTCGCTTCGAGAATGCACTTCTTGTTGTGTTCGCATGCATGTCTTTTTCACTCACTTCCGTCTGACGCTCAAGAAATAACCGGAACCGGCGCAAGGTGTCGCCCTGTGAGTCGTCCTGCAGTGCCTCAGCCACCGTGATGGGCGACTGTGCTCAAATGCTTCAGATAACATTTTGCGGCACCTTGTGCCAGTCCCTGTCATCTCGTGCGTGTCAAACGAAAGCAATGGAAGCGGGCGAAAAAAAAAAGTATGCAAACACGATAGGAAGCTTTTGAGCAAAGCGCGAGTTTTGAAAGCGGCAACGCAGCAACAGAAGGTGCAGCCAGTCATTTCGGCTGGCGCTCCCATGCCCCGCAAACTTTTGCTGCTGTCTGTACGTACTTGTACCTTACTTAAAGGGGCACTGACACATCAAAATCATATTTTTTTTTTATTACCCGAAACGATAGATAAACGATGCCGGGACATTACCCTCAATATTCAAAACTTGGGAATTCAGTATTTGTGAAGTAAAAAAAACAATTTCCAAATGCCGAATTCAAAGTTCCCGCGCGATCCGTGCCGGTGCGTCGACGTCAAATATTGCAGAGTCCTGAGAGTCGACTTTCTTTCACGACTCCGTGCTGTTGCCACCGCGACCCGAAGCGAGGAGCAAAGGAGCGCGAAATAAGGGCGCCGGCAGACTGAGAAAAAACGGTTTTATTCCGTGTAGCGGTGCCGCCTGCCCAGGCGGCATGTTTTCCGAGGGAAGATACAATTCCAAGGCAACATCACACCGGACTCAGATTTTTGATATTTTAAAAAGAAGGGCCGTAGTGCATTCGCAATCGCGTTAAAAAACATGTTTTACGATTGCCGTTAATAAATGTTATAGAAATGTCGCCTACAAAGCTTCTAAATTTCATAATTCTTACGTCACGAATCAAAAGAAGCGAGGAGGCAAGGAGCGGGAGAGAAAAACGCCAAAAATAAAAAGGCGCGCGCGCACGTAGGAAAATTTTTTTTGCGATGCGGTATTTTTTTGAGTGTCTATGACTAAAACTTGCATCGTTTTAGACAATAAAAAAAAAAAAGACCTTTAGACAATAAAAAAATATATGACCCTTGGGGTGTCAGCGCCCCTTTAAAGCATTTTTTCTGGTACTTTCCGAGGAAAGTTCATCTTCCGACTTCAAAGTACATTCCACAAATTCTGTCTTTTTAAATCTGTATCATAAAATGATGCCTTGCCAACCTCTAACAAAAAATGGTGTGTTGTCACGTGAAAATGTGCTATCATTCTTCAAGACGTCATTCGGTCATTTCTTTGAGTGTAGTAATGGTGACTATAAGACATACAAATAAGTGAGTTATAAGTTGACTCTTTTAAGTAGTTTATAGGCGAGGATAAAACAACTACTCTGTGACCTTTATCCAATATTCGCCACCATTTCCGGAAACAACTAATGCACCCCCAAATACCCTTGGGGCAGTGCACACATGTTTAAAAAAATACTGTATAGGGGAATGAAAAGGCATCATGAAAGATTGTGTTAAAAAGTACAGTCGAATCTTGCACTTGCGCACTGCTGTGGTTCGGTGTGTTTTCGGTGGGAGACCGACAGTTCCGTTTCTTGCCTTGCACTCGCGCGTTGCTGCGGTTCGACATGTTTGCGGTGGGCGTGCGACTAACGTTTGCTGCGCCGCTGCTCTTCGGCGTGTTTTCGGCGGGAGTGCGACAGTTCCGTTTCTTGCCTTGCACTCATGGGTTGCTGCGGTTTGACGTGTTTTCGGTGGGCGCGCGACTGAAGTTTGCTGCGCCGCAGCTCTTTGGCGTGTTTTCGGCAAGAGTGCGACAGTTCCGTTTCTTGCCTTGCACTCGCGCACTGCTGCGGTTCGGTGTGTTTTCGGTGGGAGCCCGACAGTTCCGTTTCTTGCCTTGCACTCGCACGTTGCTGCGGTTCGACATGCTTGCGGTGGGCGCGCGACTAACGTTTGCTGTGCCGCTGCTCTTTGGCGTGTTTTCGGCGGGAGTGCGACAGTTCTGTTTCTTGCCTTGCACTCATGCGTTGCTGCGGTTTGACGTGTTTTCGGTGGGCGCGCGACTGAAGTTTGCTGCGCTGCAGCTCTTTGGCGTGTTTTCGGCAAGAGTGCAACAGTTCCGTTTCTTGCCTTGCACTCGCGCACTGCTGCGGTTCGGTGTGTTTTCGGTGGGAGCCCGACAGTTCCGTTTCTTGCCTTGCACTCGCGCGTTGCTGCGGTTCGACATGTTTGCGGTGGGCGTGCGACTAACGTTTGCTGCGCCGCTGCTCTTCGGCGTGTTTTCGGCGGGAGTGCGACAGTTCCGTTTCTTGCCTTGCACTCATGGGTTGCTGCGGTTTGACGTGTTTTCGGTGGGCGCGCGACTGAAGTTTGCTGCGCCGCAGCTCTTTGGCGTGTTTTCGGCAAGAGTGCGACAGTTCCGTTTCTTGCCTTGCACTCGCGCACTGCTGCGGTTCGGTGTGTTTTCGGTGGGAGCCCGACAGTTCCGTTTCTTGCCTTGCACTCGCACTTTGCTGCGGTTCGGCGTGTTTTCGGTGGGCGCGCGACTGATGTTATCTTGATTCCAAGTGTCATGGCGAGCCGGGGCAAGTAACGCCCACCAAAGGACCTCAAGACGAAGGTAAAAATACTGCAAGAAGTTGACCAAGGCACACTTTCCAAGACGGAAATAGCGAAGAAACACAGCATCACGAAGAGCACTCGAAGCACTGGACACCACTGCGCGGCGCGCGCTACTTCTCTTGCCAGGAGAATGCGGATGCCGCGTTCGAGCTGGTCTATAAGCTCCGAGCGATCTTTGTTGATTCTCGACTGAAGAACCGCGCACATGCATGCATCACGGATCACTTCCCTTTGTGATCGGTGAAAATGAATGTCCTAGAACTCGTCACTAATGTGTTAGCTCAGTGCACATGTGCCGCCCAACGCAGCGCTGCACGTAAGTACTCCATTTAATGAGCTTTCGTTAATTCGAACATCGTTTAATTTGAAGATATTTTCTGTCCCCCTCGAGTTCGAATTAACGAGATTCGACTGTACTTGTACTTTACTTTGAAAGTACATTGAACTCATTTGACCTTACTTCAAATACCGTATTTACTCGCAGAATGAACGCACTTTTTTTCCCGAAAAATCGATGCAAAGTTAGGGGGGGGGCGTTCATTACGCGAAGTAAAAGTTTTGTGTCCGTATTTACTCCCATAATGAACGGTACTTTCATCCCGAAAAATCGACTTAACTTCTTATCTCTTTGCGCGCGGCGCCGCGAGACTCCAAAACCAAACTGCGATGGGCAAAAAAAAAAGAAAAATGCTTCTCACCATGTTTTTTTTTTTCTTCTTGCTTCCGTGTTTTTTTTTTGTTTTTGTTTTTTTCCCGCCTTTCGCAAGTTGTTTTGTTTGCCCAAGCTGCCCATGCATTCGCGACCTCGGTGTACCAGGATAGAAAAGTGTGTTCATTTCGAGGGCTTCTCGCTTCTCTTTCCAATGTGCGAGGAGGAGGCGAGGGCAGGATGCCTTCATTATGTGCGCTTTGCTTAGGCAAGGGCTTCTCCGTTTTTCTTTTTATCTCCTTGCGGGCGACGCGCAACCCCAAAACCAAACTGCGCTGCGCAAAAAAAAAAAAAGAAAAAAAAAAAAGCTTCTGTTTTTTTCTTTTCTCCTGGTTCTGTGGATTTTTTTTTTCTTTTTGCCGCCTTTCGCAAGTTGTTTTGTTTCGCTTTGCTTAGGCGAGGGCTTCTCGGCTTCTCTTTCTTATCTCCTTGCGCGCGACCCAAAGTCCAGACTGCGCTGTGCAAAAAGAAAAAAAAAGCTCCTCTCCATTTTTTTTTCTTGCTTCTGTTGGATCATTTTTTATTTTTTTAACGCCTTTTCCAAGGCGTTTTGTTCGCCGACTCTGCCCATGCATTCGCGACCTCGCTGCACCAGGATAAAAAAGTGCCTTCATTTCGCGCGCGTGGGGGGGAGGGGGTCGAAATTTTGACGCCCGAGTTGGGGGTGCGTTTAATACGCGAGTGAAAAAAAAAAGTCGAAATTTTGAGAGCCGGCTTGGGGGGTGGGTTCATTAGGCGAGTGCGTTCATTGTGCGAGTAAATACGGTACATTGCGCTTGGTGTGCTTATATACTACTTGACTTGACGTACATAGCCTTTTATTTACTTTGTACTTCAAGTACCTTTTAGATGTACTTTACCGAACACTGCAAATAGCAAGCATTATTTGGAAATTAACCCTTTCATGGTCGCATTTTTTGTCCAAAGATGCGTCCCTGTGTTTGGTTTTTTTTTACTCGGTGTGATAGCAAAGAGAATACACTAGTTTATTGTCTCATAAGAAATGTAACACTTAAAATAAATTCTACACACACTTCAATACATCTGCGGCCTGCTCGCTGGAGGCGGAACAAAAAAAAAAGGACTAAATCTTCGACGCGCCCGCTTCCGAGACGGTCTAGCAGACGGTGAGGCTGTGTGTCGGACTCCGACTCCGAGCTGGTTTCCAGTTGTTTGTGGGATGTCGAACTGTCATCAAACTCAGAGTCCGAGAAGGGTTCAAAGTCAGAACCCGAAGAGCCATCGCTCCAATCTCCGCTGCGCTACCTCCGGAGCTACTCCGGAGCAGCCCGCACGCACGGCCATCTTGAAAGTATCGAAAGTATCGCTTGCACAGAGCATCCAGTTTCACAATTTCAAAAAGCCGCGCCAAAACAAACTTGGCCGGAATTTTATGGTCGTAGTTCCATACAAACATACCAGATGGCAGTACGTCCCCGCGAACGCGCCCGTTCAAGCAGGGGCGGGAATTTTTTAATGAGCAGTCGCGGACGTACATGTACGTCAGCAACCATGCGGGACTCTCCTGCGCTGACATACAGGTACTTCAGTGACCATGAAAGGGTTAATCTAAGGTTTTAGTATTTGCCTCCCTCGATAAATGACACATGCATGACAAGTGCATCATTTAGTGTCCACCGAATGTATTCTGGTGACATCAGCACAACAGCTCAAATGCATTCACCGTCACAATGGGCCTAGTAAGCAACATGCAGCAGTGGACAAGGTGGAAGATTTGGAATTACTTAAAGCAAAAGTAAAAAGTACCACGTACCACTGGACTAATCAGGCATCACTAATGTAAAGCACAACAAGTGGGCCGTAACCAAGAAAAGAGCAGGTTTTGACTACTTGCTCGCATTAACGATGACACCACTACCGCACACGGCCACGGTGTCACCGGTTCAGCCTGGCCATAGTGCCTATGGCTTTCGCACCACACACATAAAATGGCACACTCAGCCATCATGTTGCCAGTTTTACGGCTAGCAGTAGTTTCAACTAACAACCGCATTTGGGTTCATAAAAAATTTGCTGATCCCAGCTGCTGGTTTCAGAGACAGAAGAGACAATCGCCTGACCTACCAAAATGCCTTTTGCAAAAATATCAACGGGCCATGCGCAAAGCACCCAATGAACAACAAGAACATCCCATGCACTCATCCTTGCCCCCGCGGCATCTACTGTCTAAGCTTGTTATAACAGACCTTGATTTTGACCAAGATTTCGGTATGTTGTAAAAGGAGCATGTTGTATAGATATGAAGTAAAGTCAATGGTGCAAAGAGAGAAACCAATCGAACTTCACAAATCGGTATGTTATATCCAAATGTCTGTTGTAACCAGGTCTGTTGCAATCAGCTTAGACCTAGTGACAGAGAGCGAGAGGAAAAGGGGGTAGCAGGCACGTAGCCAGCATTTTGTTTCGGGGGGGGGGGGGGGGGGGGGGCCGCCCATGACAAAATGCTGTGTGAGGGGGAGGGGGAGAGGAGGTCCCAGCAAAATGAAAGATTTGGGGGGGGGGGGAGCCCCCTCTGGCTACGTGCCTGGAGGGTAGTGCAGTTGCTTGCTAGCTTTCGCCCGCATTACCTTCCATCATCACCGTCGTCTACTACGAAGATGATTTTGGGGTTAATGGCGCAAGAGCTACGAGGCCATGTGCCCACCGAACTAAATTAACAATCAATATACTTTGGGAAGGGTTTCACAAAAGTGTAACCTGAAACTTGGTGAAGCTAGAGTTGGTGTAAAAGGCCAATTCTAGTAAGACCGACGTCTACTACGGCTGGTTCTATACAGTCAGTCATCGATATTCCTTTTGGCACCGCGCATGGCGTTACACTCTTTGCAAACGAGCTAGTTATTAAGATATTGCAAATATAAAACGTGGCTGTAACATCTCTTTTACATTTAGCAGCTTTTGGATCTACTAATTAAGCTTTTAATTAGAAAGTCTGCAACACTGGTAAAAAAATATCTATCTACAATATTTCAAACATCATCCAGCTGCATCGTAGCTTCTTGAAAAGAGGGTGGCAAGGCAGTCTATTTAAGCAAAATGAATAGAGAGAACTGTAAGTTAGAAAGGTATTTTTCTGTACCCAGCCTCTGAAGAGCTGACCAGCAAGGAGCCATCTCCAGTGGGCGACGCACTGGCAAGGCACAGCACGGGACCTGTGTGCCCAAACAGCATGCTGCGGGGCACCACCTGCAACATTCAAACCAGCAAAGTGATGACTCCCTTGAAGAACATTCCAATCAATGCCTCTAACAAAATGGACATATCACTCCGTCTTATGTCCAGAACTGTACAAAAGATTGCCTGGCCTAGATATTTCACAATGAAGGCGCAACCGAACTTGACGGGTTTTATAAACGAGCAATCAATATTGGGGGTCTTACGTGCCAAACCAACGAAGGGCATCTGGCACACTCAGCGGAGGACATGGGATTTACGTATATCGGCCACTCGGGAATCTTTCGACGTGCAACCGAAATCTCCGTTCTACGGCGCCTTCCCTGCAACCAGCCTCCATCAGACTGCGGGCACCTCGGTCGGGATTTAGACCCGCCACCCCGAGATTCGCATGCCGGTGCTTTGCCTCGGAACCGACGGGGCAGCCCAATTTCTTATACGGGCAGCACTTGCTATAGGAATGATGTGCAATGTGACGCATGATGAAGGAACTGTGAATGTATAAAGGACATCCCGTCTGTTTTACTAACGTACCTCTTCCTTGAGGGCATTGCATCATTTTCTCTGAAATGCCTCTGCGCATACAATTTGACCGTGAAATGCCTCCACACCTACTAGATTATTCTACTAAAAGCCGGTCCTACCCCTCTGAGCAGTGCCTTTCCTATGCAGCAGAGGGGGGGTGTGTTAGTGCACCACTAGCAGGTTAGCACATTGCTAACATGTCATCACACTGCTAACCACATGCTCTCGTGCATCCAAAGCATGCAAAAAAGAGACGACTTTGCGCTAATGGGTTTCTGAGAAGCACGTACATTGAAGCCGATAAAAGTATGCTTTGTGTATAACTATAAAAAGCTATTAAAAAAAAAAAAAAAAGGAATCTCGAATGCTGTAAACATCTTTTAACTGTGAAAGTAAAGGTTTTATAAAAAGTGAACCTCTCAAATTTACTGAAAGCACTGAATCTGTATCAATTTAGTTTCTGGCTCATTACAGTTTCGGCAAGCTGTTCTCTGCTGCAAAACCTAAGGGAAGCATAGTAACGAAGAAAGATAAGAAACTGCACTAAACGCACTTGATGAGAAAAGAAATTTCCTGCTATGGCACCCTCCATTCTAATCAATCCAAAAAGGTTAGAAAAGAAACTTTCGATTTTTGAACTTATAGCCATCCAAATTCTTAATCAAGTGTCACTACTGATATGATGCAAAAATGCATTCCATTCAGTGCATATATTTTAAACCGGTAATAGACCTATCTCATTAGGCGTTCGGCGCATGCGTGTCGTCGCCATAACTTTAGTTCACAGGAGACAAATGGCAGTGCACGAGAGGGCTCGTGCCGTCTCGTGCTCCACACGCGCAGAGCTCCAGCGGGGTTGTCGCACGTGCAGAAAGACTAAAGTTCCCTCGATGCATTGCGGCAGCGGTGGCGTAGTCAAACTGCCTGGTGAGATCGGTCTATTCCTTCTCCACACTATTTTGCTGGATAGCAAGTCACCACGGAGAGTAAAGAGGAGCCCTGTTGGCTAATAAACATCACGACTGCGAGCACCGAGAACGTACGGCAACTTCATCATTCTAAAGACTGGTTACCATGCGTGCCCAGTGACCACGCACGTGTCACTTGTTAGCAAGCAGAGCACTCGTCTGTACGTAGCCTACCAAGGTACTTGTTTGATGGACTGTATGCATATCTTATGCAGAACACATTTCTCGACATTAAATGCATCATGCTCGGCAAGAAGTAGCAGGGAATGAGTCTCATAACAGTTGTGATGAGGGAGCTAGGGAATGGCATGATATGCAAGGCATGTAAGATAGGCCAAAAAAGAAGGTTGGCCCAACGTGCTCGCAGCTGGAAAGGAGAAGATTTTCCACGCAACATTGTTGCCCCGTTGGACTTGCTGGGAATGAGAGAAATTGAATGAACCCAAATCTGACTGATCCGGCAGAACTCGTTTGCGTGATACCAGAGCAACAATAGAGGCAGGGGTCCGATTTTGGGCCTTGGTGAGAGAGAAGTTTTTTCTTGGCTGCTGATTGGACATGCGTTGCAGCTTTTCGCTGGACAAGCACTGTTGAACGAGAAATATTTTATGCTTTTGCGGGTACACGATCAGGCAGTACTTTAGTGAAAACTTCATAACAACAGACAGATGGCAAGAGGGGTTTCACAATGGTCTGCTTGTCAGGAGCAATGCAGATTTCAGCTTGTGTACGCCAGCAGAAGAACTCAAGGTTTGCAAAGGAAGCATGAGTTGTCGATCCCTTTAATTGTGAAACAGTAATGATCTCAATTACAGATTCTGTCAGATATCACTTCGCCGCAGAGCTCAGTTTGAAGCAGACAGTCACCAATTTTTGGTCCTGTTAGAAGATGAGTTGAAGATGGTTTTTGTTTTATTTTTGTCAGCAAACGTTTTCTAGCAGACTAACCCCCTTCTTCGCACACATGAGTAGATTAACCATGACAAACCATCTGCTAGTGACATTTTAGCTTGTTCCGGGACAGCCAAATTAGATATCACGGTGACCAAAATCGGAACCCTGGGGCCTGAGTTTGGTCACCGCGAGAGCTAGATCTAATTTACCTTTTGCAAAACGAGCAAAGACAGCATTCACGGACAATTTTCCTGCTAATGCGAGAGAAGAACGCAGTTAGTCTGCCACGAAGCGTCATTCACAGACGGAAATAAAAAAAGAAAACGCTGTATGCTATGTAACAGATTGGAAGGAAAGTTGATCATCTGTTACGAACCGAGCGCAGCGACAAAGTGAGATCGAACGCAAGCTGAAATTCTGACTGCCAGCTATTTCACGTTGGAAGCCATTGACAACTTGAGCTTTGTTTACAAATCTAAGTTGTTCTGCTGCCGTACACAAGCCGACACCGAACGGAGGATGAAGGAGTACCAAGGACGAGCACATCGGAGGCTGTAAGACCTTTCTCACTATTTGTGTGTTGGTGAGACAATCTCACCAAATCTTTGACCGAATGTGGACTCGCAAAAGGGCAAAAAATCTCTCATTGGTCGATTACGCGCAAGCCGTGGCGTCTCGTCCAATCAGCAACGAAGAACGCCCTCATTCCCACGGTGGCCAAAACTGGACCCCAGGAGAGACACCGAAGGGCCCGTTCACACACTTGCATTTGCTGATAACCGAGACCGTGCAATCTCTTTCGACGGGAGAACAGACTGGCACGGAGGAGACGCCTATGAGGTGACCCTGGAACCGCTTTTCACTAGAGTGAAGGTTTTGCAGTATTTGTGAGATTAAATGTCCACTGATCTATGAGGAATGGTTGTTTAAAACATTGTAGAAAGTTTTTCAGCCCAAAAAAGAAAGAATGATGTGTAAAACAATGTGGGCAGAACCAGCTATGTTGCCGTCTAATTAGGCGATTAGCTGCAGACATAACTGAAAGAGATACGATCAGGTCACGTGTCAATTTTCTGCTAGCAGGTAAACTGAATTTGTGTGTGGGTTACATGGCATCAAGCCATGTGACATCCTTATCCCCGCTAAGTTTAGCGGGGAAACTGAATTTGCGTTGACGTCACGTTGGCATCGTCATGCGACGTTATTTTTCCCGCTAAATTTAGCGTGGAAACTGAATTGGTATTAAAATCATGTGACTTCAATTTTTCCGCTAAATCTAGCGGGGAAACTGAATTTGTGTATAAGTAATGTGACATCATGTAACGTCATTTTCCCTGCTAAATTTAGTGGAGAAACTGGATTGGTGTTGAGGTCATGTGCCGTCAATTTTCCCGCTAAATCTAGCCGGGAAACTGAATTTGTCATGGGGCACGTGACGTCAAGTCATGTGAAGTCATTTTTCCCGCTGAATTTAGCGGGGAAAATAAACGGCCAGAAACATATACCTCAAGGTGGCCTGAACATCCTAAGAAAGCAAATCGCATTAAAAGATAGGAAATGTATGGAAATGCCAAGTTTTCCACAACTACCCAATAGATGGTGCCGATATTTCATCGTAAAGGACCCCAAGAGGTTTTAAGGCATTCGGTCATAAGCATTTAGAAGTGTGTGAACCAGCCTTAAAACTTCTCGGCTGCTGGCACGTCACATCAATCGTTCCAACAGACTCTCCACAGCGAGAGAAGGACCTTTGTGCCGTCGACGATGTCCCAGACACAGATTTGCCCGTCGTTGCAGCCTGTGACGATCATCTTCTGATCCTTAGTGATGAAGACGGAGCACATGCAGTGGGTGGGTGCCACCTTGCCCCACAAGGTCATGGGCACCACCAGCTGGCTGGAGATGGTCATCCTGTCCCCTGGCCACTAGGCAGTCACTGAGGCAGTCTGCAACGTGCAAACACAGACACCCTTCAGAATGCGTTCAGCTACGGTCTTCGATACGAGCAGAAGCGGTCTGCATTCCGCGAGCGTGGAAATCTTTCGGAATATGCCAGTTACGCCTTTTGCTTGGCGATAAATGCCAAAATGAGTCAACATTTCAGCTAAAGAAACTTTCTATCTGGCAAGAAAGTACTCTGCTGGATAAAACGAAACAAATGATAGTGGCAGCCGACAAAGATTTTTTTTCTTTGTTTCACGTATCGAGTATAATTAGATCTGACAAAGTGGAATTCGCACTGACTACTATACAAATGCCCAGGAATAGAAGACTGTAATTTTTGTGATTAAACACCAAATTCATTACTTATAATTAGGATTTCGTGTTTTCGGAATTTATTTCTTGTGAAATTAGGAGGGTGTTTTCAGAGTTTACTTTTCGCTATAAATTCAAAACTTATTGAAGCTTTTTTTTTTTGTTAATTTCCAGTATTTTTTTAATTTTGGAGTTTAATTTTACTGTTTTCAATTAAAAAAAAAAAAAGAATGTTTGGACACAAACATACTATTAATTTGTAAGACTCACCAGTATTGAATGATATTTCCACGGCTGCATTTGGCATACCTTGCCACTGGCAGCACTAACTGTCTCATGACAGATCTTGCAAAAAAGTATTGCTTCAATTAACGTCAATACTTTATTTAGGTGGATGTAGTCGGTGGGAAGCATAAAAGCTCCAACTTCTCTGTCCCCACCTATGAAATCTACAAGTTTTTAATTTTCGTTGTTATAAAAACATGACCCCTCCTCCCTCTAAGTAGCAGAAATAGTATGTTCCAAACTGGAAACCGAAACAGTGCCTTTTGTTGTGACCCAGAAGTACAGTTACCTGTTGTTCTGAACATACCTTTACGAGATAAAAAGTAAACCCTCCTGTCAATAGTTCAAGATGTCAAAGGAAACTGAAGTGGCCACTCCTCAGAACCAATGACCCTGTGCTCTCACAAACTTTATTCATAAAACACCAAAAAAGTTATAATGAAAGCTCTTATTCCCAACATAATAGTTTTATTACGCTTCAATACTGTGGAAAGTTGGGCGAGTTGGTAGTACATGTTGACGGGGAAATAAATAGCGCCAAAAAACGAAGGACGAGATGATAAAGTACTACGCACAGCGTTTTGAGTGTAGAATTCATCTTGCCTTTCGTTTTTTAGTGCTGTTTATTTCCCCCTTAACACGTTTATTAGAGCTGAATAACATATCTAGCTCAAAGAGCTGTGAACATACTTGAGGCCAATGTACCCCTTTTGAGACATTCTCTCTGACTGAAATATGACTGAAATTTATTTTTTGTCACACATATTTGGCAGGCATTCCTTGTCGAGTCCAGGGCATATCTGATTAATTACAACTTGAACACCAAACGAGCAACATTAATAGGACCAGCTTAGTCTGCGAGAATTTCTCTCTGGCTCTACGAGACTGTTTTTTCGGGGGCCGAGAGCGAAACCGTGAATGACCGCTGATGCTTGTCGTAACCACTAGGGTCCAAACAGAAAGTAAAAACATAAGATAGGATGCTGTTTTGTTTTTACGAGGTAGGTCAAAGTCTAAACATAAAAGAGGCTATGGTCTAAATTATAATTATGATAAGGGGGCGGGGCTTTACTCAAAATGTATAGCTCATACGTTTGGGCGTTGCTAAGTTCATTACTTCAACACAAAAACAAAACTAATAATACAAATAACACACATTAAAACCTTATAAAAAAAAGTCAGGTATAACGTTACATAATCTGTCACGAGCAGCGCAAGACCTAATGATTAAACATAGAACGCCTCACCGAGGAGTCACAAGGAAGAGTTCAGAGAGTAGGACTGTTTGTTGACAGGCGATATATTTTTAATGCGCGTAATTTTCTAGAGATAATAAGCTACGAAGAGGAGTAAGCGTAGGTCAAGCATAACAGAACGCAAAATCTCGCGAAATAAAAAAAGAAATAACAAAGTAGAAGGGACTCGAAAATCGGCGTTCGAAGAACCACTGCGGTTAGAACGCCGAGACTGGCGCGTTCACGCAGAAATTACAGTTCGCCTGAAAAAGAGTTATAGTGCTAGTTTCGGGACCACTGAGCCTTTAACCCCAAAATATACTGAACTGAAAGCAACTTGGAGGTTTCTCACCAGAGTAATACTTCGCAGATCATCACCGAGACGAAAACCAGCGCAAACGCACGAAACCAACGAAAAGTGAAATGACTTGTTCTTTGTTGCCAACCCTAGTTTTCTGCTCATGC
Source organism: Ixodes persulcatus (assembly GCA_013358835.2). Lineage (NCBI taxonomy): Eukaryota > Metazoa > Arthropoda > Arachnida > Ixodida > Ixodidae > Ixodes > Ixodes persulcatus. Next base: position 349,889 of record JABSTQ010011292.1, read on the forward strand.
TATTGAGTTAAATTTGAACAAATCTGTTCCTAAAATGTATGCATTATATATAATGCAATCTCAAGCTTCTCTTACTAATTAACATAAAATATTAAATATTAAACTGTAAAATTGGGCAATATAACTATCGATAATGAAACTAGCAAAAACGAAACCATCTCGCATGCGCAGATGCGACAGCAAGGTGCGGACGAAAGACGGAAAACAAAAATCCCGGTTCTTTTCAAATTTCATGCCGTCACTAGCGTCTAAACGAAGAATCTCACGACTTGATTAAACCTACAATGGTTGAAGCTATACTGTAATACTGCACTTGTACAAGGTGCAGTATTCCCCTAAAAGTAAATATTACAGGATTATATTTTACCGCAAAATTAAACTACGCTTTGCTGAGCGCTAGTGGTCCGAATCAGATGCCACAGTTTCATAACTAACCGGGATATCGTTAAAAAGTTATGGTATTTTCAGCCCTGGCGCCAGTTACCAAAAGCAGGCCCCATTTTCCCATTGAAACTTTAAGAAAATCCCTTATAAATTCTGAATAAGATAATGGTGTTCTGAAACTGTGGCAGCTGGTTGGGGCCGCTAGCGCTACATGTGAGAGGAGTAGTAGTACGGTGGTGAGCTGGGCGAGTTGGTGATGCATTTTAAAAGGGTAAAACAGCGCAAAAAGACACGGACAGGAAGGAGTACACAAACGGAGCGCTGTCTTTCAACTGTTTTGTTTTGAAAAAAGACGCCCACCGCCGTGCCCACATATATATCCAATCAAATTACATCACGTACGTCATATCAACTGCCCATTGTGTCGAAACTGCTGATGAACGCAAGTTCATCAGCAGTTGATAAAACAGTTGAAAGTCAGCGCTCCGTTTGTGTACTTCTTCCTGTCCGTGTCTTTTTGCGCTGTTTTACCCTTTTAAAATAATAGGAAGCTGAGCGTTCGGCAATACCTAGTTAATTTTTGCGATAAAAACAACAAAAAAAAAAACTTATTTTTTAAATATTTTAATATGCATATGGTCATTCATACAGCACACTGGTACAATGCTTTGGATTAAGAAAGTCCTTTATTCGTGCTTACTCAAAAAAGGATTATTTTGAAATGTTCTGAACCGTGAAGTTTGTTATTTGAATTTTATTACTTGTGCGGCACTGGCATATATGCGTGCCAGGTAAAACCCGGATAGTCACAATAATTAAGAATCCAGATTCAATATCCGGTGCTTTTGTTGTTTACTCAAGTTGAATGGATTGAGATAAAATATGCCTACTGCTTAAAACTTAAAATCGAAAGAATAAAACACGGAGGACAAGCACAGGACAACCACGTTCTTTCAAAAGATTCATGTTCAACTCGCTCGCTTTTACCAATGCCTACTGTACTTTAAAATGTTATAAGGGGGCAAGGGCATCCAGTAATGTAACATTGTAGAATCAGTGGCGCTGCTCTACATGTTAAAACATTGGTTGTAACAACCCTCGTTTGACCTTGCGAAGTACGATCATATAAAAGTTAAAAAAAAAATAAAAAGACAGCAGTTAACAACACTAACAGCGTTGTTATTTGACTTTTTTTTCATAACAACTTTTTTATTGACATGCAATCGCGTGTTTTTTTTGTTTCAACGCAAACTTCAAATTCAACAGAAAAGAAGCTTTAATGACAAGGAAACAACCAAAAAAGGGCTGCGGATGGCGGGCCATCGCGCACAAGTTATTTTGACGGAACTTTTAGGCCTTTTATGCCTCTATTTCTTTGATTAGCAATGTTTAGGTTGTACAAAATAAGGGTGGACCGATGGGATGACCCAGACAATTCATTTATGCTTGACGTGACCACACTGACAGGGGCATAAGAGGTCGGCTGAGAGTTGAGAGAACGTAAGCTGTTCGCCTTGGTCAACGACAAAACCGGAAGGCTGAATTAGCTTACCCTCCAGCGTCACCTGAAGAGGCCAACGCCGGTCGCTGATTGGACGCGAGTGCAGGCCGAACGCTGACGCAACCCTCATGTCCAATCAGCGCCCTGCATTTGCCTCTTTAGGTGACGTCATATCTTGAAGGCGCTGTCTCGTTCGGCTGCTCGACGCTGGAGAGGATGAGTTATGGGCACGGGTTATGGGTAAGTTTAAAAAAAAAAAAAAAAAAAAAAACAGAGAAAAGCGGACAACAGCATCGGTCATTCGTTCATCAAAATATTATTGTTTATGCGCATAATGATCTACAAATTCAACGTGGTTTCTTTCGCTAATTCGTAGGCTCTGTCGTCCACCGCGATTCCCGTATCGATGAGGTGCACCTGGACTGTTCCGTCTTCCATGGCCAATGCCTGCGCTTAGAAACGGAACAAGAAGTAAATCGTTTCCGAGTCACAAAAACAGGAAATGGGCTTGGCCAAATCACATTCCGGATCAAACTTACGAGAGCGGCGTCTGATGAGCCCACGGGAACAGGAGGACCGACCTCCATCGCCACAACTCTAGAAAGAAGAAAAACTGGACCCTTTAGATAAAACGAAATAATAAATTACTCGATTATAAAACGAATCTTATAATGATCCCACGTGCAAGTGGCAATTACACAGATGACGTATTCTGCTCCCACTTACTCATGAATCCACTTTGTGTGGATCTTAGTTTGTTTATTATTCTTCATAGTTCTTGAGTGTAGTTATACTTCGCTGCACCGTAACTTAACAAAAAAAAAACCGCTACAACCATTTCGAGCAGGGTTAAAAATTAAATCGTGATTAAATCGCAATTTAAATCACTCCGGTTTTAAAATGGTGACCTGAATCAAACCTTTGCCGCAAAAATAATCCCTAAAATACTTTTTTTTTTTTAATTTACCGTTTGTTTATCATTTGATCATTTCTATACGCATTTCTTTTGTATATAAAAAAAAATAATTAAAAAAAAGGGGGGGAGGGGTTATAGTGGGCTTAACTCGAAAGAAAAGTTGTTCTCTTATGAGCAAATCAGAGCATTAAGCTTTTTCTCTACCTTCCACTGCCTTTGTCAGTTAAATATTGTCCTATTGCAAGCATACCAGAACGCAAAGGAAAAGCAGATAAAACTTCTTCACTAGCTAAAAAACGAAAAGCTGCTTTTTATTTAGTATATATAAATTAAATAAACCTAACTTGCTTGATTTCACGAGAAAAAAAAAAACTGCTTCTTCCCCATTGTTTTTGAGCCAATCAGAGTGACGGAGGCGAAGCACGTGACAAGAGCGTAACCCAAGCATTAGAGGAGGAGGAAGGACTCCCCTCTTACCCTCAAACGTCGCTTCTGTTTCCCTCAGAGATTATGCAATCAAAAAGGAGGGGGGGGGGGGGGGGGGGAGCCCCCCACTCTTGTTCCGACGCCAGTGATGCCATCATCAAGCAAAAAATACAAGCGTGGGTATTTCTACTCCAGCCAATGTTCAGTGTCCCTGACCTCTGTCGAGCTACGATATTTGTCCGACTCGTGATTCTATGTGCGTCCTATACAGCTTTTTCATGAATGAGGGCGTGTTCATTGCTGTGTTTGTCGGTTATGCACGCGACTTTCAGGCTGGCCGCTATTGCGAGCGAGCGCTGGCTGAACTGTGATTTTTGTAAACAGTGAAAATGTGTATACAGCGGAAACGTGCATAGCCCATCTCATGAGTTGAGTGCAGCAGAGGCAAAAGCACAGACGTGAGCGCGTGGGTTGAGATTTGCCATCCTTTCACGAGCACTCTGTGGAAGGGATGCAAATCCTAAAGTCATGTGCCCTCGCCTATGCCTTTGCTACACACAACTCCTGGGATAGAGTATACTATTCACCGATGTTTGTTTGCAAACAAGCTCGCTGCCGCCCACTATCGGCGGACCCCTGCGCGCTTCCGGTTTTCCTCTTCTTTTCCTCTTGTCACACATCCTTTTGTTATTTGTACTACGTTCTACAAAGCGCGCAGGTTCTTTCAAACCTATTACAGGTACCTCTCCGAAGGAAAATATTCTTTCCCGATCGCTGTGTGTTACTGAAGAAAAAATAAATACACTACCGGAAGTCTACTGGGGCACCAAATACTGTGGCGCCCTCGTGGTACCAACTCCCACCGAATGCGGTGAATACTCTATCCCAGGAGTTGTGTGTAGCAAAGGCATAGGCGAGGGCACATGACTTTAGGATTTGCATCCCTTCCACAGAGTGCTCGTGAAAGGATGGCAAATCTCAACCCACGCGCTCACGTCTGTGCTTTTGCCTCTGCTGCACTCAACTCATGAGATGGGCTATGCACGTTTCCGCTGATTACAAAATCCACAGCCCACACATGCTAAACCACAGTCCAGTCAAATTGCGCGTGCATAACACACAAACACAGCAATGAACACGCCCTCATACGCTTTTATGAAAAAAATATATAGTGCTAAGCCAGCGAAAAAAAAAAAAAGAAAAGAACCCGTAAACAATGCAGATATACTTCGTTTCAGCCCAAGTCCAGACGCAGCCGATGCTACTAGCGCGAGCATGTGGCCCTGAACGACGCTTGCACTGCACGAGCGTGCGTGCTTGGCAGGGACGCTGAAAGTTCTTGTGCAGTAGCACAAGAATATGTTCCTGAGCCCATGAGATATTGCTCCAGCCCTCCAGCCTCAGATTGTAACGTGATTGTTTGCGGCTTTAAATACTTCTAAACCACATACCTCAAACTCAAAGTGTTAAATACCTTGAGGGTATTCTAAATAAATGAATTAAAATATAAACAACTAGATGAATGAATGTAGGTCCTGCTGCAGAGAAGATGTCGCAAGAAAAAATCAAAGAAAAAACACAGTGTCACATAATGACATTGTATCGACCCCCGACACTTAGAAAAAATCTATCAGCAAAAAAAATAATAACAATAATAATAAAATGCATGGGCGTCCGGCCTCTGAGATTTGGTATGCTTAGGAAATTTCAAGGTTGCCCTCATATAATAAAAATAAAATTGCCCCCCGAAAACAAAAAAAAATTTGAACGCTTATGCACATGAACAATGATGCCATCCCAAAAAAGCGAATGGCGCTCAAAACGTCACACCGGAACGCTGGCCGGTGTGACGTGTGGTGCCGTGTGGCGCGACCATGTTCGGAACCGCGAATCACACGTCAGACTGGGGAGAAGTGCTTGTCCATGGGAACTAACTTTAGGGAAGGCAGATCCGTGACGAGAATTGGCATGGTATCGTCGCGGGACAGGTCCCAAGAGGAGACGCGTCCTTCTGCGTCCAGGCTGAAGAAGGCCGCCGGGTTGGAGGGGGACCACTTGACAGACTTGACCTCGTTGGGCGTTGTCCATTCCCGCACGGCCAGTTCTGCGTCGGTGACACGATGGACCATGTCCCCTGATACACAAGACACTGCACCCACATCACGGGCGTCCGCAAGAACGTTTTCAGTGGGGTGACGCTATTTATCTCGAAGTAGGAAAGAAAGAGAGAGGGGGGGGGGGGGGAGTGGGGGTAGCCCTTTAGTTCCAGGTAGTGGTAACCCTGGAACTCCAGGCACAAAGAGCTGGGCACAACTAGTGGCAATATGTTTCGGTGGTGCCCTTTTATGGCTTCGATTCGTGACGTCACGACCAGTATTTGCTTCGCCGTGACGACAAGAGTTGTGATCTTAGCTGCTCCTCATCGGTTTCGAATGGCAAGTTTGATACCGTGCGTAAAAGCTCAAAGCTAACAGTTCACATTGCTTTTATTCCCGCCAAGAAAAGCACTACATTCCCCTAATGACGTCTTTGTGAAAATTTAGCCAATAGTCGAAAGCTGAACCCAGCTACGCTTTTCGTAGCCTCCTCCCCCCCCCCCCCCCCCACCCCCGCCCCTTCTTCTTCGTACTCCCCTCCGGACCCCCCCCCCCCCCCCCCCACCCCCCGCCCCTTCTTCTTCGTACTCCCCTCCGGACGCCCATGATCCTCATTCTTCGCTTTTAGTTTTAGACCGCTGAAAACAGCCAAAACAAAGGGTACGCCTGTACGGCTCAAAGGCAGAATGCTTACTGTTCCTACCAACTCCATGTTCTTGTGAGCAATTGTTATTCTGGACAGGATGATAACGGCAGGGCGTCTCTTTCGGGTACCCCGAGCACGCGCTCCTTGCCTTCCGTCGTATAAGTTGGCGGCGTGTGCACGCTTGAATCCCACGACACAGCGAAATGCTATCGAAGACCGTACACCACAACGCGGCGCTGACGTCACGCCGCTGCAATGACCATGCGCAGCGCGAAGAGGGTTCCTACTCACACGCAGTGCCCACACCTTGTCGGTTAACTTTTGTCCAAGGATCAAGAAGCGTCAAGGTTTGCTCGCACAAAGTAATCGCCAGCCAGATTTCCGACCCAAATTTACCGGACGCCCCACCGTTTCGTGTCCCTGCTCCGGCGTCCGGCGAATCTAGAGCATATACGGCTTATGTCAGACGCCATTGCTAACGGATTTGTGCTCCTTGATACTACTTCGGGAAGAAACGACAGATACAGACTGTCTTCCGAACATTTTACTTGAACCTTAATACTTTTTTTTTTTTTTCATGTTGGTGCCCTTTGTTTTGATGATCTACAAAACAAAAATTGTTTTCTTCGAGTGAGGCTTACCCGACTTTATGGAATGCAGCCTCAATATTCCCGCCCCGGTTCCGACCTGCGGTCCAAGAGAGAGAAAAAAATGAGTAGCACAGTGGTACGATGAGACAACCCGTATATATGTTTAATTTAAGTAAGGACTGAAAATATTTGATCTAAAAAAAAAAGAGAAAATACTGAGAGTGAGGAGCATATACAAAACGACAGCGCCAATTATTTCTCGCGTGTTATTCAGCCTCCGGTATTTTTGTTTCTTTTGCTGGAGAGATGAACAATTACTGACAAATCAATTAAGGTAATAAATTCGTAGTAATACTTTTTGTGACCGCGGAGTGGACACCTGCAATAGCTTTCATATATACAAGAGGGCTGGAAACGTTCTACTCGATAAAACACGAAGGAACACACGCAAGAAGAAGAGAACTCAAATCGAGATATCTGGGAAGGGCGCACAATGGCGAATGTCTATTAGCGAGCCTAATCTTTACCCCTCCAAAGTTGTACGGATTCCTATTCCTCATCTCAATACACCCGGTTAAGAGGTGGGCTCCGTCTAGTATACCTGCTGCGCCAGTTATCCGAGTCCGTCATTAGGGACTTTTGGCAAACCGTCACCGTGTTCCGCGTACCGCACTACTAGCAGAGTGTCAAACCGAAATTTTTATCGGTTCGGTTCAATTCGGGTTCGAATTCACGGTTTTCGGTTCAGGTTTGGTTCAGTTCCAGTTCTGTTCCGCTTCTGTTCCGGGGAGCAAAAATAACGGTTCGAAGCGGTTTGAATTACTAAATTTATCTTATATTTTCTGCGTTGTTTCGGCAATGAGCACTATTTCAGCCCTGAAACGAACTACGAGTATATAGCTTTTTATCATTTGTACAGTCCACTTTTATTTCCACATGCCAAAAATAAGAAATTGTTTTTTTTTTTTTTATTTGGACGAAACAGTGAGCGAAAAGCTTAATTACCATACAAAACGTCGTGTTTATACAACTCAACATCTATTCGTTTACCTAATTGTATTTTACCAAAATCGAAATGTTATCAGTTTAATAGGTCGCCTAAAATGCCCGTGATTGGTACAACTTTGCGTCGCGGTATTGGAAGTTGAATCCTAATTGTGCTCTTGAACTTTGGAGTAAATTACATTGCATAAAATAATAAAATAGGCACTTTCTCGCCATATATATAGTGAAATCCAGTTTACGAAATACGTTTCACAACATATATGATGACGACGCAACTGAGCTAAAAGCAATATTTTTAAAAGGACAAGCCCTTTCAGTCTACGTTTTATATAGAAACACTGAGCCGCAATCACAACGCTTGTTTTCCCGACCAACAATGTTTACAGTCAGCACCGTGATGCAGGCAAATAATCACGCCGGAAAGAGTGATCAAAATTGTTCACTCTAATCCAGTGGTTCTCATATGGGGGTCCGCGAAGCACTGCCTCATTAGTCAAGCTCGGCAATAAAAGTCGTATTCTTTTCAGATTGAGAAGAAACATTCCAATTTTCGGGTGAGTTTTTTCGTCGATGAGAGAAATGTACTTCGCGTTACATTCACTTATTAAATAGTTATAAAAATTAACCTATACCTTTTTCTTCCCCACACCACGAACGGGGTCCCCCATTATCTCCCCCGATCCACAAGAGGTCCGCGAAACATCAATGGTTGAGAACCACTGCTCTAATCTATACGCACCTTCGAAACTAAGATCGAATCTGGCCTAATATAGCCCCTACCCAAGTTAACGTTTTGGGCATAACTTGACGTCTGAGATTTCTTCTTGACGAGATGCCGCTCAATTCAATTCGAAAATTAGAATAACTTTTGCTGATCGGCGATTTTTTGTTAAGTTGGACGTATACTCCACATTGTAGCTACTATAATGGTCACTTTCTGGTTGTCTGCGCGCGCAGTCGTCATAGTTCCGCCACGCGCTCCTGCGTACTTTGTTTTTGTCTAGCCCACAGACATATAAAATTGTTGATATCATCACATAAAAGAGGCATGCAATAACAGAATTATATATGTTTGAGAAGTTAAATATGTGTCAGGAGCATATACTTATTTAAATCAGCTTCAAGACCAGAAATTTGAAGGATAAAAACGCCGGAGAAAATTTGCACAGCGTATTTAAGATAATTTGTGGGGTGCTACTAAATATTCAGTCAGTTAATAAATATATTTTTATTTCATCAATAAATTTGACTGTATGAAGTTCATATAAACGTTTGAGACCGACACGGGAGAACGATACTCAAAAATACGCCAGCTGTTGAGTCTGCGAAAACGTGCCTTTTTGTTCACTGTTTGGCAGTGTGAAACACCGGGCCGCGGGGAATGCCAAAAAAAAAAAAAACTCTGTGCTCACATAACAAATCTGAAGGCAAATACACGAAATGTAAAAAAAAAGAAAGATAATAAATGATTTCTAAATAATCCAATACACAGCGCGTTACTGCAAAAAGAGATACATAGAGATGCATGCAATGATATTTCTAATTACACATAAATTCCGCTAAGGACAGTCGATATATTTCAAATATAAATCACAATTGAACATCGGCATGCACGAGCTCGAAACTTCGGAAAATAATCTGTTGGGAGGCTAATGTTATATCTGGTTTTACGTGCACTTGTTTGAAGCCCTCACTTTACAACTCTGCTTTATCAGTCATGCGCGCTCAAACATTTTATTAGGCTGCCGCATACCACCTCGAGACTGTTACATATATTGAACAGTTTCACAATTTGAACATCCACTTTTGCTAGTGTTGAGGAGATCGCATTTCTCCAGAAAAGTGAACTGTTTAACATGGTTTGTACGTGACATCATCGCACTATATGCTGGTGGGCATTGTGATTTGTTCTCGCTGAGAAAATCAAATCCGGTAGTGAAAAATACACGTAGATGAAGGTTCGCGCACATCGCATTGGAGAGATACAAATTATTCTTGCTTGTGCAGCGTCGGGAGGAAAGGCACGAGCGTCTGGCACCACGAAAACGCGCTTTCTGGTAGGAGTGTAACCCGTGGCAGACGGATTTTTAAAGATCCTTTTCACTAAGCTCCTTTATAAAATCGGCGAACCAGCGCACGCCGTAGAGCACGTGCGCGCGCCACAGAGCATGTGCGCACCCCACATCGCGAGCTGATTGGCCGATTTTTTTAAAGGAGCTTAGTCAAAAGGATCTTTAGAACGTCGTCTGACAGGGGTATAGTTGAAAACAAAGTAGTTTCCCAACATAGCATGTTTTCAAAACTCCCCCCCCCCCCCCCCCCCTTGCCCTTCTTTTTTGGATGCTCCATTGCTCCTCCAGAGAATATTTTATAGGACACGCTCCTCCGTTTGGGGGTGTTCATTCGACAATTATATCTGTGTCATTTTTTAACAGTAATGCTCCAATTTTTCTATTTTTCACCTAAAAACTGTGAAGTTCAAACAAAATACGGCGGTGGTCAAAGTTCGGACAAAAACTTCGGAACGACACTCCTGTGAGACAGAGCGGCTGCCAACGCTCGGCTGTCCCTTTTAGGCCACTAGGATCTTTCTTTTCAGGTATCTCTTCCTTACACACTTGTAGTTCCATTTATCGCCAGATTAATGAGTCACATTTAGTCCTCTCAGTGCTTCTATTCTCGGGGACAACTTCCTGAGACAGTTCAGCAACGAAAAGTGTTTGGGTGCCTCAGTGATGTGTACATAAAAATGGGTCGCGCAATTTAAGGGCTAATGCCGGATGTTGATAACCTGCAAAAACACCCATTAGTTTTCCTCTCCGCTCAATGGCAGGCGCAGAAGAAATAAAGGATAGAAACTGCTGTCTCTTCCTCAACTGGCTAATAGAACAAGCGGCCACGGTATCTGACGCTAATTACATACCGTCAGTGTTCATCATAGCCATGCGCTGGGGTTGGCAAGGAATAAAGCATGGGTCGAACGTCAGACATTGTTAGAGTTCAGCTATTCTTATCTTTGATTGTACGTGAGTCATTACCCGAATTATGGTGCCTGGAGCGCATCTCTGACTGGTGTGTTTAGAGTCCCTATGCTGCCCATACATCAAAAGTGGACCCGAAAGGGCAACAAATGACGTTACAGAAGCCGGAGTGTCATGCTGTTGCATGTCGCGACCATGATGGTTAGTCGAAGAAATGCTAACGAAAATCAGGAGCGAATGCGAGTGTCGCTGTCGTCGCGGCGTCCCAACTTCTGGCTGCCGAAGCTGCCGTGGACTGTCACACTGGAGAGCGACCTGCGGCTAAAAGGCGCCTGCCATTGACACCACCGCTGATGTGACGCCGCTAGGATCGTGCCCGGAGACAGCATGACCATAGGCGTAGACTACGGGGGGGCATCGGGGCTCGTGCCCCCCCTGGTGACATCCGGAGGAGGGGGGGGGGGGGGGGGGCTGTTTACGCGCCATGCAACGAGCTTCTAGTAGTGGCATGTAAACAAAATGACTCACACAGCGATAGAGACATGGCGATATACATACGCTGTAAAATATACCCCCTAAAATAAACTACTGATAATTGCCGGTGTAAAAATAAATTGAGCAGAAAAGAACCCCCTCCCTTCCCTTCCCCCTTCATTCCTTCCCTTCCCTTCCCTTCCCCTCCCTCCCTTCCCCTCCCCTCCCCTCCCCCCTCCCCCGGAGAACTTCTCAGCCTGCCGCCTCCGGGAAAATGGAAAGTCTACGCCGCTGAGCATGACGCTTGGGACCACTTTTTTGGACGCGGTAAACACACCAGCCGGAGACTATCGTTCCAGGCACCATATCCGAATGTTTCCCTATTGAAGAACCCAGTGTAACTAGAAATGTATCTGGATTCTTTCTGGATTTCAGGATTAGTTCCATAATCCAGATAGTGTAGTGAAATGTTATACTGGGTTTTTCGGTAGGGTTGGCGGTGCTGATTGCCATGAACCCGACCACTCTGCTCGGTTTCATGACAATCGAGTACGTCACGGTGTCACACCACTCGCGATCAGAAGTCGTGATGCCATGTGACGTCATGGTGTCGACAACGCTAATAAATCAAGTGACGCTCTCAATTTAAGTCGACTTGACGCAGTGAATCACGTGACTACGTCACGACATTATTTGACAGCATGTATTGACACCAAGACGTCACGTGACACATGATTAATCATAGTGCCAATACAAAAACGGGACGACAACCCACAATTTTTCATACATTGCAATTCGGTATATGACGGTTTGATCACTACATAGGAATACAGCTGGCAATTTTTATTTTTCTAACATTCATTTTGTAATACAAAATAAAAGTACCGTGGGGCCGTTATGGACCGGTTACCATTATATTTTTTTTTTTTTTCCGGCTAAGTTCTGGTTCAATTTGAAGATGGCGGCGAAGATTTCGGTTCGGTTTCAGTTCAAGTTCGGCTAAAAATAACGGTTCGGTTCCGGTCTTTGGTTCCCGTTCGACACTCTGACTACTGGAGCTTTTGAAGCATGCTTTTAAGGGCGCGCCCGGAGTGATACCGCGACCGCGGGGCGCGCGCTTAAAAGCATGCTTCAAAGGCTCCAGTTGTGCGGCACGCGGAACACGGCAACTGTTTGCTAAAAGTCTCTATTGTTTTGTGCTCTGAGTATGTATTGGACAGTAGGGCTTGGACAGTAGGAATTGGCACAGCTCGTCTATCGAAAACAAGTGCTGCGTCAGCGTTTGGCGAGTACTCTCTTTGTGTCCAAGAGATGGCGACCGCCGATGGATTGGGGAGAAGGGTCTTTTGTTCTGTGCAGCATAGCAGGAGCGTGCGAATGCATGATTATACTAAAAATAGTTTCCCTGCTCGTGCAAACAAATCTTCCCGCAGGGCTACGCTTTCACGAAAGTATATGCCGGCGACAGGTCAAGAACGAAGTGGAAGCTCCTCCCACTTCTTTCCACTTCAGTCAAGCGAACGGTGGATAGGAGGTCGCCTCCCCTCCAGCGTTCGCTCTACTAAAGTGGAAAGGGGTGGGAGGAGCTTCCACTATTCTTGACCTGTCGCCGGCTATAGATTACTCTAGTGTTGCAGCTTCGGGGGTCTTCAAAAATCTTAAAAAAAAACGGAGTTATTTATTTAAACATCGGAACAAACCAAATAACCATATATGGTATAAGTGTATATAACCTAACTGCCCCGGTATGAACTCGTTGTTCTCAAAACAAGACACCGGGGTGTTCGAAGCGGTGTTCCTCGTAACTAAACAGTTTGAAGACCTCTTATCCAATGTAAATGTAAAATGACTCATCGACTTACAAGGAAAAATGGGATGCTGTGCGGAGAACAAGACAGGCATTTGGCATCTGTTTGCGTGTCTGAAAATTGTGAAAGAGCATGAGAGACCCTCATCCCCCACCCCAGGACAGCACCGACGGCTTAAGCCCAGCTGACCTGGCCCTGATGTTTCTTTCATCTTACTACTATTATTAGACATTTTCAAACAAACGGGGATTAATTAAACAAAATGTAGAGCACAGAAACTTTTCAACATTCCCGTGGTACGAACACGCGGTATAACCAAAACGTGAGTTATAAAAAAAAAAATGATAAAAAGAAGAAGCTTACTGTCGTCCCTTGAGCGGTACATCTTCGGAGATGTCTTGCCTCCGTAAAGATCGCAATGAAGCACGCATCCCTGAAAGGCCAAACAGGACAGAGGATCAAGCCGAGGAAAGAGGTCGGCCGCATGCTACACTCCATCTCGATTAAAGGCTCGTTCAAACATTTGCGTTCGACTACAATTGCCTGACACAAGATCGGTTTTAATGCAAAAGCATTAACTGTCTTATGGAGCGAAGCCGGTGAAGCCGACTAGAACGGCAACTATATTCCCAGTGTCTAGGCTTACGTGTAGAAATGCTTTCGCATTCCTACACGTAAGCAGTCTGTAACGGCTTACGACCGACTTGCAGCCGGTCCTAAGAAGCTGCTGTTATTAAACCTGCTGTTATTATTAGAGTTGGAGCGTAAACAGCAGCTTCTTCGGCAGCATCCTCGCCTTCAGCGTTGGAGTGAACTCCGTATTTTTACGTTCAAGGCTGAAGGTGTTCGAACGCACTAGATGATGTAGAAGTGATTTCTTTCTTCTCTGCAGAGTGTGCGTATACGGTGAAAGCAGATTTCATGTACATAATCAGTCAAAACAACCCCACCCCCTCTAAGTTCTCTCTGTAACTTTGTAATTATATTCGCATCAAAGCGAACGTAGTTAGTTACATATCAGTGTTGAGAAAGTTCCCTGCGCTGTACTGCTACACCGTGTGGAAGCGGATTCTAAATTGCCGCAGAACGTAGTCGGCGCAAATTACGATGCGGGGAATGTATACGGCACCTGGACTAAGAATAATTGATCGCGCGCTGATTAATAAAAACATATTATCGGTATCAAACTGAAAGAAGTAAGTAATTTTGATCTCAATATAAAGCCCAAAAGGAAGGTGAGCAAGTGGAGCCGGTAGAGCTACCTCCGAAAACACCGCGTCGTCAATGATAAAAACAAAAACCAAAAACTTCGCAGCGGTTAATATCATCGTCTCTTGGAATGCCTCCTCCATGATCAAAAAAGATCGTCTGCTATTTTCCGTCATCGCTCCTGTGTTTTATTTTTGCCGAAGCTCCAGAAGAAGCCAATCCGCGTAATATCCGGGTGATAATCCCGGCCCTTTCGAAATCGAGTCGCGGATCGTTCACTCTCCATGTCACGTCTGTGGATGAGTTCATTTTTGAAGTCTACAAAAAATAATGTACTTTATGCCTCGGAGGCTCTCCAAGGTAAACTACATCCCCATAAACATAAAAAAATATTGCCCTTTTTTGTTTAAAACGTCAACATTTTTTTTATTTTTTATTATTTTTTTTTTTATTTTTACGCACAGTTACATATTCTCTTATGCGGAGCGTAAGTTAGTCCGCTTCTTGCACAGGGGTTACGATGATGTCAAAACGCCCCGCTCTTATTGGCTGGTTGAAAAAAAAAAAACATAGTGGTTAGACTTTTATTGAGGTTTACCCATTATCCTTTCAATCAAAGCCAATCAGAGCTCGGCGTCGTTCTGACCGCACCGCAACTCCTGTTCAAGAAGCAAACGACTTAAGCTTGCTCTCCGCAAAATTCTGAAACTGCAACTCACAAAACTGCCCCATATTACTTCGTGGAGTTTGAATTTGTGTTTAATATACCACTATAGAAAGCACTAACATCAAGAAATATGGCGAGGAGGGTGGACTTACGAGGTCGGTAGCCACAAGCACTCGATTCGCATGGGCGGGCGAGCACTCGAAGTCGTACGTCCTTAAACCATCAATAAAGTCACTGTCGCTCCTAAAAAGAAAGAAAGAAAAAAGAAGAAAAGAAGAGGCGATTGTTTTTGTTTTACGCGCCTGTTATTCAATATTTCTAAAGGCAGCGGACAGAACGGGCACGCGCAGAAAGAACGACACTTGAAGTAACAATATCCACATCTGCGAAACAAACAAGCAATCAAACGAGCAATAAAATTGCGAACGTATAAGGTTAAAATATGACCCGGTTGGAACATGGTAAAAATGCCGCCGTGTTTACTTCTCCGCCGAGGCCGTGACGGGTGAACGAGTTCTCAGTTTATGAGCCTCAACGAGTCACTAATGATCATGGTCTGAGCAAATAATCAAAGACCGCGTCGCAGTGTCCGACACTTTAATGCAAAAAAGAAGCGTAAAATATCCCCAGTTCCTTGCTGCGTCCCGCAGATGAACAGAGGCGACAGACAAGACGCTGCTGCACATACTACACACAATCCTACTGCACACTAACCATGACGTAATGTGACGTCACAGTGTATCGTCACTCCCATCGTTTGAAGCGCCATATAGATTTTCATTTCAATACTGTGTGTTCCATAGAGTACGGTGGAACGCCATCTAGATGCTGTGCTTCGAAACGTGCATATTCCATAGAATACACTGCAGTTCCCATAGCAGCCGTCCGGCGCGTCGAGCGACGGGAGGTGAGCCGTGGTGAGAGAGGGGAGGTACTGCTCGTGCAAGCAGGGTCTATGAGCAGTTCCGTAACTTGCACGAGCAGTAACCCCCCCCCCCCCCCCCCCCCCCCCCCACCCACCCCTTTAACTCACCACGACTCGCCTCCCGTCGTTCGACGCGCCGGACGGCTGCTATGGTAACAGCAGTGTATTTATGGAATACATAAGTTTTTGGAAGCACAGCGTCTAGATGGCGTTCCACCGTACTCTATAAAACACAGTTTTGCAACGGAAATCAAGATGGCGCTTCCAACGGCGGGAGCCGGACTCAAATGAGTGGGAACAACCCTCCGCGGGAGTTCCACAACTGACCTAATCTAGTAACGTTGGCGGCGCATTAGTGTTATGTGGCGTGGTGTCATAGCATCACCCGACGTCTTGGTATCAGTAACGTCACAATGTCATGTGACGTCATGGTGTCACGTGACGTGGTGTCATAGTATCCCCTGACGTCACACTGTCGAATTGAGCAGAGAAATTTCCCAGCTAGAAGTGAGGAAACGCACCCCCCGGGAAAAGCCGAGTAACCTCGCCGATAATGGCTGTCTCCGACAAAGAAAAACTTACGAGGGTAGGCAGTCTCGGACCCGGACGGTGGCAGCGCGAAGCAGTCCGAGCTTGGCGAGCGGAGCGAGTCCCAAGTCCGTTTGGGACCCCTGACGCTCGCTCCTGGTTTCGACCACGGCCCATATGTTGAGGACGCCTTCTTCGTCCAGGCTGACGACGCTGAAGGAGCCCCCTGAGAGTCAGACCGCGAGTTCCACTGAGACCCATGGCAGAGGCCCGAGCATAAGCAAGCGCTCTTCTTCCTATTGGTGCATTACGATATGTCTCACAAGAAGGTCTTAACCCCCCCCCCCCCCCCCCCCCCCCCCCCCGTTCCAAAAATTATGGCAACTCAGTGCATCTTTTGTTCTCGTATCTGGCATCGAGGGAGCAAATGGCATGCATTAGTAGGCCAAATATTACTTATAGAAAACGGCGAATGCCCCACAGACACAGTTCGGCGTAAATTAAAAGGAACGTTAGACACACATGGATACTTTTGAGATTTAAGCAGAAGGCTGCGAAGCCCGGGATGGTAACCTGCGTAATAATTTATCTTATTCATTGGGTACCTTTCGACAACCGATACTTGTCCATGGATCCGCCTGCTCCCAACCTACAAAAATATATAAAGAATGAAATGGAGCAGGACATCTCACACCGAACAGCATTTCGAAATATTTCCGCGATATTCGCGCAAACTTACGTTTCGCTATGAACGACGTTGTGGAGGGCAACAACAGGACTCTGGTGGTAGTTGCTTTTTAAAATAGAGGCTGAAATAAGCATAAAATAAAACAGCATACAGTATTGGCGATGAGATAGAACTATAGGGGGCGCTCTGTTGTCCCCACACCTTGGTGTTTACCCAGCACAAGTCCTGTGGACATGCCCGCAGGCCTTATGGGCATGTCCACGTCATTTTCTTCTATACAGGGCGGGGTATAGTGTAACGTAAAGATACTAACAATGAACGAAGTGACGTTAGGGCCGGATCTCTCACGAAAGCAGTCGTCAGAGAATGCGAGCTTGACCATTTTTGGCTTGACCCACTTCGGCTTTTGTGCTGGGCGTATGCACCGTGCATGCTGCATTGCTCATACAGGTCGGAGTGGTAGCAAAAGCCCCCCCCCCCCCCCCCTCTGCCCCCCTCCCCCCCGGGCGACCGGAGAACACGAACTCCAGCAGAACGCTGATGCGACGTTCGGTTACGCCAGCCGAGCGCCGAGTCATTGTTATTTGTTGTCCCCATCTGTGCAGTTCTAAAGTTAGCCGCTTGGGGCGCCACGGTCTAATCTTGCGGGGGTATCGGTGGCCGAGTGGGCTAACGCGTTTCAGCTCGGAGCTTGGATAGATAGCTTGCGCTGCAGAACCTCCTGTGTTCAATCCCCTCCCCCTGCCCGTTTCGATCTGGATGAGTTTTGTACCGGCACGCGCGTCCGTGTAATCACTACTGCGTGGTGCACGTTAAAGACCCCCATGTTAGCAGTTGTACTGCACTGGCTAAATTTCTCATCTACAGCTAAGAGACAAGTCACCTGTCGAGGCGTACTAGCATCAAGCCTGTCTAAACTATACAAGCAACCCAATTTTAGAGTTCACCTGTAGAGTACGCCGGCAGCTTCAACTTGTATTCTCTGTCAGGTTGTGGATCACGACTCTCGACGAACCTCTTCGACAGAGAAAACTTGTCTCTTAGGTCCCATAATTCGAGAGAGCCGTCAGCCTAGGAGAAAATAAATTAAAAAAAGGTAACAGGAAATTTAAGATGACAACTTGGAGGCTGGCTTCTTTCCGGAAAAGATGTTTACCCACCGACCCAGAGACAACGGTCGTGACGTCGAAAGCCGACCACTGACAGCACGTAGGCAACGTGTGAGAGGCCAGGAGTCTGCAAGACAGGATATGCAAGTACTGCGCTATCGTATGGCAAAAAGCAGTGGCGGCGTCGTCGCGCCTAGCAGAAGACAAAGAGGGGGTGTGACCACAAACTGCAAGAACAATCAATCCACGAGAGGAATCATGATCCTCTCGAAGGTTATGTGACGCTGGGAGTACCGAACGGCCACCGACTGGATGTTAAGGCCGCTGTGTCCACGACATACTTGTCGTACTTCTAAATCAAGGGCATGTGACAAAAGAGACCCGAAATTAGGACGCACTCAGAAGGTTGACTGATGTCGCTGAGATTCCAAACACAGAGGATCCCTTGGCCAGGAAGGTCATTCATATTTCCTTCTCCGTGCCTTGCCTGCAATTTGCGGAAAGAACACGTTTTGTGGCTATACATTGTGCAGGTGGAACAGTCTACACCAATACGAAAAATCAATTCGACGACGCAGTTTCAGGTGGCTGAGCGGAATTCGTTTAGGGCGAGGAAACAAATGAGCCTTGGTTCTATCTTTTTTCTAAAGATAAAGGCGCCCCTGGCCAACAAGTACCTTTGCACTACCGCATAAACCGCCTCGGAGAATGGGTCTTAATTGGGGAGGCTGTACTTGTATATATTTTTAAAATACAAACCTGCAATTGTTTTGTTTTCTTCGGAAGAAAATTTGAAAATGGCCGTACCTCATTTGAGAACTTATGTCCGGTAATGATGTAGTTTGAGCTTGTCGGCGAAAAGCACACGATGGTGGGGGCACATCCTGATGAAAATGAGAACAAAATTGCGGCTTCACTTTAATTATTCCTGACAAATCGTCGTATGTAAAATACGTTTTTGTGTTTAAGAGTTTGTGCAATCGTTTATGTACAGAGACTTTCACCGCGATTTCCGACGAGAACACAAGTGGTTGTCGGTGGTGAGCAAACCAAGTTAATGAAGTTTGAAACATTTTGTGACATTTCTCCCCCGGCAAATTTATTGGATTTAGCTGGTCGCGTGACCGCAATAATCATGTGCCCTAGTAGCAACGTGTGGCGCTCCTTTCTTTAACGTATAGCTAAAAGTGTCTAGCCCTCCCGTATAACGTTATATTCACCCTTAAAATATCAATTTTATTGCTCTTATTTATTATATTTATTTATAGCGGTCACCATTTTCATTACACGTAGGGAGATGGTGGCCGCTTAATCGACGATCCCAATCAACCGCCGCAAGTGAGAATAATAATACTACGTTAAAGGCCAACCTGCAAAATATTTTTCAACCAGGGTAACACTCCTCCTCGCCACCTTTCCCATTTCTCCCTCTCCCACTCTTAACTTCACGGCGGGGGGATTCCCTTTGTTGCTGCGTCTTGGGGACGGTGATAAGCTCCTGGCTTATCCGGCCCCAAGATGTAGCAACAAAAGGAGTCCCCACAACGTCAAGATAGCAGTGGGAGAGGGGGAAACGGGAAGGGTGGCGAAAGATTTTTACCCTGGTTGAGAAATATCTTGCAGGTTGGCCTTTAAAAACGGGGGAAAAAAAAGGGGAAAAATAGGGTTATGAGGCTGGTGTACCTTTTAAGAATGGAAGCGGGTTCAGAGTCTGGAAGCCTGTACTGAAGTCTCCCATATCCGGGTTCTGTTGGAGGTGCTTTTGACTCGTGAAGGAGAGCTCCTCTTCCAATACGCGTAGCATTAGCTGTTTAAACACATGAACTATACAGTCAATAGGCACTTCCGTCAACATGTGAATAAATTTAAAACACAAGTTGACAAATGTTGCACATATCAGGTCAGCGGACCTGATATCTGATGTGATATCAGATATCAGGACTTATTTGATCAACCTACCTGAGGCGTAACATCTAATCTTATATCAAATATCAGGCCTTTTATATGATCAACGGACCTGATTTATGATCTGATATAAGATGCCAGATCTGTTATTTGATCGATAAACCTGAGACCCAAGATCTGATCTGTCATCAGGCCTGATATCTGATCAGCCGACCTGACGTCAACGGACTTACCGTCGAAGAATTCTGCATGAACTCGAAAAGGTCCATGGCGTCAGCACTGATACTTGCAGACGGTATTTGGCCCGTTGCTGAGTCGGTTACTTCACCTGTCATCATGAGCACGGGTGTTTTAATCGTTCGTTTAACCGTTTTATCAGTACTAATACGCGTGACACTGGTGGGATTAAACATCGCGTATGGTGCAACGAGCCAATGCTCACTCACCTCCGAAACCGCGGTAATCATGCGCAGGGTGTTGGGTCCACTTTTCAACTACGTCTATGACGTCCGTCTGACATTCTTCTTCGCTTATGTTGTCCGTCTGAGTCAGTGCCTGTCGTTATCAAACAGAGTACCCCTTCAATCGGCACTTGCTTCTTTTAGACGGGGAGGACGTTCGTTACCGTCCCCCGAATGCTCACAACATTCTTGCAAACCGGCCGGATCACTATTGTGACATCATTATAATAGGGTCTAGTTAATCTCACAATAGAAGACCTTTATGAAAAGCTGCGCAGCAATACATACTTTACATGTAGCTGTAATCACACGTTCGCGTCCGAGTGGGATTTGGTCGGCTGCAGTATGCCAACAATTATAATCATCAAGAACGTCGTGGCTTTTTGAGACGGGAGAAGGACGCACATTTAAACCAGTACGGCTTACATCTTTTGCAATCTGCACCCAATACACCGTTTACAAACAAGCCCGCGTACGTCCATCCACACCACGGTGTGGGCAGTGCGCGTGCGCAGAAACCAGATTCGCGTGAGGCGAAGCATCTGCGCATGCGCAGTGCCGACAGCAACGCCACCGCAGTGGCGTGACGTCAAAGAGTTGGGTCAATCTATAGACCAACACGCTGTTTACACATGAGTCAGCGTTTGCCCACGCGCAGTGCGAGTGCGCAGAAAGCAGATTCGCGTGAAGTGTGAGAGGATCGCGTCTCGGTGTATATGCACTATGCAGTCTGTCGCTATTTGAACCGTCTGCCGGTAAGACGAGACACGTAAAAGATAAGGTAAAAACAAGTCAGCGATATACGTACCTGTTTAGTGTTTGCTCGTCCAAACGCGACAATGTACGCATCGTAGCTTGCTGGAGGAATGTCCAACACCTGGAAAGTCATCGCATCCAGGGATACCATCTCGAGAACGTCCTTCGCTCGTTGTCTGCAAAGAGAAATAAATGCACGCATGAATTTCACCAATTGCGCAGCTCAGAGGTTACAGATCGGTATTTGTTGTTACCAAAGACGTATCGTGAAACAGGAGCGTTTCCAAGGAGGGGGGGGGGGGGGGGGGTGGCGACGGGGGCAGCCGCCCTCCTCCCCCCCTACAAAGTCGACCCCCCCCCCTCCCCCCTTTTCGGAGGGCGATTTGACATGAGCGGACTCCCCGGTGGTATGAAAGAATGGGAGAATAGTATCCTTACTAATTTTCCCGCCCCCCCCCCAAAAAAAAAAAAAAAAAAAACAAAAAAAAACGGAGTTTTGGAATTGCTTCTGTCGTGAAAACAACTTTCATTCTTTCTACGAAATATTATTTATAAATTAAGAGTCTTTTAATAACGCCATAAGAATTGCGGGGGGTTTGAAGGGCATTTTAAGAATGGGCGAGTCATAGTCCCACATCCTAAAATATCTGGTGTGGGACAATTCCGGCGAAGGACTTGGGGTAGCCAGTTACTGTGATCTAAGGAAGGACTTGATAATGCAATTGATGCAAAGGTGCAAGCGAGCTGGAGAAGGATAAAGATAAAAAAAAAAAAAAAAAAAACTTTGGAGAAAGGGGGACAAAGGACAAACACAAATCTCCAGACACAACCAGGTAACTGGTGCGTGACCGAAAAAATTCACTTGGTCCTGGTATCAAACCAGGGACCTCTCCATTTCCAGTGGAGCGCTCTACCAGCCGAGCTAACTAGAAGTTAGACGTCACTAGAGCAAACGGGTTTTATCAGCTGCCAGCAGTCTGACACCAACAAGGGTGAAAGTCCTGCATTTTGAGGTTGCGATGATAATGCAATTAATGCAAAGGTGCAAGCGAGCTGCACAAGGATGACGATAATAATACCCCTGTCAGACGGCGTTCCAACGATCCTTTTCACTAAGCTCCTTTAAAAAAATCGGCCAATCAGCTCGCGATGTGGAGTGCGCACGTGCTCTGTGGCGCGCGCACGTGCTCTGCGGCGTGCGCTGGTTCGCCAATTTTATAAAGGAGTTTACCACCGAATTCAGAAACCTCACTCAAACTACACTCACACTTAAGGGCCCCTCCAGTTCCTCGAGGAAGGCGCGAGGGCCGGCGGTGGCCAATCGCGACGGCGGGTCCGTCCTCGCGATTTGCCAGCGCGGCCCTCGCGCCTTCCTCGAGGAAGTGGAGCGGCCCTTAAGTGTGAGTGTAGTTTGAGTGAGGTTTCTGAATTCGGCGGTTAGTGAAAAGGATCTTTAAAACGCCGTCTGACAGGGGTATAAACCATGGGTCCAAAAGGGGGAGTCCAAAACGTTGCACGTTTTGGACTCCCCCGGCGACTACGGAGAAGGAAGTGACGTCAACAACGCAGAAAATGCAGATTGGATGTTGACTGATCTCTCATCAATCAACATCCAATCTGCATTTGCTGCGTTGTTGACGTCACTTCCTTCTCCATAGTCGCCGGGGGAGTCCAAAACGTGCAACATAGGGCCCCAGAAGAAGGGGAATTTTTTTCGGTCGCGCGCCAGTCACCTAGCTGTGTTTGGAGATTTGTGTTTGTCCTTTGTCCCCCTTATTTCCCTTCTCCAGGGTTTATTATCGTCAAGGAAGGAACTCAAATTTTTAGACGTCCTGGTTTTTTTAGCGTGCAACACGAGTGAATGTGCGTCAAAGAGTTTTCGAGGCATCTTACTGTACTTTGCTCAGCACTTTCTTGCTTTCTTCCTTCTTTTTTGCGGAAGCGAAGTTGAAGAGGTTGTAGGCCGAAAACGAAGTGGTCATCTCGACCGGTTCCTTCCGCTCGTCCAGCGCGGGTTCCGACTTCCAGTGAGAAAGGTCTCGCTTCTGCAAGTTCGGGAACGCTCCCTGAGCCACACAATCGACCTTCGAACGACGCAAGGGCGTCGCCATGTTCAAGAAGAGAAGCGCCCCCAGAATGCTTACTCTAGGCATTCATTCAAATTTTAATCGAAGGGTTTTATAAGTTCAATTTAATCATTTTAAACAATATATATATATATATATATATATATATATATATATATATATATATATATATATATAAGGTTGCGACAAACCTTGTCGTGTTTTGTCATAAATGAGCTGCAGAGAGTACCGAGGCGCTGCACACTTTGCAGGGCCTGCTGTGTTTCAATTGTGCAGACTTGCGTCCCACTATGACATCACGGGATACAATGACGTAACGCGATAGTAAGACGTCAGGTTGTGCAATCGCCCTACCTCATGACGTCACCTGACACACTGGCGTGACATCATGGTGTTACGGAGAAACGTTTGCCGCTAAATTTAGAATAAAAACTGTGACATCACGTAACACTAATTCCCCGTTTATTTAAAAAAAAAAAAACACTCGGTATCACCGTAAGAAAAAAAAAAAAAGCGTGAAGAGAAAAAAAAAAGAAAAAAAGGAAAAGGGTGTGTGAAATTAAACCCATGTTGAAACGTTTCCTTTACCTCGGCTCGGTATGTGCACGTTGTACTTGTGCCCTCCTGAGCACGTGTCCGTCACTTTGGCAAGCTTACTAAGAGTGAATAATTCGAGGGCATTTTTCATGTATGGAGCACGTGGTTTTCCACTTCTCGTGTATGTCGAAAACACCGTAATTCTGAGGAGTTTCGCAACTTACAGCAAAAGGGCTGGCATATCTGGTCACGACGAACTCCACGCCCTCCAATAAGCCGACTGAGTGTCACGACTTACTGACATGTCAGTAAGTCGTGACACTTACCTGTGCATCTTCGTCAGACTTGCGTGAGCAGCTTTTGTTTTCCGAAACATCCTCAGTGATGCCAGTGGTCCGGTCCGAGTTGTCGCTAGATTCTTGACCTTCCTCATTCGACTCGTCATCGTCTTGCTCGAAGTCAGACTCGTAGTCCTGAATAGGAGCATGAATACAGGTCACGAACGTGCGAAGTGTGAACAGCTCGAGCAAAGGCTTTCTCTGACCTCGAAGTCATCGTCGTAGTTGTAGCTCTCGTCAGCTTCCGATGGTATTCGTTTTCTCTCTTGAATGATCGATCCAGTACCCTATATAGACGCCGGCATCATCCAAAAATGAAAGCAGGCATATAAACACAGGACACTCGATCTCAAGCAAACTGCGCGTCGCACAGAAATGTACATTCGCCGGCAATACGAAGGTGAACACCTTCCCTGGTTTCTTGCATGTTTTACGGCTCCCTAAAGCTATATTAACTCTCAACGTCTAAAATGGTACGTGGCTTGGGGTCTAAACTCTGCGTTCTAGCCCTCTTCAGGAACAGAGCTTGTTCCAAAACTTGCAGGAGCGTCAAAAACAAGAAGAGGGCTGTTCACCTTCATATCGCTCACGGGTGTACTTGTTTGACGCAAGTTTTGCATACTTACATGAGCATCATTTGTTACGGTTGTATCTCTAGAGAGACAAAAGTAAATGGCACGGTGATCGCACAAGCACTATGCATTTCTGCATAATCTGCGGGATACTATGAGCTTACCTCTCGACTCCGTGAATAGAAGAACTTTCGGAATTGTTTAGTTTTGAGTTGCTAAGTTTATCGTCCGGCTGTTTCTGCGAACACAGAAATAGGACAGAAAGAAAGCTCCATGTCACGAGGAGGGCATCAGGATTCGTGCTTGCTGCATTTCAGCTTAGCGTGAGCTAACAACTTCGCCTTCTTCCCGGCAGTGCCACAGTCGGCGACAGCCTGAGAAGCGCAGGACGTCCCTTAGTATACTTGAGACTCGTTGCCGGTGATATAGCGACAGTCTTGCGAGTAAAATGGCGAGACGCGGATTTTCCACCGAAGAAGATTCCCCGGCGGACGGCCGTCGTGTCAGCTTTGTTTATGCGAGTGAAGCCCCAAATAAAACTTGAAAAGAATAAACTTGTGCCCGCTATAGTTAATCGGGACCTTTTATCCGGGCTAGGTGAGAGATGAACACATCGTTTATACGATAGGTTTCCCGTTTAAGCTGCCCGCAACAGTAGTCAGCGAGTTTTTTTTTTTTTTTATTTCTTGGATCGGGGTGGAGATCAGTTTGAAGCCCATGTTAAATATAGCATAACATCATAAACATATAACATTCAACAAATGCCTCAAATTTAGATTAAATAATTATGGAGAGAAAAAAATAAATAGGGTCTACCGCCTGTGTCTGTCTGATTAGTTTCCGATTTGCTCGACCGAATAATTAAATTTTTCGGGCGGCAAATCCGGCTGCAGGGTTTCCAATTAATTCGAAGCCAACTGCGGAAAAGCCGTAAATCCCTCGGGTGATCTACTGGGACACAATTAACGAATTTTCACTCTGATTAAGAAGGGTTCTCGAAATACGTACAGCGACACAAACTTACTCGTGAGGTCTCTGGTTTAGCTTCTGCTCTTCTCGCAGATGGCGGTCTCCTTGTAATAGTCGCCGTGGCTGTAATACAAATAAATCTACACATAAATAACAATGCTGCCCTTAAGTCGCAGGATAGAGTCGTAGACTTCTAAGGGCCCTTTGCTAAATCGTCCAAGCGACAAAGAGAATGCTGCGACTACATGTAGTTACAGGCACTGCAAGTACTGGTTTGCTGGTGAATGCGGGCAATATTTCTTCCGGCAGTTAGCTACAAGGGGGATTTTGAGGTCACGTGACCAGCTCCGTGGGTAGAAAGTACCTGGAGCACCAGCCAGTTGAGCTCAGCAGACGTAAGAATTTCCTGTTTTTTTGCTTCAATTCTTGGAGGAATAAATTCACGCCGCTCCTAAAGGACACGAATGCGATTCGTTTCACATATAGTCAAAAGAAATACAAACAACGGAGCGGCGACCGAATGATACCTAGGGAGGGTGCCACGAAGATGCGGATGTGGGCAGTGTTTAAACAAAGAGACCATCGTTTTTTTTTTTTTTTATTCACAGCGAATATTTTTATCTGTGTGATTCACCGCCAACAGCGCTGCATTTATGCTGTGCTCTTGAGTGGTCGGCTTCGAGAATGATGCCGCTCCTTCATAGGAATTCGTGGCATTGCGGCGACTTATCGTGCAGCCGCAGGAGCTGCGTACTTTTTTGACAAATTACGCTTTGTCATTCAATTGAAGCCGTTCCAATTACGCTTAGAAGGGGCATCGTTCTCTGATATTCCATTGACATTGTGGCTTATGTGCTATCAATGAAATCATTATGTTGCAATAAAAGAGACATTCGTACACCGAAACAGAAAGCACAAAGTGACATCTCTCTGCAAAACAGGTGGCAATGATAAATTTTGCATGCTCTAATTTCCCCACGATTACTGACGGCGCTATGATTACGAAGAGCAGCAATCCAAGGGCGCGCGCGCATACCATCAAAACGGCGAGTGTTGCGCCACGTGTAGCCAAGAGTGAAGATTATGCCGCGGCGGGGAAACGCCGATAATAATCTCAAAAGGTACAAACGAGCTGGTGGTGGTGGTTAAACATTTTACTGAAAACAACGAGACTGGGACGAGAAGAAACGGAAAAACACAAAGTCTCAAGCACAGCTGAATTTGTTAAATTATTCTCGTCCCAGTCTCGGGGTTTTTAATAAAATATTTAATAATCTCGCCGGAGAAGTGCCAGTAAGTTCCACTAGAAAGTTCTGCACGCTCAGGAGGGCACGGGCTCCGCTAATCGTATTTCTTTTGACCATGACTCTATATTTCCAGACTTTGAAAAGGACTGAGAAGGAGACAGACTCCGGCGATGTTTTTCATAGTCGCTGATTTGCCTCAAAATTGGCTCAACACACTGATATACATGGCTGTACCAGTTCCCCAAGTATTGTGTCTAAAGAAAATACATTTGGCGAAGTTATTGAATTTTCGAATTTTGTTTTCATCGTGTTTCTCAAAACGGGAGACCTTAATGGCAACATTGAAGTGTGACGACAGAAATGGTACAAAGTGGGCAGTAAGCTACGTTACTAACTGATTACAAGACGTTTCATAGTGGGAAAAAAAATGCTTGGTAGCTGATTCACTGAGAAGCACGTAAAAAAAACAAAAAAAAAACACTCGACGTACTCTGTTTAAGACTACCTGGGCGACCTGAAAGTCTGTACCATTTGTGACGTCACGCCACTGAAAAACACGCGGAAATTTGAATGTTGGTTTCGGCATCATCTTCATTTGCGGTTTTCTCTATTGCTATTTTGAATTTCGAGAAAATAATTAGCATACCGTGAAGACTAAAGTTCGGGGAGTCAGAAAATGCAATTTGTTTGGGTAGCCAAAAAAAAAAAAAAAAAAAAAAAAAAAAAAACGGCCGGAGGTTCGTTAAAGTTAAAGAGATTCGTCCCAAAGTACCGAAAAGAGATCTGGAAAGAACCACAAAAGGGGTGCATTTGGAGAGAACTAAAAGGGGTTAAAAAAGAGACCAAGAAGGGTTAATTGGAAAGAACTAAAAGGGGTATGAAAAAAAACCCTCAGATAGGATTTAAACGGGGAAAAAAAAAAGATAAAAAATGAACCCTAAAATAGCGTTCATGGGCTAGAACCAAAGGGGGATCCGGAAAGAGCCCTTCAACAGGATTTATTGCGAAAAGAACCAAAAAGGGATCTGAAAATAACCTCAAAAAGAGTTCATTGGAAAGAACCCAAGATATCCAAAAAGAACCGCCCAGAGGTGTTCATTAGGAAGAACCTTTTATCTGGGTTCTTTACCGGCCCTGGCTTTTGCAGCAGTAACTTTCTGAAAGCAAACATATAAAAGAAATGCAATTTGTTCATGCATTCGTCACTGCTTTGGTAATTACTTGGAATCGTTTATACAGATAACGCTAGCGTGTGCGGCATGTGCACGCGCTCGCTTTATATGTTACACACGCACGAACTATGACGACGGCGCCTGCCAGATCAGCTTAGGGCCACGTTCATTGCTGCGCACTTCGCAAGATCTTTTTCTTTTTTGGCTCGCCGCAGCTGCCAGCGTGCGCTGGCTGGGCTGCATTTAGCCAGTGCGGTACAACCGCTAGCCTGGGGTCTTTGACGCGCACCACGCAGTAGTGATACATGACCGCACGCCCGTACTATGCTAATCCAGATCGAAACGGGCAGGGGTAGAGATTGAACCAAGGATACCTGGGTCCTCCAGCCTGATGTAATTTTTCTAAGTGTTTGAAACGTGTATTAAGCGCGAGTGTCTTGCTCAATGGCGTACCTTGTAGTAGAATAGATAAATGGGCTAGTTGGTACATCACTGAATGGAAAGCGCCGAATAAACAAGGACGAAGAAGGGGACAGAGACGAAGCGCTTCGTCTCTGTCCCCTTCTTCGTCCTTGTTTAGGCGCTTTCCATTCAGTGACGTACCTTTGGCAGCATCAACCCTCGAGCAGCAGAAGTAAGCTGCGAGCTCGGGATTTCAGCCTGCGCTGCGGTACATCTCGGAAAGAAACAGGACGGACAGCGCTTGATGGGAAAACACTGAACTGTCCGGAACAGGTGCTTTCGCTATTTCCGCTCGCCCCTTGTGGCTTCCGTGATTGTATGTTGTCGGCGGTTGTCGCGATGGCCGCCGAAGTAAAGCGAGGGAAGTTGCGTTGGTTGTGCCCACAACAAGATATGCAACAGCGAAAGCCGTGAGTCATAATGGCTTAATAAATTAAGTGAGCCTTGCACTGCTTCTCACGTTGAGCAAGTCCGAACAGCTGTCCCAGTTTCCTCTGCCGTTACTGCCGTATCAGCGTGTTGCCTAATCCGCTCTGAACGCAACCTACGCGACAGCACGCGAACCAGATATTGTACATTTATCGACGTTCACCAGTCGGTATACTAAGGGGGACAGTAGATAGTCCTTCCATCGCTTCCCCGAAGAAGGATAAGCCTCTGGACGCTCGCTTACGCCTTTCCTCTCGCGCGGCACCTGATAACGATGAACATTACGATCGCTTTTATACGTCATATCTGGGAATGATCACAACGCTCCCCAATCACTCTCTTTTTTACTGGTTGTGCGGGAAAAATAGAACAAAGAGATGATCCAAACGTCAATATTTATCATTGTCGCCAACCGCATTTTTGATCACGGTGGTATCAAGTGGTATCAAGACGTTATCGCCGTTAGTAGTCGGCGATGAACTCTACCGCGTGAAAAGTAAGCTGCCAGTGGCGGGGGTGCCGTTAGCAGACGAAAGCGCATCGCTCTCTCCACCTTCTTTCCAAGAGCTGCCACAGCGTATCGCCACGGGTAGGGTTCGAGGCTATTTGGCACGCGCTCCGCTGTTCCCTCTCATATTGCTCACGATAGTACAAATTATCACGAGCATGGTGCGATGACTCGATGACGTCAAGTGCAAGCCATGTGGGCCTCGAGGCTTATTTTGGGCCATAACAACGGATGCTACTGAGAGTCAATGCGTGCTGATGATCCCCCATGAACACACCATGTCTGAGTATTGCAAAGCGAACTGACAGATGAAAAATGCTATGCCAAAAATTAACATTCCTAATTTTAAAAAAAGAAAGAAATACTCACACGTGCGTGGTTTTTCGCTGTCATTTTGGTCAGTGGAAGCTTCCGTCTTTCGCTCAGCCTTAGGTGGCTTACTAGCGGACACTTCGTTGCGACTTTGCTTCTTGGAGTCCTTCTGGTGCGCGTCAAGCCTCGCCCTTCCACCCGCCTTGGAAGACGGCTCCTTGGACGATGTCGTCGAGGACGCCGGCACTGCTTTCTTCTCGGTATTACGCTCTTTCTTTTCGGAGGACAGGTGGCGACTCGTAGTTGAGTTGTCAACCCTGGAGCCGGTCGATGGCTTCTTGGACGTTCCAGCGGGGCCGGGTGCACTAGATTTCTGAAGAACCGCCAGCGACTTGGACAGGGGAGCCTCTTTTGCCTTGGGAGCCCTATTCGCGAGGCCATCGGTCGTCTTTTGCCGTTCTTGCCGATTCGTTTCTCGGTGCCTCGAAACGTCGCGGGTTCTTTTGGGGTCCGGAGGCTGCGAGGGACTCCTGGTGGACGACGGCACCGTCTTGATGGCATCCTGCTGAGTCACGCTGGCCTTGTTCTTGTCAACGCTGGGACTTCGGCCTTTCGTGGCGACGGGCTGCGCGGCTTTTCGAGGTGCAGGGACGGGCGCCTTAGTGCTCCCCGACGTCTTAGACGGGACCTTGCTCTTTTGTGACATCCTGGCGCGCAGGGGTTGCAGGTCACCCCACGATGACACGGCCTGCGCCACGAACGCGGGCACATCCTTGACCGATCGACGCTACACACGCAACGCTGACCCCAGCGTAGATGGACCTTATTGCTCCGTTTCACATTCAGTCCGATCGCAGACAACGCTACGGTCCGAGGGAGTGAATCAAGCTGCGCCAAAAGTGCATTGTCATGGCGCTCGTCGTCGACGGAACTAATGTGCAACAGGTCTTAGACTGCACCCTTAATTATTTGGCAGTTCACGGCCCTGCCTGGCTTTGGGTGCCTTAATGTTTTCGAACTGATCGAACAGAGAAACTTTCGGTTTGTGTACACAGGGCTTTTCACTCCAATAAAATCTACAAGCATATATATTGCAGTTTGCCGCTATTATTGCGGCGAATGGCGGGCTGCGCGCCATATCGGTTGTTGGATACTGTCGTGACACAGCGCATATGCTATAGTTAATAAAAAAATGCTGGTATTACCTATATACTTAATGTTTTAGGGAACTGTTGATAAAAAGAAGGCGAAAATCGCAAGTTGATCGTTCATTTTTCTTATATCCATTAAAATACGGCTTCCAGCAGGGGTCCATTCTCGGCCCACTCTTATTTTTAATTTAGATAAATGCCAGTTATAAGGATACCTCGAACACCAGAAATAATTTTATATCTAAATAAATACGTGGCTTCACAATCTATCGTTGTGGCTCGGAGTTAACGAAATGTAACTAAATAAGAAGAAGAAAAATACATTTCGACCGCGGAATAAGTTTATTAAACAGGCAATCTAAATTCCAATTTAAAGCGAAATCATCGAACGTGTTATATCATACAAGTTCCTTTAAATTGGTCCTTCCGTGTCGAGAGCAAAGGCTACAGGTTCACATATTTGCGTCGGCCGCGTTGCGCTGCGCAATTGCGTCGTGCTGCACATCGCCTCCCCATTGGCTCGTTCGTAAGTGTCGCCCTATAGCGACAGTTCGACGCAAGCAGGCTTAAACAGGTGCAAGTGGTTGCCGCATCGCTCTTGAACGCAACCGTGTGAACGAGAAAGGATATTTCACAATCTACTCGGCTCATCTGAAGACTTAAAGGGGCCATGAAACGAATTTTGGGATGGGATAAATATTTTTAAATTGGGACTTTACTAATCGCATATCGTTTAGCTGGCCAAAAGAAAGAGGGTAGAAAGTCAACAGCCAGCTTTTCGGTACGAACATTTGAAAATATAGCGGACTATTTGTACCTTCTTTCCTTCGAAAGCTCTCCGCCTTTTCACTATGATACATATGCGGTTCCCAAAGCGCGTCAGCGGTGCCAACCTGACGTCAGCTGAGCCCAGCTCACGCATTGGACACGAGAACTGCGTCCCTCGGACGTATGCACTCGTCAACAATAAATCCGTCGACGAATATTCGGATTCGCGTTCGTGGCCAATGACTGCCCTGACGGAACTTATCGTCACTGGGGAATGAGAAGTTCTATGGTGTGCATAAGAAGCACGGTGGAAGCTAGGAGTCATCGCACCGGTGCCGAAGAATAGGGAGTTTTCGTAGATCGTTTTCGCCGTCCCACAACGCTCTTCGCAACCCGCTACGATACTCTGAACTCTACAGCCAAGGCTATCGGCGCGCAGGCGCAGTAGCGGCTTCTTCGTTGCGGGGGGCTTAGCGGAGGGGGAAACGCGGTCTACGAAAGCTCCCTAATGTCACGACGACGTGATTTCACAATTCGCATTTGAGTTGAGGATTAAAGCTAAAGAGGAAGAAGTAGGAAAATCGTTTCATGACCCCTTTAAAAATGGCTAAAAAAAAAAGGTTATATTGTGCATTATTAGCTCATTCACGTCTTCACTACTCTTTTCTAGTTTGGGGTTTTGTGCTAAGTAAAAAATGCATCATACGGAAGTCGCTATCTTACCTCTTAAGATAACACCAGCTGCTAACCAGTCAAAATGTCAAGAAATTAGCCTGAGCACTTTATAATCAAATCAAATTAGAACCACCAGGTTTGTTTCTTTTATTTTTCACGAGTAATTTTGGAAATATTATGCCAACAATCTTCGGCACACAAACTACACAAAGGAAGAAAAAAAGAAAAACACTATACTTCGTTTCAGCTTCGGTCCGAGCGCGGCCGATGTAAGAGCCGAAGGGCTAATCAAACAGCGAAAGAGGCACAACGTCGTGGCGTACTCTCTGCAGTTGATAGGACCAGCCGGTATTCGCCGTCTCTCCGTGCGTGCTTCTCCGCCGGCTAGTCCTATCAAGCGCAGAGAGCACGCCATGACGTTGCGATTTTTGCGCTGTTTGATTGGACCTTCGGCTCATAACATCGGCCGCGCTCGGACCGAAGCTGAAACGAAGTATATAGCTATAACTTACAGAAATTAGATTTCAAAGTATCTCACTACTGAACAGCCAGCCTGATCTCATGACCATTATCGAGAAAATATGTGTGCGCAAGCTCTATATATATAGATAAAATAATAACTATAAAAAAGCGTACCTTTTCCTATTTTAAAAGTGATTTTTTTTTTGCGCGCTGGTGTTTTTTTTTTTTTTAGCAGCTTTCTTTTGCAGATTTGCAGAAAAATTATTAAGGCCGAAAACCTTACTTCTCCCATTACGCGAAAGGCCGTCGGCGTTGTGCCCGAAAGATGGTCATAAAATTACATCAAGCATGCGCGTCAGAGATAAAACACACAAAAAAAAGCACAACCACGCAGATGCTTCGTCACGGTAGCTGGCGGGGGCGCTCAAGGTCAAAGCGGAAGCGCCTCAGAAATAAAACACAAAAAGCACAGCAACGTATGTGCTTTGTCACGGAAGCCGTCGTGAAGCCAGCGAGGTTCGCCGCGCCTGCGCAGTGGGGGAGCGTGACGTCACCGTCGGAGCGCCGTGTGCCAAAAAGAAGACGCGGCGCGCTGCTTGTAAGAATGCGCTGCGTCTAGGAATGCTTTCGCATTACTACACATAAGCAGTCTTCAATGTCTTCAACGAGTTTTCTTTTTTTTTTTTTTTTGCTGTATGTGTCAATGACTGCCCTGCAAGGTGCTATACTTCGTCTCACCCTACGATGGACTAAAGGCAAAAGCTACGGACCGCCGGATCCAATCACAAGCCACTTAGCAATTGTGCGGTATTTCGCTTTGATGCACGTATCGGTGCCCGCGTCTCGGATCACTGATGAGGGGACGGGTGGACAGTGGTTAGAATCGAAGAGCACTGAGTGACTAAACAATTTTACATCGCAAAGAGAGCCACGACATATAGGCTTTTTGCAGCGTCGAAGCTATAGAAATGATGCGGCGCTTTTGGATTCGAGCATTATTCGTCCACCCCTAATCAATGTTAAGCTTGTCATAGTATAGCGTGGAACGTGATTGGACCTGGCGGCCCGTGGCTTTGGCCTTTAGTCCATCGTAGGATGAGACAGAGAATAGTGTCTTTTTTGTTGTTGCGAATTTGTTGTTTGGCGTTACTTTCTGTGCCGTGTTTATGCAGCTTTAAAGAGGTAGATGAATATTGTTTTATAGCTTCGTGGAGGACCGTCTGGGTTTCATCTCCTTGATCTCGCTCTTTTCATGCAGCGTTTATTTTATTGTTGATGTTAAATTTTTATGTTTGGTTTGTCCCAGTCGCGTAAGTTTCCTTTCTCTATTGATTTTTTTTTGTTTTGTTTTGTTTAGCTTGTTGAATGGTGATATTTGGGAGGTTGACTGCTGCCTCGTCAGGCATGTCTATGCCTAACAGAACGGAAGTCTATGCCTTTCGTGACGGCCTCCCAGACAACTATACTACCCGTCGGTTGTCTAAATAACAACTTTGATTTGATTTAATTAACAGCTGCTTCATCAGTCTCACTCATTCAACAAAATAATAATAAATTATTTAATACAAAAGTTTTTACCAAACTTTTGGACTACACGAACGTGTGCCGCTACAAATTAGAACGCGTTGTCGACATTAACTTTCAAATAATCTTAATGTGTTCCAAGCTAATTATAGATACATTATGTAGGTACATGACGCTGAATATGAAAAAAAAAAAAAAAAACTGATGAGCATTACTTCAAGCTAATAACCTAAATATCTGGAGGCAGAAAGCTAGAAACCTTATATCGCCACTCTGGGGCCAGGGCGGCAGGAGTAGGGATCTTCATTTATGGGCACTAAAACACTCGCCACAGGCTTCCAGTATCTATAAGCAACGTATCGTTGCTGACCTAGCCTTATTGACAAATTAATTGATAACTTTATGCAGCCGGAAGATTGTCCAATTCTGTCAATGACATTCATTACAAGTACTTTAAAGGCTCGTTCACACTCTTGCAACCGAGTACGACCGAGACAGACCAGACCGGTTTTTAAGCCTCTTGCGACCTCTTAGGGCCAGCTCCGCTGCAGTGCATCCGGTCCTAAGAGGTCGCAAGAGGCTTAAAAAACCGGTCTCGTCTCTCTCGGTCGTACTCGGTCGCAAGAGTGTGAACGGCGCTTTACAGTTTTCGCATAAGAATTGAAATGCTTACTGTTTAGTATTTACCTGTTGATGTTTTTGTTGTTTCATGGATGCATCCTATTTAACAGAATCTATTGTTAAACCCTACGTTTTCGAGAGAAGAAAAAAAAACAACAAGAACAGACAAGTGACGGCGAATCAATGTCTTGGTATGCTAATAGACACGCGTAAACAGTCATTGGATGGATGGATGGACGGATGCTAATGGCTGCAACCTTTATAACGGGAGGTAGCTTTCGCCACCTATCATAGATACTTTTATGCTAGCTCGAAGTTGCCCGCCGTCTTTGGTGTTTTATTGAACTGTGCGACAGTTCATTTATACCAATCTAGTATTTTCGACAGTGGTTCGGTTGTTCCCAGCAATAACGCTCAAGGAAGCAGGGCCTTATAGTTTGCCGGATAATGGCCGCATACGTTTGTGTCTCGTTTTCGCGAAGTCGGAGCGTGGTATATCTATAATATACAGTCAGTTTTAAGATATTGAGGGCGAGGCTTAACGTATTCACGCTCTCCGATTCGTGATGTGTTCTTTGACGTTTTTACCGGCAAATGCGGCAATCTGATTGGCTGCGGTTATATAACAAGATGCTCTGGACATCGCATCGTCCTAAGTAATCAGGTAAGACTCGCGCGAAATGCAACAATCAGGTGAGATCGGTCTATTTCGAGCCTCGGTGGGGCGCACAAAAATAACTGAATAAATAAATAAAATGGCGTCTCTGCGTGTACTGTGGCGGTGCGTGCTATTCTGTTATAAATTCGTGTAAAGCCCTCGGTAACAAGCTGCACGTTTGGACAATAATTTCAAAACGCATTATTACGTACATAAGGGCGCCCGTAAGAAGGAAAGAGATCATTTTTCGCACAATTAAGGTTGAAGAGATTGAAACGCCAGTGTAAGCGAGTATGCAGGGTAAAGTGGTCCATGGCGCGGTGGCTCGAGGTTGAGGAGATGATCCTCTCTGAGAACTGGGAAGGCAGATGCCCCCTTGCCCCTTGCCGCCCCCCCCCCCCCCCCCCCCCCCCCCCCCTCCTCCTTCGGGTTGGTACGCCCGTAAGGAGATCATAGCACATTTGAAGCGAGAACCCAAGCTTCATTAGTAAGGACTGCGAGCTCATTCGGCAGGAAACTGGATGGCAGAAAACTGGATGGCAAGAAACTCGAAGAAATGAGTAACAACTGGGTAGGTTTCAGCACATTCGATTACTCGAGCATAGCTGAAGGAGTGCAGGAGAGGGCAAGTGACATTGGTCGCAGGACGCACGATAGTGAACCACGCAGAACTGAATTGTAAATGGAAACGATAAAAGAACGGCGACTGAAGGACACTCACTTGATCCGCGCACATGTCGTCGCCGATCGAAAGACGCCAGCTCCAAGATGGAGCGAGTTTCAGCGGCCCCTCCGGCCGAACGAGTCAATTTCGGCAAAGCCATGTTGTGGCTGCCGCTGGTTGCCCTGGCGACGTGGTGGCGGCGAAACACGTGAGATCGGCCGCTGCTCTCCAGCCCTCATTTATTCGCAGGAGCGAGGAAATAAAACAGGAAAAAATGAGTAGTTATACTTTTTAGTCCCAGAAATCCTAATCAATAAAAAACTAACGTGCTTATTCGATCACTAATTCAGATATTACGAAGAGTAAGATTTGAATTTGCCGCGATTTTAGCCTAGAACCAAGAGAGGGAGCAACTCGAACAACCGGGAAAGCATTCACAATTGAATGGCGGACGCCTCCTCGGCCTTCTGTCCAGAATGGCTGCATTTTGTCGAGCCAAAGCACACCTCATCTTTTTACTTGTTTTTGCAAGCACACCTCAGCTTTGCACTTGGGTAAAAATTTTGATCAATCCCTCACCACGGGTAGCCTTCTCACTGACTGGAGACATGCTGACGTAATTTTAAGTGCGGATCTTCTGACGAACTTAGCAACGATAAGCCTATTTCTTTAGCAAGTGTGCGTTGTAAACTGTTGGAGCATTTTTGCATACGGTTTAACAAAGGCATACCGTTTAACAAATGTGTGCAATTTTCAGATTCCAACAATGTTTTATTTTGTAATCAGCATAACTTTCGTAAAAAAAACGGTCTTGTACAACGAGTTGGTTACTGGTTGTGTTGTGTTCGTCCCCGTCTGTGTTCCTGAGTCTTGGTTTTTTTTTTTTTTATTACCATGAATCACCACCAGCTCGCTTGTTTTTTTTTAAAGTATTGTTGCAGTTATTCATAATAACCTTAATGCACTAA
Source organism: Ixodes persulcatus (assembly GCA_013358835.2). Classification (NCBI taxonomy): domain Eukaryota; kingdom Metazoa; phylum Arthropoda; class Arachnida; order Ixodida; family Ixodidae; genus Ixodes; species Ixodes persulcatus. Next base: position 387,088 of record JABSTQ010011292.1, read on the forward strand.
CACAAAGAGACGCTTTCTTTATTGGTTTTTCAAAAGCGTTTGATCGGGTACTCCACTGCAGACTTGTCGCAAAACTAAACCACTTAAAATTAATTCAGTACTAATTAATTGGATAAACAAGTTTCTTACCACAAGAACCCAGTCTGTCAAACTCGGTGAGGCAACTTCTTATTCTTTACAAGTTATTTCAGGAGTACCCCAGGGATCCGTACTGCGGCCCATTGCTTTTCCCTATTTAATGATATTGGTTGCCAATTTAGGAGCAGTGTTCGTTTGTTTGCCGACGATGTTCTTATTTATTGCGCTATTACCAGTGAAGCCGATTGCAAGCTATTGCAAGACGACACAAGTTTGATTGAGAAGTGGTGTGCTGAGTGGCTGTCTATTAATCACCTTAAATCGAAATCTGTCTTGTTTTCTCAATCGCGTAATCCAATCACTTATTCCTATCAGCTTGCTCTCCATCCACTAGAAAGTTGTGAACACATAGCTTCAAGCGCAAATAAATCCTTAGGATTCTTAAGACGCATTAAACTTCACTAGAAGTCAAACAGCTGTCATACCGCTATATCGTCAGATCCAAACTGGAATGTCCCTCTACAAGCTGAAACCCTCATCAGACTTATATGTCCGACATGTTAGAACCAATTCAAAACCGCGTGACTCGCTTCATTCTTCACGACTATTCAACCTCAAACATTTCAATACTAAAAAGCTCAATCTCATTACCCCCTCCTACAGACAGACGCGCTGTAGACAGACTATCTTTTCTTTTTCATGACATGTTTTACAAATTCTTGGACCGACCGTGAAGTGTTCTCACCAGCTAATCATGTCGTCGAGACCATTGCCAAAAGCTCGAATTTTTTTTTTCTTTTTTGCCAAAACACATGTAAACATTCGGCCCTCAATTTGTGTGGAAGTGATTGGAATGTACTACCGGAATCATTAGTCACAAAAATTAATCAGCCCTTATTTTTAACAGAGCTCACTCGACATGCGTTTTCTCACTAGAATGTTGCAAATAATCATTGAAGGTGAACAGCGTTTGAGAAGTTATTTTCTACCTTTGTATTAACCATACTGTCTTAAAAGTGTCAAATGTGTTTATATATTATCCCCCGTCCCTATGTAATGCCCCACTGGGGCCCTTAAGGTATACTAAATGAAATGAACTAAAAAAAGTGTGCGTACAGTTGCATTGTCGCGTGGCGAGGAGGAAGGCGGGGAAGAGAGTCGGGGACACTTGCAGACGAATCAACCTTTCCGTCACTTCCGTTCCTCCTAGCGCCTCGTATTGCATATGCCACTTACAAACCACCTGACCCCGATAGAGTATAGTTGGCAGCACCCTGAACTCTAGGCAAACTAGCCACTACATTCAATCATCGAGCGCGTTGCTGTCCTTTACCATAGAGCAAACAGAGGCTTTTTCCCGCCCTAAAATTTTACACATGCGGAATTCAAAGGGAAAGGGGGGTAGTTAGGACATCTAGACTCTTCCTCTCAATCCGCCACTGGACCATGGACCATTGTATGAGCGCGAGAAGCGCCCTATTGCCCACAGGAAGCAGAAGATTCACGCAACCGGGGACACATTTGTACCACGAACCACTCAAAAGCCAGCAGTGGGAGCACACATCCACAGACTTCTCAGTGTGCTGACCCACAATTTCGGAAAAAAAAAAAAAAAAAAAAGTTAACTGCGAGTGTTTCTATACTATTAGCGCCGAGATGTTTCGGTGGCGCCCTCTTATGGTTTCCCTCCGTGACGTCACGACTGGGATTTGCCTCACCTTGACGTCACCAGTTATTATTCTGGCTACTTACCATTGGGTGCGACGACGAGTTCGATGGTGTGTTTAAAAAGCACAGTAGAAGCTAGGAGCCATCGCAATCCGAAACTAACACCGTCAAAGTTGACAATCTGACAGTGCTCATATGCCCATGGTTTGGCCAATCGTGGAAAGCTGACCACAGCGACGCTTATGGCCGCGCACATCGCTAATACTCTGTTTCATCTTGTGTTGTACCGCACGAAAGGCAACAAGCGCGAGCTCCTTGCTCTATGGCACACCTCGGCGGCACAAGCTCTCGTGCACCAAGGGCAGCTGCCAACGCTATGGGCTCGCGCTTCTAGCCTTCGCTGCGGTACAACATAAGGTGAAACGGAGTATAGTTCTAACCTCGAGGAAAAGACAGTTTTGAGCATACTTTTTGTGATTGGTCCAAGTCATTTTGGAGCACCGTCTGGAGCTGATAGCATTTTAGAGCAGCAAAAAACAACTTTTGGAGCATAAGCGTACACTTTAATCCTCTTCATGCTAGAGTCACAAAATAAGCTATGCTTCGGAGCACTTTAGCCATCTTAATTAGTGCTTCAAAGCATCGTTGCCTCACTTGAAATCGCGCGAAACGCTCTTTCATCCTCGGGAAATGTTACTCAGTTCGGGAGAAAGCGAAACAACATTGCCCGAGCCTCCTAACAGCGCGTCTGAAGCTCCGGAAGTCGCTACACGAGTTTTTCTGACCACATGCGCGAGCACATCGGCGATATCACTGTGAACTGCAACCAGAGCGAAGAGCAAACATCAGTTCTGCGTCAAACTCGGCAAATCTAGAACTTAGACATTGAGAAATGAATTGGCAGACTTTTGGCGAATAAAGCAATACCCCATTCACACGGTCGTAAATGTACCTTCAGCTAAGGGACCTTTACGGCCAGCGGCGAATCAGTTACCGATCCTCCGCGCGTGACAAGTGCTCGCGACCATAGAGTTATTATAATGTACGCTAAAGGTTCAAGTGGCGCTAATGTGCTGAAGCAAATTGAAGCAGACAGCAACCAGTCGAAAATTGACTTCCGGTAGTGCATTTCTATGGGGAAAAGTGAGTGCATTTTCACCCTGCGCTCGATCATAAGAGCAAATATCCCGAATAATTCATACGTACTAGGTAGCTTGGAACATTCCTCAGTCAGACCGACGAAAGAATTGGTCAGTTACGGCGTTTTTCTTTCGAATTCATCGCATTAAAAACGGTGCTAAAACGGCTGCGTACGTGTATTAATATGTGCATTGTCGGACACTGTTAGCGCGAACGCAACGTCGGCGATTTCCAGCGTGGGGGATATACATGCCAAACGAACGAAGGACATCTGGAAAATCAAGAGCGGCGGCACGAACTACGCAGTAACACTGGATCAGTAACTCGCAGTGCATGTACGATCAAAATAAATTGAAGGCCACGTAATCTATTCCGACTGGAAATGAGCGCCAAAGGAGCGGGGACAGGTGAAGAAGTGGACAACACGGGGCGCCCCGTGTTGTCGTCCACTTCCCCGTTCCTTTGGCGCTCATTTCCAGTAATGAACCAACAAGCCCAGCTAAACATTTTGTTGCAATCTATTCCGATTTTAAATAAGTAAGCACCGCTTTATTCTTTCTGCCCTGAGCGAACCTGCTTGTTCTACGTTCAAAATATCACCCGCGCGCTCGATATCTTTGAGAACAAGTGCGCGATAAAAGCTGCCCGGCAGAGAAAACAATACGAAGAGACACCTTTCATAGCCTTTATTCTCTACGTTTTGAAGGTTTTTATCCGCTCATACACGACGGGGTCATTTTCATATAGTGACAGGACTGGCATATTATCAATATTTTAAGCGTCACCGGAATGCTGGCGAGCCTTGAACACACTCTATATTCGTTTCGATTGTAATTTTGCTTTGAATCGTCGCTTGTTTTTACACACCTGCTGCGGAACACACGTTTGGGACTGAAATGTAGCGAAATTAAATATCGTTAACTGATGAAGACAAATGCGCTAACTAAAGCAATTACACTTTTACAGTGTTAATCAAGGTTCATGCTATTCGGTACGACCCAAATAACCAAAGTGTTTCGTGTTATTTTCCGGCGAAGAGACAAAATGCACGCGCGTTTTCCCAGAGGAATGCACAGGAGCACCGCAAAGATAGACTGGTTGCTGTCTGCTTCAATTTGCGTCACGGAAATCTCATAGACTCTAGCGCCAGTTGAACCTCTAGCGTACATTATAACTCTATGCTCGCGACCCGAGAGAGCTTAAAGGTTAAAGGTACATTTATGATGGCCGTGTGAATGAGGCATTAGTCGTGTAAGGTGTTTTGGGTGGCGCTCGCCCTACCTCTCCCAGGGCACGTCACGCGACACGATGACGTCACGCTATCACGGTGTCTCGATGCGTCACAAGGGGGTTTTCGTAGATGGTTTTCGCCGTCCCGCAACGCTCTCCGCAACCCGCTATGGTACCCGGAGCTCTACAGTCAAGGCCATCGGCACGCAGGAGCAGTAGAGGCTTCTTCGTTGCCGAGGGCTTAGCGGAGGGGGAACCGCGGTGTAATCTCCCCTTCGGGACGACGACACAGTGTCACGTGACGTCACATCGAGGCTACATGCCAGGCACATGAAATCCGCAAGGCTGACCCTATAAATGCTAAAAAAAGCAATATCTTGTTAGGACGTTGCAATTTATTGTATGTATTAGCTTCGGTTTTATTTAGAAATTTTAACCGCAAGAAACTAGTGACTATGCGTGAGCAACATTCCGCTCCGGAGGAGTGCTTTTCCCCTCAACACGTGGATGCGCTGCAGCGGAGCAAGGGACGCAAAATCGCAATCTCGATTCCGACTCCGCGGTTGTCGCTTCACTGCAGTATGCCACTATGCGCCGAGAAGCGCACTCAACGGAGCTAACTAAGCCGCCAGCACTCCACGAACCCCGAGTGCTGCCAGACTTTGATACATAGATCAAACCGAACAGTATGTTATTCGAAGCGATAATCGAAGGTTGTGGAAATCTTCCCAAACCTAGCGTTACAACCCGGCCGTGTAGCGAGACCCCAGCTATTATAGTTTCACTACTAATGAAGTGAAATTAAGTCCTGGCGCGATGTGGGCGCATATTCCCTATATTTTGACGAATTGTTGCAGCATCTAGCAGGGTAAATAGTTTGGCGCAAAAGCCCCGACTATCACGTCATTACGCGTAGTTCATAAGCCGCACACAAATATTTTTACATAGATGTCTTTTACAAGCTATGTTGATTTTGGCGACAACATAAAAAGCAAGATATTTATTTGATTTTTCAGCACGATGTCAGCATAAAATAAATTACTTTTTGGTCATTTTGTTTTTACGATTGCACTCTCCAGGCATTCTGCTGTGTACCTAGTGAAGAAAAATGTTGGGTATTACATTAGTTTTCTAACGATAGTTTTCCTAATAAATGTCAGTGTGTTCCTGATAAAATAGACTAGTAATTTATTCCACAATTCATGCACAGAGATTTAAACTTTGCACTGCATTCTGCCTGGAAACTGCCAGTATATACTGTAAGTTTCATTCATATTAAGCCAAAGCTTCAAAAGTTGACTTTTTGGGTCAACGGGAGAAAATTGGTAACACTTCATGAGGAGCCCATTTTTTTTTTTTTTTGCTATGGTTTTCAAAGTGAAGATGAGTATGGTAGAAAAGAAAACCCTAAAAAACCTGACTGATTAGAGTGGTCATAATACATGTTCACTGAAAAACAAAAAAATATGATCGCAAAATTCAAACCCCAACAAAGAGGAGAAAAAAATGGGCAAAAGTGTATTGGACTTTAGCTTTGCCCAGTAAAGATTTCATGCATTTTCTATGCTCACAAACCTGGCTCTAATTAGATTAAGGGCCTCTGAAAATATACTGAAAGAAATCCTAAAAGCTGGTTCAGACATTTGTGTTGGTGTAACACGAACAATCACACACACACGCATGTCATCGCTCAGAGCTCAACAAAGACAAAAAGTCAATTACAGTAACCCTCCTCCCTTTCCCTCGCAATAACTAAGGAGCATAATGCCAATTTCTGCAGTTCCATCGCCTTCCTTTAAATAAATTTCGAGACAGACACATGTGGGAAAATAGAGAAACATTTAGAATCAGCAACTTATCTGAAGAAATCGGTTGGAGGGAGAATGGCATACTAACTCTGCAAAAACACCAGATGGAAAACAGACAAATGACCGAAGCACAGCCCAGCACATACAGAATCACAAGCAAGGTGTTCTGGCGACTGCCATATTTCTGCTCGTTTGACAATGTGCAACTGCAAGTTAGTGTTTACGTGCAGGATGCTCATGCTTGCAGAAAAGCGGCGCTGGCCACTACAGCAAAGTGCTATTGTGCATAGTTAGGGTGCCGATATGGTCTATATGTTAGTTTGCAACTTAAAATTCATTCATGCTGCTTAAAGCTCCAGTGAATGCGAAGATCCAAGATTCATTATGAGTCGGGACGTCGGAAATGTTTGGTTAAAGGGGCTGTGCAATGTTAATCGGTTGGAACGTTTCTCATTTTACACAAACTTACTGGAACAGATGGGACCGAAGTATGCTCACACACAACACCACTAAGAAGCATCTTTGTTGCAGTGTAACTTGAAGGATAAAAGGAAAAATTTTCATTTAGTTTCTTTGGAAACTTTAATGATAATCAAGGGGGTTGCAGCGTTTCCACATTTGCAAGAATTGCCCAATGGTGTTGATGGTCAAATGGGGCTCTTAAATTAGACGCAAACAGTATGTGGGCACTTGATTTGGACCTGTGACAGATGATGCCTCGACGAGCATTCGGGAAGTGGCTCGTGTCCAATCGCTGCAATGACAAGAGGAGCCGAACCCTAACAATGTCTGGAAGTCAGCGCATGCCCCTGTGCCTTGCCAACTCCAGTCCGCGGCTGCAATGAACACTGGTTGCAAATTGATGGAACCAGACCACTTGGCCGCCTGTTATGATACTGCGAAATGAAGGGGTGAACACAGCTTCTTTTTCTCTAAATTTTTGTCCGAGACTACCACTGCGTGGAGAAAAACGAACACTTTTTTATATGTTATGAATGTCAGGGATTAATCGTAAGCAGTATTCACTAAAACCACAAAACTTGTTGTACCATTCCCTTAAACTTGGGGTTCGACCTTCAATATTTCGCAACATACAATAATATTCGACCTGAATAGTGTTGCCACATTTTTATCCAAAGTATTTAGCTTGGGCACAATCATGCAAGAGTCAATTTCAATTAAAAAAAATATCTATGATTGCACAGGAACACAAAACGTGTAAAGTATGAACATTTCAATTTGCTGTTGAATGTCTTAGAGACAATACCCGATCAGTGTTGCTTTCACGAAACTCAGTGTTGGACCTTTTTTGCTGCATCAGCAACTCTTCATAATCGCATTTTCAGTTCCTTCTGCTCCAACAAAGCCGTCCAGCGTCAACACTGTGGTTCTAGGCGCTTTTTTGCATAGCTTAGCATAGCTGCACAGAGCTTTAACCGCCACTGAAGGTAAGTATGTGCCCTCAGCTTTGTCTGTATAATCTCACAGCGCTGTCCCTGAGCATACACAATTGCAAGCATTGTACGTCACCTGGTGCCCCTTGCATGCAAGCACACACAGCATGTGCGTCAAGGTAGCTTTGGTAAGCTTGCAATTGCATGTGCCTGCTTGTACGAACAACAGCAAGGTGCGGGCTAAATGCCACACGTGTGAGTTATAGATTTTTCCCGTGTTTGCTTATAATAAACATCGGCAAAGTTTTTCGGTGTCTATTTGTATATAAAAATATGCATGTTTCATAGGGACGCTAAAAATGGTAATAATTGGTGAAAGAACTAAGAGTAAAGGTTTGCTTTACGATTTGTACATGCCCCTATAATGCATCACACTTATCACAATGCAACAGCACTTGCAAACGATGGACGACAAGTCAAAACACGGATAATGTAGTTGTCCGGAGCTTTTTGTTTTCCTTGCACCTGCTGCCTTTCTGCACTGTGCGACGACAAAAATTTAATTGTTCTCATGCAAAATGTTTCAGCCACGAGGAAAGAAAGTTGCTCTTGCTTCTTTCAAGAGATTCAACCAATTATGACCGCCTAGTGTAGTTTTAAGACCTGAATAGATCAAAAGACATGGTGACAACCCATGGTGACCCCACTAACTGACCTAAATCACATGCCACTGTCCTCCAAGGCCAGCAAATCCCCTATTCGGGACTGGCAGGGTGCTTTATTCCTAGCAAGAGTATGCGGCCACCAAAAATATAAGTTAGAGCGTAAAATGTAGAATAACTTTTGTCAAACTTTATGCTAAACAAAATCAAGTCAAACCTAGGTGAAATTGAACCTCAGTAGGTTAACAACACCCCTAGTGCTGCTGGGTATACATACACCTTTGCAAAAAGAGCTCTCCGGCCGCCACCATTTTGCGAATCGAGCGACCCCTATCAGCCAAAAATTTCTGCCATCCGCCAGAGCTGTGGAAACCCGGTCAGCGTGACTCCCCACCTGCATTGTGCATTCGGAGTTCGCCGGCTTTTCTTCGAAGTTTTTACTTTATTTGCCTGTTTAGGATGCTTACCCTTTGTGTGTTATGTTCCACTGTGAGAACCAAGGAATACCACAGCTCGTAACCTGCTCGGCCTTCGCAGGAAATGAACGAAGAAAGCAAACGCCAAGCAGGCCGCGACGCAGGCAGTTCTACCTTGGAGGATTATTTCTATTAAATAATCTCGAAAAAGCTTTCCCGGCTACGTTTCGGGTCTTCGCGAAAAATAGCTGATAGGGTCGGGTCCGGGGTGTGGGGACGGATTAGACACGTTCGTTCATTTGCTTTGAAGCTGTGCAAAAAAGCAGCTCTCTTCTACATGTGCCCCAAAACACGCCGGATTCCGTCCGATCGTCGTGAAGTGACCATCGTTAGCACTGTACATTGAATATACTGTGTTTTTTTAGACCTTTCTCAAATCCTGTTCGGATAACGCAGCACCGTGGGGTATGTACAATATATGTTGTTCGATTGATGAGATTCGTTGAATTTCATCTTGTGGGCGTGGAATATCCATGCAATTCGGATATCCCGTGTGGTTGAATGTTTTAGAGGGTTAAGACCTTTGTAGATTGACACGGCTGAGTGTATGGTGCCATAAAAAGATTAACATAACATAAAGCAAACATTCCAGTTCCATATGTACTGTCACGCACGGACTCACCAAAACAGCTTTCATTTCTTTGTTTTTGTCCCCAAAAATAGTACAATGGATTCTTAAAAACCCTGAGAAATTCTACTCGCCATAGACCACAAAATAAAAAATAGAATGCAGCAATTTAGCCTCCACCAGTGTCTGGAAGTGGGCCTACGCAGGCTGCAACAGCCCACTGACTAGAAAACCGACAGCCCAGCGCAGTCGGGCAACACTGACATAGACTCTCAAAAGGAAAAATCCCTGGGCTAATCTATGCCGACGAAATCGCCCTGATGGCAGACTCCCTGGAGGGCCTGCAGCCCTTATGAACGAATGCAACACAATAGGGCCGGCACTGGGGCCGAGTTTCAGTGCTAAGAAGTCGGCATTGATGGGCTTCGGGGACAGAGGAGACACAGAGGTAGATGACCTGAAAATCTAGGGGGAACAAGTACCGTGGGTATCACTATACAAGTACATGGGGATCCACATCCAGGAGGGCCAAAACTACCTCGAAGACCACGAGACCAGGTTCCAGGCTAAGAGCAGAAGGTCCAAGGGGATATAGACTGCCAGAGAACTCTGGGGTTACAACCGTTTTGAGATCACACGGGCGGTGTGGAAGATGGTGGCAGTGCCGGGCCTCAGCTTTGAAAATGGAGTTCTGTGCCTGTCGTCCCGCAAGCGTGAGTGCCTAGAGGTGAGCCAGAGAGAAGTGGGACGGGCGGCACTGGGAGCCAGCCGAGGAACACCCAACGAGGCAGTGCAGGGGGACATGGGGTGGTCCAGCTTCGATGCCAGAGAGGCCCGGTCCAAGCTGGGCTTCGAACGACGCCTCTGCCAAATGCAGGAAGGGCGGTGGGCAAGACAGGCTTTCAAATACATCCACCTCAAGAGCCTCTCGACTAGGTTGGTGTGACGGACACGCCAGCTGGCTCTCTGGTATCGCATAAACAGCCCTCTCCTCTACCCGACTCCAGAACAACAACTAGAAAACATCCGCACGAGAGTCGCCGAGACCAAGACTCAACGGTGGGCGGAGAAGGCGGGACAGAAGCCGGCACTTGCCCTGTACACCAGGGAAAAACAGGAAGTGAGGAAGATAGAATTCATGGACAACGGCAGGGGCAGTGGACCTCTGTTCAACGCCCGAGAAGGCATGCTGCGAACGTGCGTGCTTCGGGCAAAGTACACAGACACCGACGTCCGATGCATCCTGTGCACACAGGGGGCCGAAGAAACGCTGCAGCACGTCATCCTGGAGTGCACGGGCCTGCAGCCGGAGGTGCCTTGCGGCGGGGACATGGCGGTGGCGTTGGGCTTCCGGGAAATCGCCGAGGAGGGCAACGACAGAGGCAACGACGGCGCTGACAGCACTGTGGGCAGGGGCCCGCGGCCTATGCTGGTGGTGGAATGGACAGAAAGAAGACTGGACCACTGGTGGAAGAGAAACCAAGAAAATAACAGATTATTTCGGCTAGATCCAGTACGCTGGGATCCCCCGATACAAAGGGGTTAGCCGCATATCCAAATCCAAACCCAAACCAGGGACGCGCGCTGTAAATCGCTTCGTTCAAAACTGCCGCTGGAAAGGTCTATAGGGAGCTTTGGTAAAGCATACCACAACAGATAGCGTCGTCGCAACTGTGCACGCTGAACCAAACCACGTTTTGGCTGCGGATGCTATTTTTTTAAACAGCGCAGATACCCGAACCTGTTGCAAAGCCTTTGCACTGCTTGTGCAAGGTGCAAGAGGTTGTGAGAAGGCTAAAACCTAGACGGGCCAAGCGTGGAAGGGTGGCACCCAGGATCGCGCCTCCATGGCTTCGAAGGCGGCAGTGTCCTTGTGACTGCGGTTTTCAATACAGGACGACATAGCTCTCGTAAGGGAAGTGTATGCCACTAACTGTTTTCAAGACCCGGTAAGATGAGCAAATATCACCGGCAACTTGCTGCTTGCATTGGGCAAACACTTTTCGGTGAAGATCAGTATGCGACCGCTTTTGCCGAGGCGACGCAAACGATCACTGCCGGCTTACTGCTCGCAATTATTTTCTATTTAGACAAATCTAAAAGGTTAGTGAGGACAAAAAAAACTTACTCTTCTCAAGTTACGTCATATTGTATGACAAATAAAAGCTGTAACTGTATCTTGGTAGCGCTACAAGTGCAAGATGCTTGGGTTGCAGGGGAGGGACGCTATTCTAAAACTCTCTCGCATAACCTGCGCAAATGTGTGTTAAACTTGTGTGTGCTATTCTAAAAGTCCCTATTGTCCTGGAGCGTGTCAAACTGGTTTGTTATGTCTAAATATGTTTTCTTGGTAGTGTTTGCGGGTCAACGCATAAAAAAAATGTTGTAATAAATATTTTTACCATTCTCACGCAAAAAATAAAGTGCATCTGATTATGCTCAGATTGGCAATAAACACTGAACAGCATTGGCAATTTTAAAATAACGGATTGTACCGTTTTATTTCAGTACGGGTTTGACACCCTACTTATGGTAAGTGCTACCTATTATCTATAACTCACAAACCTACAAAACAAAAAAAATGAATTATGAAATCAAAAATGACATAGGCTTCAGTGTGAAGATGAGCAGAAAATGTTTTCGTGCAACCAATCTTGTAATGCCACCCACCGCTTTCAAGCCAATTACTCGATCCCGTATCATTCATATTACGTCTGGGGATTCCTACAGGTTTTGGGAACAGCCGCAAACAAAACCGACCAACAAGTTGAGACCGCTGCCCTTTGGAAGGGAGCCCCTCACTCCGGCAAGTCAGCTTTCATTACCTTGATCTTGATTCCTAAATTTCACCTATATGTCATCAGCGCCCCGAAACAGCCGGTGGGGCTGTCTTCCGAGGGCTGCTCACACCTAGAACCGTGCCGGGGTTAGAGCCACTGTTCCGCCGAGTTGGCCGAGAGGTCCATGAGCTTCCAGGCAGCCCTCGGGTTCAGCTCGTTCTGGTCTCTGCATAGGACCCAGGCATAGTGCATCCGCATGATCTTATCAGGGTCCCCCTCTACGACGTCCCCCTTGGCGTTGCGCACCACCATGATCTGCTGCGACTGGAAGGTGATGATGAGCACCGGGCCCTGCTCCATTATCTTGCCCATGGCCAGGTCAACGTTGGTCACGTCCAGCACCTTGGAGTCGAAGCGGTACCCAAGCTGTGCCGCCTGCTTGATGGGAGTACTGAGCACGTTGAAGGGCGCGTCATGGCACCAGTCGCGCAGGATCTCCAGGTCCCCGCGGACGATGGCCTCCAGCACGTTGGGGATGATATCCGTCTCGCACTGCCTGAGGAACTCGTTCTTGTCGAAGGCCGGGTCCATCTTGCAGATCTCGGTGAGCACCTCGGACAGCTCCGTCTTCTGGAAGAGGCCGCCAAAGATGTCGCTCACCTTGTCGGTGAGCGTCCGCGACGCCCGCACCAGCGGGTTGTCGCTCTCGTCGTACTGGGTTTTGAGGTCGAAGAACTTGTGCACGTACGGGTTGTTCTCGCGGAAGTTCTGCCAGCTCTGGTACCAGCGCGAGTCCTTGTGCAGCTCGATGCCCGTCGCATCTTCGTTCGGGCTCACCACCCGCGGTTCGGCGGCGGAGGCGCTGCTCGACTCCGAACGCTTGCGGAGTTTCTCCGGCGCCCGGTAGACCCTGGCGCCCGGAATGGTCGAGACGTCGATTTCGGTCTTGACCGCTTTGATGCCCGACGAGACGGCTTGGAAGGCGCCCGACTTGCCGAGCTGGTCGCCCTGCTTGGCGAGCGTCTCCGCCGCCGTCTTTGCAGATTTGGCCAGCTCCTCGGTGAATTCCCGACTCATCTTTCCGATCTCGCTCTTCTGCGCCTCTTCGATGCCTTCTCGGATCTTTTCTTTGAGAGATTCGAGCTGCTCCTTGATTTGCTGCGACCCTTTGGCCGTCTCCGCCTCGATGTTCTCGTACTTCTGCCGAGCGCTACGAAGCGCTTCCGACTGCTCCAACTTAGCCGCTTCTTCGCGAAATTTCTTTAAGCTCTCTTTCATCTCTTTGCTCTGCACCATTTCTTGTTTTATGTTCTCGAAGACCTGGCCGAAGAAGCCCTTGCGCTGAGGCGGCGAGCTGTAGCATCGCGTCAGCGGCGGGCCGCGAAATAGACACATATTTACATTGTTGTTTCGAAGGAGGTGGAGGTTGCAGATATGCCGGTAGCTTTCTTGCGACGTGGAGACACTGTAATTGCACCTGTTCAAAGGTATAACTCGCGACACACGGCACCATGCTTGCGGCACGGCGAACGCCATCTTTTTCGCCCTCCAGCGTGATGCCCAGTGTTGTGGATCGTTCATTTGTATATGGCTGACTTTAGCGGGATCGCAGATTCATTTTAAATTAACAAGACTTTCAATTTTTTTTTTTTGGTCGGAAGTTTTAGAAAACGTAATTATAAAGATTAAAACAAAAATACTTATACCTTTTTATATTGCTGAAAATTTTTGAGTCTTCTAAAAATTACATCACTCTTTAAAAAAAAGGTTGCGTAATAATAATAATAATAATAATAATAATAATAATAATAATAATAATAAAATAATATAATTTCAAATCGTGCAGGAAAAAGGGGTCATGTCTGACAATCTTTTGAAAGAAAATATATAAGCTGGGCAAAATCTTTTCATTATACTCCGTCTTACCTTATATGTTGTACCGCAGGGTGTGTCAGATAAGGACGGTCATGGTGGTGTCATGCCTATTTTTTTGTTTTCAGTCATATTTTTTATATGAGGTAGCGAAACCTGTCCACACACCGGGACATACCTTACTTTTGCAAGATACTTCCTTGTATTCGTGAGAAAAATCGCATTCGAGAGAAGGTTGAAAAAACGATTTTCCCAACTGCGCGATGACGCAACTTTGAAGGCTGAAGGAATAAAGAAAGGATATTTCTACACAGTCACATTTTTTACGTTTAAGGCACGCAAACTTTACTGCCCGAATTTGTTAAAGTTAACTTATATCAGCATATATTGCAAGCGAAATAAAATGCCAAACTTGGCATCTTGAGCAAATCTTACATAATGTGGCATTTTTCGGAGAATTTTTAAGTCGCTTTAAATTTATATTCGAAACCTGAAACTTTTTGTGTCAAGTGTAAATTTTCAGCAATTTAATTAGCGTTCTACTGTTGAAAGTGTTTTCTGCATTGCGCCCGGAAATTTCGTCAAAATGGAAAAAGTAAAAAAAATTACGAGTTTTGTGCAGCAATTAAAAAAATAATCACTCTCGATTTTCTTTAAATTTTACCAGATGTGCCCTTGATGACCGATAATTACAAATCTGCAGAGACATGTTGCATTATATTGTTATAAAACAAGAAAATAAATGCGTAACCATGTCGTGGTAACCGTATACGCCATAGCCGGCGATTTTTGAGCTACCTCAACTAACTATATTTTCTGACTTTCCGGCCTTTACCCTTTCCGGTATGCTATATAGTATCGCGAAATTCATAATAGTTATTGCGAAATCGGCAAATGAAAATGATGCAAAAACCAACATTCAAATTTACCCGCACTTTTCAGTGCCGTGACGTCAGTGGCGGGCAGGCTTGCCAGTCGAGCGAACAGTCTAAAGAATAGAATATGCCAATCGTTTGCTCGGTGCTGGAGCGCGGATCCTGGAGTGAGCTTCCAAAGCATTCATTTGACACCATGAAGCTGCTTCAAATCAGTTGGGAACAAATTCTACAGTCCAAAGAGTGAACCCATGCCTTCCACTGACGTCACTTTTATGTTGTTGCCAGTAGAGACTTTCAGTTTGAAAAACACCGCGAGGACCAAAATTGTAAATTCAATAACTTCGCGAAAAATTTATTTTAACCTAATATTTGGGATACTATTTTAGCGATGTTGTTTGGCGAGTTTAGCAAAATTTCAAGCAAATTGGGGACCATGAAGAAATCGCCGGAGTACCTTTTTTGCGCAGGTACTTATTGGTTGCAGATATCGAGTTCCTGGTTGCCGGCCAATAAAAGGCGCGCTTTCTGCGCTACGCTGCGTTCAGTGCGCTCAACGTCGGAGTATAAACAGCCCTTTAGGGTTAGGGTAGAGTAACTGTATATGCTGCAAGCAGAGCCTATACAGTTACTCTAGGTTAGGGCAAGCCAGCGGGCACGGAGAGAGTAATTATATATCAGTGCGTCATATTTTAACAGTTTCAACTATTTATAAAAGTAGTTTTTGTTCAGTATTTTAGATCAGAAAAGAAACGCATGCAGTTTATAAAGTACGGAAACAAGAAATGACCCGTCGACATACCCGCCACCAAGCGGTGGAAAAGGCGGCGCATACTAGAAAGGTGTAGTGGGATCAGGCGCCGCGTCCCTATCCCCAATGCATGGAGCGAAGTGTAACGGAAGTAGGCGTGGCCACGAGCCGCAACGAGCATTTCTTGACCAATAGAAAGCCTAGTGAGTGGGCGCCGCCATTAATTTCGGTGCAAATAACCGCGTTGCGATGACATTTCCGTGGCAACGCGATTGTGTGCACCGAAAGTAATGGCGGCACCCACTGTTATTTGAAACAGCGCTTAACGGGAGACTTTTAAACCGGTATGGTCGGAATTGGATGAGATTATTATAAACGAACGCCTGGTTGCCCAGCAGAAAGTAAGTGACTAGAGTTGAGACGCTCTAGACGACGCACCGACTGAATCGGTGTCGAACAGGCGAGGTTTCGAGCCCAACACTTGCCTGACCAGTAGGACTAGGAAGTCGGCGTGTAGCGGACGCTCTCGACACCGCGCGACCGCGCCTGGAGCGTCGTCTCGAACGAGTCGTCGTAGCGCGGCTTTCGAAAGCGATCGCGAGTCAGTCATCGTAGGCACGAAACCTGAGAAGGGCATCGCGGGTTGAGAAAGCCGTACAAATGCTGCTTCGAGAAGATGTTGGTTTCACTCCGCCGTGATGAGTATTCGGGTTCGCATCGAAACATCTTTTGGTGCGCCGATCGAATCGAAAGCCAGCCGCGACAGCGAGCAGACGAAGCAGACCGCAGGCACGGAGCAGACGTAGCCTAAGCCTAACGACCGAGCGGAGAGCAGACGATGGGAGCATGGTTGAATTTAGTTTGGATGAGAGAGCGTCGGTGCGCGGGGCAGTCTGGGATTGGGTTGTTCTTCCGGCGTCGCTGGGTATGACGTCATGCCGGGTCCTGCCCTATTTAAACGTCCTTGGGCGCCGACGACCGGCGAACGTAGAAAGGTTTCGGATGTACGTGGCGGCGCTGCGGTCGAGGATCCGACCGGTTCCGAGTGTTCCGAAGTTCCGAAGGCCTTCGCGTGCAGGTTTGTTGTGCGGTTTCGCCGTTTGGCGGTATGGCAGTGCGAAGCGGCTCCCGTTCTGAACTGATCTTCACCCCGTGTTTGCTGTCGTTTGTGGCTAATGAACTGTCATGCCGAATTAGTATTTAATCGCGGAGCAAATGCAATGCGAGCCGCTTCGACTGCCCGCTTCATACAGCCTATCCAGAACACGCTCTAGTGGCGCCCCCTCGAGCCGTCGACACGCAGTGCGGCTGCCGTGCCCCGGCCACTCAAGTACAACATGATTGTAAACCTGAGACTGGGGCAGGAAAGAGAACACAACAGAAGGTAGAAAAAGAGGAGGCAACGTCTTTTTCGTTACTCAAGTACAGTTGCTTATAGCTTCTTCGATCAACTCGCACCGGAATCGCCCTGAAACCTGGACAGTGCACAGCGCTCCTCGGTCGTGCAGCACGAAGTCGGTGTCATCGAAACACCTCGCAACGCTTTCCACGAAGTTCATACCTTTCGGGCACTCCTTGCCATCGCAGCAATCGCCGGTAACCGCGGCGATGATAAGAAGCTCGTCGTCTCGCTCTCAGAAAACCTGAGGAATTCATCGAGCGCAGATGCGAGGCGTGTTCGTTTTCGCAAGGTCGCCACCTCGACAGTCTGCGCGTCTGCTATTCCCGCCATCTCCTCGATTCCCCAGGGATGCGGTGGGAGTGTGAACTTGATAGTAAGTGCTTCCATAGGCTTCGTATAATTCCCGCTCTAACTTCAGGTAAGTACCATTCGTCAGAACTGGTAATTATACTTCAGCCTCTGTCGCACTTACTATCAAGTTCACAACTGCTTGTTCAAAGCTTTCGCATGTGTTCTCAGCACCTGGGTTCCAAAGTGAGCCGGGGTGTCGGTAAAAGCGGTTAAATGTCGCCTCGGAGGACCAGTCAGCTGCTGCTAAGATGTCAGCAAGTGGTACTCCGACCTCCACAGCTTTGGAGGTGGCTGCTCCTCGCGTTGAGTGCGCTTTGAAAACCGACGTGTCAATGCCCGCAAGCGTTAGTGTGCGTTTTATCCAGTGAGCTACTGTGTCCCGTGCTGCTGGGCGGAAAAGGCTTTTGCGTAGTGAGCAGAAGCTGCGTGTGGGTGCCTCGGAGTCCTGCAGTCCGTTCGAGGTACACCTGCAAGCATTCCACTGGACACAATTCCCGAACCTCTTCGAATGCTGGGAAGAAGAGGGTGGGAAGGGGTTTAGATGCCCCAGAAG
This sequence comes from Ixodes persulcatus, assembly GCA_013358835.2. NCBI lineage: Eukaryota > Metazoa > Arthropoda > Arachnida > Ixodida > Ixodidae > Ixodes > Ixodes persulcatus. The sequence continues at coordinate 404,696 of JABSTQ010011292.1, forward strand.
TCTTTCTGAGGCCACTGAGCACGAGCTCCCAACCCGTAGATTGCTTACGGATGTGACATGTTGAAAGCAGGCACAAGTCTGACGTCCTGCCTGCTGAGGCAAGGGCTAACAGCATAGCTAGCTTGCTAGTGAGCGTTTTGAGGCTAAGGTCTTTGTTAGGACCCCACGACTGCAGGAGGGTTGTCACTGTGTCAACCCTCCAAGTTGTGGGGTATCGGGGTTTGGGGGGGTTACAATTAAACACTCCCTTCATAAGGCGCACCACTGAAGGGTGTTCCCCTAGAGGGCAACCGTCAAAGTTATGCAAGATCTGAGACAAGGCAGAACGGTAACATCCTATAGTGCGATACGCCAGGCCCTCCTTAAAGAGGCTAGCGAGGAAGTTGAGCACCTGTGTTAGAGTGGGAGAAAAGGGATCAACAGTCCTTGAATGGCACCAGCATTCCCACCTGCGCCAACAAGAGGTGTAGGTGAGCTGTGTTCCCCGTCTCCATGATGCCTCAATGAGGTGTGCAGCCTGCTCCGAAAGTGGGCTATGTGTTTGCTGGAGTTGGTCAGTCTCCATGCTGCTAGTGTCAGGCTCCCCGTGCTGAGCATTGGATGTACCTGCCCGTCGTGGCTGCGCAGTAGGTCGTGTGATTGGGGAAGAAGACGCGGTTCCTCGTACGAGTGGTGCAGCAGCGAGGCGTACCATGGCTGAGATGGCCAGACTGGAGCTACTAGAATGAGCGGACTGTTGAAGGTCTGCAACTTGGCAATGCATCTGCTCACAAGGCTGAAGGGTGGGAAGGCATAGAGGCCCTGACCCGTCCAGTCCTGACTGAGAGCATCCTCTGCTGCCGCCTGAGGATCCGGCTTCCAGCTGTAGTAGTGCCTCACCTGGTGGTTGGAGAAGTCCGCAAAAAGGTCCGTGTGCACGGGGCCCCACAGTCAGTTGACCCTGCTGAATGTGAATGGGCACAGTTTCCAACTGCTGGCATCCATCACCCTCCTGGATGCTTGGTCTGCATCCGTGTTCATGTGCCCCGGAATGTGTTGCGCCCTGACTGATATTCCCCTCGCCCAACACCACGACCATAGCTCGTGGGCTATTCTGGTGAGTTGCGGAGAGCAGGGGCTGCCCCTCCTGTTGATGGCCGCTACTGCCGCTGTGTTGTCTAGCTCGAGGAGGATGGAGCCCCGAGACACATTCTTTGCCAGCGCCTGAAGGGCCAGGAAGGCTGCCATCAGCTCCAGGGCATTGATGTGCCAAGTGGATTGGAGTGGAGTCCAGTGATGCCCGATCGTCCACCCCTCCGAGCATGCTCCCCACCCCTTCAACGAGCTGCCCGACTGTATCGTCTGCACTACTGGGGGTGTCTTGATCTGGCCCCTTGGGGTCTTCCTCAGTGCTCGGATCCACCACGCTAAGTCCTGTCGCGTGTCCCTGGATAGCGTAAGAGTGGTCGTGTATGTACCTCTCTGTAGGGCCCGTCTCAAATCTGTTTGAAGGTTCCTGATATAAAAGGAACCCTCCGGCAGCACCATTAGGCATGCGTTCAGTTGTCCTGCCAAGCTGGCAACCTGGCGGGCTGTGATCCCTGGTTGCTCTAGCCTCTGCTGTAGGTGGTCTAACAGGTTGGCGAGTTTCTCTCCAGGGAGCTCGAGCGTCAGTCGTCTTGAGTCTATCGATAGTCCCAGAAACAACAAGTCCTGGGCTGGTGTCAGTACCGACTTCTCTAAGTTTACGGCAAAACCCAGGTTTTGTAGGAGGTTCACGATTAGACGTCCCTGGTTTGCCAGTAGGGAGGGGGATTGGTCCATGACGAGGATATCGTCCAGGGACATGACGATGCGAAGCCCCTGGGACCGGAGATAGGCCGCGACTGGTTTCAGTAGTTTTGTGAAAACTCTCGGTGCCGATCTGAGGCCAAATGGTAGCACATTCCAACGATAGACCCTGTCCCCCTCCAGAAAGCCGAGCCAGGGGCGGTCCTGGCGGCAGATTGGGACAGACAGGTATGCGTCCTTCAGGTCGATACGTATCATGGAGTCGCCCTGCTGGATAAGGTCCCTCACCGAGTGCCACCCCTCCATCTTGAAGTGGTTGTGTTCCACCGACTCGTTTAGTTGTCTGAGATCTAGGATTGGGCGCACTTTGTTGTCCTTCTTTGGTACGACGAAGAAGGGGGAGAGGAACTTCACTTCGGAGGGCGGTACCTGAGAGACTGCTCCTTTTTTGACCAGCTCGGACACTGCCTCGCGGACCTGATTTGAATGCCCTCGGGTCGGCACGCTGTGCGACTCTTGAATAGGTGGTACCTGTGTAAACTCCAGCTTGTACCCCTGTATTGTCTGAAGGACCCATGCATCGTGGGTGAGTAACCTCCACGCTTCGCGGCAATGTGCCAGTCGACCCGCGGGCGGTAGCGCTAAGAGGTGTGGGTTTACACTTGCCTCGATGTCCTTGGTGGAGGTAGGCCCCCCTCGTGTACCCTCGGGAAGGGGGCCCCCTGTGAAAGGGCCGCTGGCCCCCAGTCCGGCTCTGGGCGCTGGTCCCTGGGGTAGCCGAGCCACGGGGCCTCTTGGCTGCCGGCTCCGCGGCGGGGGGGGGGGGGGGGGGGTGGTTGGCGGGCTTCCCGGAGGACCTTGATGGTTTCATTCCTCGTTCGGAGCTGCCCCAGGAAGCCCTCGCCAAACAGCAAGGGGGATTCTTCATCCCCGCCGTCATGGGCCACCATCTGGCGGAGGTCTGGGGCGACTCGTGCAATCACTCCCTCCCGGCGCTCGCGGGAGAGCGACGCAAAGAGCCGCCCCAGATGGGCGGTAGCTGCCCCCAAATGGTCGGCCACCGTCCGCCTGTCAATTGCCTCCTCTGAGAGGCCGATTTCTAGAAGGCCCACCAGTGGCCCCATGGCCGCAGCCACTGCATCCTGGCCCTCTTTCAGCGCCTGGTCCCGCACCGTGATGTTTGCGGGCACCTCCGAGCCACCCTCTGGGCGGCGGCTCCTCTCCTTCGCCAGGGCCTTCATTTCCGGATTCAACTCCGGCACCGTGGCGAAGGAGAGTCGTGGTCGGGGGAAGCTCGTCAGGGCTGCCCTGCAGCGCTCAGCGCGCCCCTCAGCGCCCCAGTGCTCCTGGAGGAAGTCAAGGACCGCTGGGTCCAGCCTCCCGGGGTCGGCCCTCTGTTGGTCTCCCCAACCAAGCGTGGGGCTCCTCACCGGGCCCCAAAGGGTCCAGGTCGGGTGTGGCACTTCTCTCACTCTGAAGCTCGACCTCCTCCGAGGCCACGGGAGGGAGGCGGGTGGCGAGCGCCGCTACCGAAGTAGCGATGCCCGCCACCGTTCGCTGCAGCTCCGCAATCTCGGCGGTTGACATCTGAGGAGGCCCGAGAAAGTCACATATCGGTTTAGAAACGATTACAGCCGCACTGATCTCCGTTGTCAAACGAGAGGAATAAAGGTGCTAAGTGTGGCTTCTTGTGGCTGTTCAAGAACGCGCCGCGTCGTCCGGAGCCGGAGCTCCCAAGACGCGAGCGGGGGCGCCGGATGTAGCTTGAGATCGCCGCCTCTGCTCGGGGCCGGAGCCCATAGAACAACAAGGGGGATCGGACAGCTTGGCTTATTGAATGGTCCTTGTGGCTGTCTAAGAACGCGCCGCGTCGTTTGGAGCCGCTGCTCCCAAGACGCGAGCGGGGACGCCCGAAGTAGCTTAAGATCGCCGCCTCTGCTCGGGGCCGGGGCCCATAGAACAACAAGGGGGATCGGACAGCTTGGCTTATTGAATGGTCCTTGTGGCTGTCTAAGAACGCGCCGCGTCGTTTGGAGCCGCTGCTCCCAAGACGCTCGGGGCCGGGGCCCATAGAACAACAAGGGGGATCGGACCCTATTGAAAATCGAAAGTAGTCCTGCTCTGTCCGGAGCCGGAGCCCATAGGACGTGAGCGGGAATGGGTCCTTAAAGCCACTTTAACTCCGCCGCCTTTATTCGAGGCCGGGGCCTATAGAACGTCAGGGGGGATCGGACCCTATATGTAAAACCGAAAATAGTCCTGCTCTGTCCGGAGCCGGAGCCCGTAGGACGTGAGAAGGAATGGGTCCTTAAAGCCAATTTAACTCCGCCGCTTGAAAACGCCAGTGCCTTTGTTCGAGGCCGGGGCCCGAGAACTTAAGGCCGGTTCAGACACTTGCGTTTGAGTGCGTTTGACTGCGTTGCGGCGAGAACCGAAAGCGAGTCACCGGCACATCTGTGCTTCGTATGAAGCGTGGAATCCAATTCAAGGGATCTTCTTGGCACGCGATATAAGCAGCAGGGATGTCCTGGTGTCTCGCTTCCGCAACGCAGTCAAACGCAGTCAAACGCAACTGTGTGAACCGGGCTTTAGGCCTAGCACCGATAGCGGACGTGCGACAAAGTTGTTCAAGATTGTTTACTCAGCGGTCGGACAAAGTTTCTTCTAAAACCTCGCGGAAGGCGAGGTCAATCCCTTGACGAGAGTGAGCCTCTCCGAGTTCTATTGGTTGAAATCTCCGGAGAACAAAGAAAAGGCTCGAAGAGCGATCAAACTTACGACTCGTCGTTCCGATCAACGAAGGAAAGATGAAGTCGGAAGGGGAGAATACTTCCCTAAGGGGGAGCGCCTATGGCGCCACCTACTTTTTATTTTCAAAATAGCTTTGAAACGTTGACGTCAGTTCCGGTATAGAAGGAAAAAGCAGTTGTGAACTTGATAGTAAGTGCTTCCATAGGCTTCGTATAATTCCCGCTCTAACTTCAGGTAAGTACCATTCGTCAGAACTGGTAATTCCCGCTTCTGACCGCAATGCCTGATGGGACTGCACCCGGGCGCACCGTCGATTTTCTCGGTGCGCGTTGGGGCAACGAAAAGCTGCACGGGGAGGGTGCGCTCCGTTGATCGAGGACGTCCGGTGCGCACCGGTGCACTTGATCGAAGACGACGGGGCGCACCTCCGTGCACCGGTGCGCACCGGTGCGGATGATCGAGGATGCTATTAGAGAGGGGTAGTTGAACACAACAGAAGGTAGAAAAAGAGGAGGCAACGTTTTTTTCGTTACTCAAGTACAGTTGCTTAGAGAGGGGTAGTTGGTTCACTCGGCCGCGAAACCGGTCTCGGCGAGGGGAGCCGAAAACGTGGAAAAAAGCAGAGGATAGCGGTGGCGCTGTAGTCGACTTTCCCTGAACTGTCTCACCGGCAGTGAACTGCCAGCGTGTTGCGGTCACTCCGAGTTCGCGGCCTTTCATTTAATTTGAGGAACATTCGCTTTTTGACGGAGCGAGCATTTTGCACATACACAATTATGAAGTCTGAGATGTTCAAGTAAAACAAAAATGGACAAGGCAACGAATCGCAACGATGGGGCTGAGGGCCAATCAAGCTTCTTGTTGAAGCTTTTTCCTTTTTACTCCACCATAAATATTATTATTATTATTATTATTATTATTATTATTATTATTATTATTATTATTATTATTATTATTATTATTATTATTATTAAGTCATTGGCCGTGCTCCAGGCCGACTAGACTGGGTTATTGTTAGCGGTCCCGAAGGGTACAAATCTTTAATAAAAAAATCAATAAATGCTGTTTAAAAATGTTTTGAAAAAAAAAAAAGGAAGATATTCTGGCAGCAAAACGGAAAGTGTGTACGATTTTGGGCGACGACGAAACAACCGTCACTTGGAAAGGGATGCAGGCCTTCTTTCACCGCGAAGATTTTGTAAAACAAAAGTAGTTAAAAGTTAAAACAAATTTAAGCATAAAGGAACTCTATTATTGTATGAACAGTAAAATATTATAGACCATTTCCTAACTTACCCGAGTGCCAAGAAGCGTGCGCGTGCTAGCGTTTGCAAATAAACCTTTCAGAGCAAAAAAAAAAAAAAAAAAACGCTTTGCACGCGCGTTCACTTTGCTGCGTTTTTAACGCCTTATTTTGGTTATTTGCGTACTTTAAATATATTATGCAGATAAGGAGAACGCGCGCGTGTACTCACATTACCAGCATTGAGTAGGTTGACAAAAGGCATACACCATTCCAGTATTTACAAGTCCTCAGCCCAACGACCGATCTTCCCATATCCCAGTTAGGCGCGTATGTTCGTCGCTTCGGAAAGCGAGCAAATCACGCGCCATAGGCACGAACACTGAAAATGAAACCGTCCAGGAGCCCTTGTTGTGGAAATGTCCTTATTTAAGGGGGATTCAACCGCTCGTCACTCAATGGGCAAATTTCGTTACACAAACCTGAGTTTCAGGAATGCACGAGAGTATTCATTCTTTTGAAGGTTACTTATGAAGACGTAATGAAGGTTGTACGGCCCTTGGATTTATCCTTGAGAGCGCTGAAGATTTTTAATAAAATCCAGAAATATGACCGTTTTGACTGTTTTTAGCGCGTTTTAAAGGGGCCCGGCAATCATATTTAAGCGTCTGCCTTTTTTGCGGTTTCCACGTCTCTTGGGGTTCGGGAAGCCAGCGGGCATGGAGAGAGTAACTAAATATCAGTGCGTCATATTTTAACCGGACAACGTGGAAACCTCTTCCGCCTACGAGGGCGACCCACGTTGCCGAAAGCGCGCGAAATGTGACATATTTGGTCCTGGGCTTACTAGTGGTCAGAGCCGCTATAAGATTTTTTTTTAGTCGAGATACAAAATATAAGTGTCGCGAACCGTTTCAATTATGTATGAAGGTAGTTTTTGTTCAGTAGTTTAGATCAGAAAAGAAACAAATGCAGTTTGTAAAGTACGGAAACAAGAAATGACCCGTCGACATACCCGCCACCAAGCGGCGGAAAAAACGGCGCATACTAGAAAGGGCTATAGTCGGTTACAAGTTAAGAAGGTAGGAGAAGCTCCTCCCACAAGCGTGGTGCGCCGGTTTCAAACCCCTCCGCAATCGAAAGAAGAGTTCACTGGAAACGCTCCTTGTTCCGCTTCAATGGATAGATAATGGCCACAGAGTGGTGCCAACATGTAGGCACCCTAGTGCCAACTTGTCTCCGACCCCCACTTTTTAAGAAAGCGACCTTTGTATTCAACGGAGAAGGAACCGAGCCCCTGAAAGCAGCCTTTGTATCAATCGGAGGGGAAAGCTAATCCCCGAAAGTCGTCTTTGTTTCCATCGGAAGGGGGAAGACTTAATCTCCCTCTCGTGGCTTCCACAATGCTAAGTCAAAGTCGAGAGATAAAGCAAATATGTACAGAAAGGCACGACCCTCCTCGCGCGTTGGCCGCAACGTCACGGAAACGATGGGACGCTATTGGATGCGGAGGTGGCGGAGGGATATATGATTCCCTTTGAGGGGCATTTGCCGCTACCTTCTTGACTTGTAAC